>JAAGKR010000319.1:0-123717 GCA_011419295.1 Clarias macrocephalus | reverse complement strand
TCTTAACGTTGCCCCCCCCCCCCCCCCCCCCACACACACACACTCTCTCTCTCTCTCGGCCACCAACTCCTTCCATCCCTTCCCTTTCTCATTCATTTATTCCACTGTGTGTGGAAATAGGACGGGCAACAATTAATTTCTGAGTGAATTCAGCCCGGATCTATTACCCACTCTGTGGCTCCTTTTACTCTAATGGAAATCTATTTCACTTCTCTTTTGTGTCCAATATAATTTAATGCCCATTTTATTAATGGCCTGAAATAATTATGGAAGCCTTTTGTGATTTTTGAGTATGTTTCATTTAATTGTGCAATAAATGTCTAATCAGGGCTCCCATCTGAAGCCATTATGGCATTAAAATTAACAATTATACCACAAATGTCTTGGTGAATGCGTCCGGGTCTATAGAAATCGCTTCTGATAACAAGACGCACATACATCATTCATGAGATTTTTTGCCAACTAGAAAAGGACAGTGAGAGATAGGAAGACCAGGCAGTGAGAGAGAAAGAGAGAGAAAAGTGTGTGTGGGAGGGAGAGAAAGTTTCTTTATTCCTTTCAAAAGAGGGGATGCCCAAAAGATAGAGTATTCTAAAACTGTGTCACCCACTCCACTTCCTTTCTTCACTGGTTTCTCTCTATCTCCCTTTAATTTGCCTCCCTCTTTATTTTTTCAAGTGACAGATTTCACTCGGGGAATGGAAATGTATTAAGCGTTAACTTCAGTGATAAAATATCTATCAGCCCTTTGCGCCTCTTGCCTGGTCTTCCATTCTAAGCTGCGTGGCACCCATTTCGCCAGTGTGGGTGACCGAAGGCAATTAAGGAGCCTTTTCTCTCTCTCTCTCTCTCTCTCTCTCTCTCTCACTCACTCTCTCTCTCACTCCCTCTCTCACTCCATCACTCTGTCTCTCAACTCATGGCTCGGCTGCTCAGCACACCAACAAGAATTGTTTCCTTAGTTGCCAAGTATCCAAATTTCACGGTTTGACGGAACTCCATCTGCCAGGAATAGAAAGCTTCATCAGTTCCTCCTTTTCACTTCCCAGCTAATATTCCACAATTGGTTTTGGTGCATCTATTTGCACTGTCCCTGACTCTGTCTCATGATCTGCCCATGGCCTCTAAGGGTTGTGGATTGTTTTAAACCCTTCACCTTATTTCAATATGTATACAGAAAGGTACTGGGTGGTTTTTAAAAATATGACTCTCTCTGTTCTCCAAGTGTCTGCTACTAGCAGAACAACGATCAAACATGTCACATGGCCATAAAGATATTTATGACCATTTCCTTTGTAAGTAAGCTGACTGCCACAATCGTATTCTTTCAAAGTGAGAATATGATGTCCAGGTGAACGATGCTGAAAATTTTGCCCGGATACATACTGTAGCTGTATGTTAGTGCCTCATCATCAAATTTAACATTTATGTACAAAATATAAAAGATACCTACACATACAGTATGTGTTGAAAAATCCTGGTCATGTTACATGGTTTCATGTTACATAATAGCGCAATACTTTTGTACCTGTTTTGGCCAAAAGAAATCTACACTACTGGTCCTTGCATACAAGCTAGACTCGCATATAAAGACTGTTTTAGCTTGTGTCAATAGTCTAAAAGGTATTTCATGTGAGGAGCATTCCCTTTGAAACTGCATTCAACGGGAAATGCGGAGCATTCACCCCACTAAACGACACATACAAATCTATTAAAGTTCCTTTCCCTTAAACTGATTCTCTCACATTTAATAAACTGTTTAAATGATGTGCAAATTAACCTTGGCATTTGCACAAACTCACTTTTATAAGTCACACCTTACACCTTTTCCCCTCTTTTTCATCTCTCCTTCCACCCAATTTAATTCCAGGCGAAGGATTTCATGGTCAATTTTATTTTGCTCTCTCTCAAGGAGTCCGTCATCAATTCTTCAGAACTTTTCATGTCCTCTTTTCTCTCCAGATTCGCTGCGAAATTGCCTATTCAGGTCGTTAAATAAGTGTGACCGCCTAAATTCGCTACAACGCTCCATGCTTTTTCAATAGGCATTTTTCAGTGCTGACCTCCAGCAGTAATTAGTTTTACATCTTTGTTTATCCTTTAGAGAAACCACATAGCCTTCTTACTACTCCATTCCCCCCCACACCCTTTCTCTGCCCTCTCACCCTGCACCAAAAAAATGGTGAATAGCACAGGAGCACCAAGGGTTTGACTTCTGCCAGAAGATACCTCTGAACCTCTCTTTATGGCTTGTGAACATTTACTTAACCAAAATATTTAGCTACACCCCAGTGTGATACAGACACATATTAGGTGTGATTTCAACAGCTCTGGCAACATTTTTTTTTCTTTTTGGCATCTTTCCAAGTTCCAAGTCTTTAAATATTTTCTCACGTAGCTACCATTGTCAAAAGTGTATGCACAAAAAATACTGTTTGTACTGCAGTGACCCTCAACTGCACTATATTGGCAACAATGAAAAAGAGATTTGATCCTGACTATTCAGTAGACTGCTTATACTGTAGTCAAAGGCTGAGGGGAATCAGCTCTATTAACACCAGCTTAGGCTTAAGGGCAGTTAGTGAACAGGCCATTTTTGTCACCTCCTCTTCCTCCTCATTTGCATGAAGACCAGGGAACACAATAGACGACCAGTATACATCTCCTTTTTGGCAGAAGGAAAGGAGAAGGGATTCCATGACTCCAGGATTACCCTATTATAGCCGCAATGTTTCACTAAGCCCTAAACACTGACACACATTCCTGTTCGGCCCGTTCACTTACAAACACATCTTGTCAGGAAGGCTTACTGAAATCTACATAATCCGCTCTCTCATCACAATTAAAGATATCAGTGAACAATGAAATTGCCTGCTCTTTGGTTTGTTTCGTCTTGCTTTAGAGAGTAGGGTTATGGGAATATACCGGCACTCTGTACAGAGGCCGGCCTCCAGCTGTTAAAGTCACCGAATAAGGCAAGAATAGGAGGCAAAATGGACAGCACTATCCGATTATTAGCAATTCAACCAGCTTTTCAATTATTCTCCATTAAACAGCGACTGCCCCCTGCCCCCTTGTTTTCTATTGACATATATTACTTTACTTTTACTTACTTTCTTTTTCAAGGTTAAATTTCACTGTTTTTAATTAACAACAAAAAGAAAAATCTCTTTTGCACAATTTAAATTCTCTATAAACAAGGTTATTTTATTCCACTTCAAAATAAATTAGTATAAATGCGAAATGCTGTTGCTAATGCCAGTGCTCAGTAAAACGGTTTTAGAAACAAGAAATGTATATAAAGTAATCGCCATTTTAGACACAATATCTCATTAATGTCCATTTAACAAGCTTTCATATTTCAGTTGCCTGTTTTCTTTGCAGTGTATGCTGGTGGTGTCTCTGATTCAACCATTCTAATACTGTTAAATACTCTCTCTTTTACTCAATCACTCATGCTCTATACTGCTTATCTTGTAAAGGATGGTGGGATGTACTCAGGTACACTCTAAACGGGGTGCCAATCCATTGCAGGGAACAAACACATACACACTTACACACACTATGGGCAATTTGGAAGTGCCAATTAGCCTAATCTGCATGTTTTGGACTGTGGGAGGAAACTAGAACACTCAAAGGAAGCCCACTAAGCACAAGGAGAACATGCAAACTCCATGCAAACAGAACAAATGTGGAATTCAGGTGAGAGGCCACAGTACCGACTACTACAATATGGCATAACATTTGGCAATGTTGTGTCTAAAAATGGCAGTTATTTTATATTAATTTCCTGTTTTTAAAAGTGTTTTAGTACTGAAATATCATAATTACAATTGTGCAGTTATACTGAGTGGTGACTTAATCATATCTAGAATGCTTATTTATTTTACTTTATTTTTTTTTTCATCGAAAGACAGCATTTTATGTATTCCTAGACTTCGAGGGATTGCTTTTACCACTTAATTGCTTTTTAATGAGCCAGAAATAAAGAGTGCCCATAACACAAGCGAACAAGCAAGACTGGGGGCAAACAATGAACGCTGAAGAGACAAAAGGTCTATGAAATGGCAGGAGTCTACAGCAGGGTACGCCTACACATCACTTAATTCACATTGACTCACCATAGTGCCCAGGATGCACCAAATTCATGCTTTTACTTTTTTGTTTGTTTGTTTGTTTTTTTAAACTAAATATATAGTTAGAAATGATGTTCTAAAAAATTTTTGAGCCACAACTGGTTGAATCTAGATACATAGCGCTGGGTGTACGTTTTTTGAATGATACTACAGCTGGCACTATTGTCTGACCTGTTGTCGTGGAAAATTAATCAAAGCGTTTTTGACCAATCAAAGCCTAATATTCAACCTCATTTTAGTATGACCGTATCAACAATTAACACTAAAACACAGCGATCAGATTGCACCTATTTAATAACAAAAATTTGAAATTTTGTAAATCATTAAAGCAAAAGATGATTAAAGCACATGCTATTTCATTATAAGTAACAACTAAGAATGGAATAATATTAACTTGAATGTATTCAAGTAGTTGACTCAGACCATTTGAACCTTTAGAGTAATACATTTTCTTCGCTGTTTAAGTAACACCACTCCCTGTTCGATACTTAGTAAGTAAAGAGTTAAGACAAATAGGTGAGATGACCTGCCCAGTGACCCTCATCATCTGCTCGCTGACTGACTGTGACTTGTGACCTTGATAAGGAGGCACTAAAGCCCACAGGTCTCATAAGCATGTGATTCACTGGCGTATGTGGCTTAACATTTAATTAACATCCAATTAGTCATCCGATTGTTCGTCAACAGTCTTCCTTGACACTCTTTTCTTGACTACAAAATTGACAGTCATGCTGTAGGCAGAGCTGACGGTGATTTTATCTCAAGCAGATTGTTTGAGTGCTGTGACTTGGTCTAACAGACGAACAGCAGATCTCTCATTTACACACAAATGGACGCACATGAACTTACCTACTGCTAGCTATAGCCTTCACTACCACAATCAGTCATGGTAACCCATTCAACATAAACTCTATGAACTATACAATTCCACAATCTGTGCATGAACTCGTGTGTGACAACATTCAGTCTGCCTTTAGAAGGGTTCAAAATGCTGATAAATAAGAAACGGCGAGTGATTTGTGTGTAATAGCTGCACTATGATGAATTGAATTCAAAGAGCTGTGAGGAGGCAAAAAGACAACTAAACTAGGCATGAACACTGATGGTAATTACTGAGGGGAAAATCATTAAACAAGAGAATGACTTACACAAGCTCATTAAGGCTCACGCAATCTTCTTTATTTTCCTTTTAGTTCAAGGGAGACAAAGAGGGACAATATCCCAATAAATGTTGTTTTCTCATCCCATTTATTAAAAATATACTAAAGTGTTGGTGGATTAAAGTTTGATAGTATTTCCAAAGGGAAATGATTCTTCTCTTTTGAAGGCATGCAAAATCACACAGAGACAAATGAGGAGGCAAAAAAGAACAAGTGATAGAAGAAGAGCACATTGTTATACACTGTTTAGTTACATGTTGTAGAGGAGTTTGTGTGCGCGTGTGTGTGTGCGGGTACATGTGTGTTCTTGTTGTGAGGTAATGTCGGGCTCTCCCCAAGCTTACCATGCAGATAGGAACCACCAGGGGTAGCAGCAGGCAGCAGGCATTTGTGATTTATGGCTAGCGGTGTGGCTGATAAGAAGACTCCCTTCATTTATGGCCTTATCAGGCACACTGAAGAAAGGCCACAATTTGCCGTGTTCTTTAAAGCCCCAGATGCAACTAATCTCTCGGTGCGTACAGGCGATCTGCCTCAGTAAAAACTACAGATCACACACACATCGAAGAGATCTTGGCCTTCGCTTTCACTCCACCAGAGAAGCTGCATTACCTAAAAGGATTAAGCTAAATGGACAGAAATATAAGTGTGAACAAAGCTGGTTTCAAAACACAATGAGACGAAAAATGCCAAGGCATGACAAAATCTGACAAAGTGAGAAAATAAATACAAAATATATGCTAAAACACTGACACAGCATTTACCATCCCATGTCAACCACTTTGGGTTTTCTTCCGGTTGGAAATGGATAGTCACATGACAAGTATGGTGAAATACAAGTTGTTGTTTTTTTATGTTTCTTTTTATTATTACTTTTGGATCACCGAAATCTGTTTTTGTTTTTCCAGCATTAGATGAGATTTTAGCATCAGATTAGTAATGTAGTTTGCCTTTATGCACTGCATTCAGATCTGCATTTCATATCAGCAGTGTTTAAATACTGTACTAAAACTGTTTTTTTGCAGGGTGAGACTAGATTATAATCACAGATTATAATTTCTTAGAAATAAAAAATAATAATAATAAATTAAATTAAATAATGCCAACCACACTGCCCTGTTCAGGAAAGTGATGTCATTTCTTGCAATAAAAATACAGTCATAAGGATGTCACAGTTTACTGTGTTAATCAAAACAAGTATTTAAAAAAAGGGCTCCGGGGAATGCATTACTAACATGTTTGTATTCAAGAATTGTTTTACCCATAACATAGAGGACAGTCTGACTCGGTCAATACTAATCTCAAATATAATTAAATGCTGAAGCTTAGAATCTTCATTGATTTTTTTTAAGCAGACAGTTTGCATTCACTTCATATCTGATCTAAATCATCACTGGGCTGTTCCTATACAAACTAGTGATGAAAATGCAAAGAAAATTTACATGTTGTGGAAAGGGTAATGTGTAATAGAAACCCAATCAAGTAGCTAATATGAATTTTATATACTCGTTTTTAAAAAATGAAAAAAAAAATACACATTTACTTTTTTTTTTTTTTGGTAAATAGTCATATATTATTGCCTATGGTTATTAAAAACTTTATAATCAATATGTATCTGTATTAGAATCTGCATGAGTGAGAAAGAGAGTTGAAATAGAAAATTTTCACGTCACTTTCTTTTTTCAACTTAAAAATCACTTTGATTTGAAATTTGACTCTAATTGCCATAGATTTGTGCCTGTGTTACATTTATAAACACTTCATTAAATTTTGTATTTAAAATGAAAGTTTTGTCAGTACTTCTGTAAAACCATTGATTTGGAGCCTGTTATGTAAAAGCTCAGTTTGTAATAAAATAAGCCAAGAGCTGCAGAAAAAAAATCATATATTTAATCACAGAAAGATGCGTACACGGATGCTTTCACTCACATGAACAGTTTACAAAGCCAGCCAGCTAAGTAATATTAGAATGAAATGAAACACACTGACTTGTTTTGTTATATAATATGCTTATGCATCAACAACTGTACTGAAATGCCTAAGTTCCTGTACTGTACTGAGTTCTTGGGCGAATTAAGGAGATATACACTGTCTGGCCAAAAACACACTCCAAGACTGCCTTTATCTTTATTATTGATTACAGCATGTGCAATGTGGTGGCCAGTTCATGTGTGAAAATGATTACTCGTGCTCCCAGAACAACTCTTTCACAACTTGAATCCTGAAATATGCCCATTCCAACAGAAAACAAAAATTCTTTTGCAATGATAACCTGGTCATTCAGTACGTTCAGATCATCAGCTGACTTCTGGACTCATCAGACCACATGATGTTTTTCTATTGCTTCAAAGTTCATCCTTTATGCTCACTAGCAAACAGAAGTCTTTTTGTCTGATTAGTCTCACTAATAAGTATTTTACTTATGGGTATACACATGTTTAATCCCGTTTATGTGAGTTCTCGTCCCATTGTGCATGTGCAAGTGCTTTTACTTTCACTATTAACCTTCTGTTATTGTCAATTATTTACCATGCATATTTAATAAGCGTTTAAGTGGTCTCCATTAATTATTTTCTCTGAACACATTTCTTCCAAGGGGATGAAGGTTCAGCACTATATTACAGGTTTTAACAATATGTTGGACATTTCTTAACACAAATTCATCAAATCTCAAATTTCCTTAATTGTTTTCAGAGCTTGATGCAGGCCAAAAAATAGTGATTTTTTTCTACTGGTTAAAAATATATAACAGTGCAAATTGTATCAGATATGGAAATTCCACTTATGTCTAGTTGACAAATGCTAGCTACTGTACTTTAAAAACTGATGAGAATATCAGGAGGACATGAGGGCAGTCTTAGTTTGTATAATCAAGTATTTTAATCTGGTTTTTAATGAGGGTAACAGGTCAGACTTTTGTTCATAGGCCAATATCGTAGGCCACACACTCTTTAAGAGAGTATTTCAGTGATTTCAAAAAATTTTTAATATTACAAAATTTTAATCTTTCACCATTTAATCTTCCACCTGATCAGCTCAACTGTAACTTCCTATATCATGACTGGCTTGCTCACTACCATTTTGTCCACCCTCTTTCGTTTAACTCATTGTAAGAACTTAAAGTGAAATCTTTAAATTGATATTTTGATCCATTCATGGAATGGAAATATGCTAATTCTTGTTACTGTTACTTGAAACTGCTATAAGCAGTTTTATATATATATATATATATATATATATATATATATATATATATATATATATATATATATATATATATATATATATATTCCACCAGACATACAGTGATTTGCCAACCATAACAATGTTATAGTGGTATACAATAATAATAATAATACGTTAGTTCCAACCGAGGTGAAAAGCATTCCTTAAGTAATGATTTAGAGCACAACACCCCTGGGATGTTTAACTACATGTATTGCTCCATGGCCCAGGTGTTCTAGCAGTCATTAATTACACTAACTGATGGTTGCTAGCATGGGTGAAAGTAGGTCAGAACAGTCTGCAGTACTGGAAAGAGGGAAAAGCAGCAGCATGCCAAAACCCACATTCAAACCAGTCACGGAAGCACTTTCAGCAAGTACAAACATGTTACGTTATATCATCTGTACCTACATTTTATCTCATTAGCAATTGCTTCCAAGTCATTTCGAATTGCCTCTGGACCATCTGTGTTGTTCTCTTCTCTCTCTCTAACCCCTGATCAAGTGCACTACTTGATGTTTAGAAGAAGAGATTATACACGCTACATAGTGCACTAGTTTCCATTTCACACTATTTGGGGACCCAGAAGTTAGCTTTTATACGTACAGTATTCTGAAGCGGGATAAATGGAAATATAAAGTAAATCTCCTAAGTTTCTGAGAACTGTCCGCTACCTCCATGGTTTATTCTCCTTACCTTGTGGCTACATCGTAACAGTAAGAATTGAAAACTAATTTCCTCCTGTTAATTACACTCACTGTTGGTCAGTAACTCTGAGTCACCAGTTGTGGAAGAACGTGTGCTGGAGGAGCAAAATAACTCATTAAATAAAACCCTCCAAAAAATATTATATATATTGGTAATATACTGTTTGTAGGACTGTTGTATAAAAGTAATATCACACTCAAGGTTGTGCTGTTGTACTGAATATCAGCATGGCTGTGATGCCTTCGGCACTTGGGCTAATATTTATTAAAACAGCACTTCCTCTCAAGTGATATTGCTTCATTATTAAACACTAAGTTGTGTTTTTTAATGTTTTATTATTAATTTAATATTGTAGACTTTGAAATATAGTAATATTTCCTAACCAGCATTAACTCTTAAAATTAATGAGACAAAAAACAACTTGCTATATACAATAGCAACAAACTTTACCAACTCAGTCATTATATGTATTTCCTTGTTACAAATGATCATTGGTGCGTGTGCGCTGTACAAGTTCCCATGTACAATCTGTTACTACATAAACAATAACAGTGCATAATAATATGAACCTATCATAAACCTAAAATGAATGCATATCTTTTTAGGAATTCTTAGAATGTAGTATTAGTAGTAGTAGTAGGAGTGCTATGTATAATGTCTGCTTTTAAACAATAGAAAATGAAAGGTAAATGTGCAAAAAACTCACCAGGCTGAATGACAGGTGACACAAGCTCTTCCTTCCATACATCAGTGAGTTTTAACCCATTGAGTAGTTTATAATCCTTCTCCTAACGCTCCAGTGACTATAGGAATGCGAAAATGCTAAAGGAAGTATGAGAGTTCATCTTGAATATTTTTACTGTATCAAACAAATTTATGCTTTGTGTATGAAGTTGTACAAATGCAACACCAGGAGGGAAAAAAAACTTTCTTCATATAAAGTATTTGTATATTCAAGTCATATATCCTCCATGTCTTTACAAGTGTAATTAGTCTATGAGAAGCAGCAGTGTATTTTTCCATTCTTTAAGTATTCATGAAAGCCAGTGATCTGACAAATGGAATTTTTCAGCTCGGCAGCGTCCTGCCTCATGCGCACCTTCTCCCGCCTGATAATCCTGTTTGTGTATCAGTGTGGCTCACGCGGGCCAGGTGAAGACCCCCTACTGCTGCTGCCTGCCTAAATGCTTACACACACACACACACACACGTACACACACGTACACACACACACACACACACACACACACACACACACACACACACACACACACACACACACACACAAAATGACACACAGATATTCTCATACTCTCATATCTTCTATATTACATGTAAATACAAAGAGGCAGAACAGTGAGAAATTGCGAAAGTGGGATGAAGGACAAATTTGGAATTAATTAAGTGATTGATTAATTTAATGCCCCCAGACAGTAAGGAGGTCTGTCCCAGTGGGAATAGCACACGAGTACACATGAATAAAGGAACGAAAATCGTGAGAGTGACAGATAGGAAAAGTTACATAAAGGACAAATTTAAGAAAATGTTCTCCCTGTGTAAAACTGGGTTTCCTCTACGGCCTCGGGTTTCCTCCCATTTCCTAAAAAGAAAAAAAAAACATGCTAATATGTGTATTAGTTCCTCAAAAAGGTTGGTGACAAAGTGTGAATGTGCATGGTGCAATGAGGAGTATTCTGGATGTATTTGCACCTTGTCTCCAAATCCACCATCACCCTGACAAAGATAAAGTTCTTACTGAAGATGAATGAACAAATGACCAAATGATGTGTCCCATTTTATTGATGATGTTTCCGATTAGCTTTGTTCCGATGCAGCGCTACAATAAGTTTAAATATGCAAAAGTGCTGACTTGCACAGACAGTCTGCAGCACAGGTTTATTAAATATTCCTTTTTAATATGCATTATCCACACTCGTCTTAACTGTTCCCTAGCTGGCTGTTAGAATAAATAATAGCACTGTATCTTTGATTAAGAACCCAGAAGTTTCATATCTACTATTTGCTTCTTGTGCATTCATTTCGAAGTGAACAGCAATATTTTCAATTTGTTTTTAATTTTCTCTCCTGTAGTTGACATGTATGATGAGGTGCAAGTATGAAGGTAGGCATTTATACCAGCACTCACAAATACCATACTGTATATGCACACCCATATTCACACCTTTGTTTACTTCACTACATATTCTTTTCTAACAGCAAAAAATGCTCACAAGAGTTAGACATATTGAATATATATTTAACAAAATTATTCACGAACAATACACCACCAACATTAACTCATCAGATTTAGTGACTCTTTGCAGTGAGAAATCACAACAAATGGTATTTTGAATGAAAGTAGTGTGCATTTGTTGGTCACTGGATTTATAGTGCACTGTGGGTTATTATATAGTATCCAGATAATATATTACTGTCCACTCTGGACACTGCTGAGATCCAAAATAGTACAACTACACATAACAGCTAGAGGCAGCAAGTTTAGTCATTTTCTCAGTAATGTTCCATAAACAAATTTGTTATGTAGTCTGGATAGTTTTGTTAATCAGGCTAAAATGTTCTCTTAATTGAAGCCATTCTTTGTGTTAAGTCATATATAAAAGTCAAAAAAAGTGAAAAGAAAGGCTAACAAGTGCTCCTCGGTTTTGATTACTTGATAACACTGCCACTTAAAAAATAAGACTAGCGAGAGAGTAAGAGAGAGAGAGCACACACACACACACACACACACACACACACACACACACACACACACACACACACACACACACACACACACACTCCTGTCTAGTCTCCCCTCCGCTTTACAGTGAGGTCAAGGCTGCACTAAGATGATGTCTGCCCGCCTAAAACACTTGAATAAGCTGTAGTTCATCCTGGTAGCTTTTGCCTTCGCCAGCTGCGTCTTATTCATCAGCTGCTTGACTCCAGTGCCACAGGCATATTCACGATCCAGAGATGAGTTCCCTAAAGAGCCAGTTTAGAGTGGAGCAAACTGAAGAGAGAGAGCACAGGCCACAGCCATCACTCCCTCTCCTCTCTATTCCCCCTATTATCCTCGACCTCAGTGACTCACCTTCCCTAACCCGAACACGAGTGCCCTGTGTGTGCACTATATGCCTGACGCCTTCGTTGACAGGCTCGGCTGTTGACGGCTCACATTGTTGTGACGTTCCTCTGGGAGGATCTGTCCCAATCAGTGTTGACAGTAGGGAGGGCGGACTGAGGGAGATTCCCCTTCATCTCGTCTCCCCCTCTCAGGGGACAAATACGGCCGCACGGGCAGCTTCTCTCATTCGCTTCCACCCGACATAAGACTCCAGCTCCGATTTTCTTTGTATATTTTCTCTGCTCCAGGTCCATCCATGTCTCTATCCTCTTTCATTTTCTCTAACACACACACGCACATGAACACACCCACCTCCTGCCTGCTGGGCTGACAGACAGACAGACTGATGCTATCAGAGGTGCATCTTCAGCTCTGGGGCCTCAATCATGGTGCACAAACAGCCCAGCGCTCCCAGCCTGCCTCCCACAGCCCGCCTCCGCCTCTCTCTCTACCTCCGATAAGGCCCGATATCAGTGACGGAACATATTTTATGTATGAAATGCAACCCACAACAAGCAGTCAAGCATTAGGTTTGTTTAAATAGATGATGTATATCAGGTATTCACTCTTTATTTTTTTACGCAGAGTTGGACATTGTTCTCTATCTCATCCTCTCTCTCACCATCATCTGCGTGCACTCCTCAGTGCTTTGTAAAAGAACTCACTATTGAATAAAATCAAAAAGGTTTTTAATTATGACTAGGTTTTATATTAGCATATATACTATCAAATAAGACCACTTTTCTTCATCTATCTTCAGAGCGCACATGGCACCAGATTATGTGCCTGAGCTTTCTCTCGTCAGGAAGATGACACTTCCTCCGCGTCTGCAGGCTGTTGTTAGCATCAGATATTGGGCGGATTCCCATTTAGGGCTCAGGCTGTGGTTGTCAGTTTTTGCCCAACATATTTGTGATGAATGAAATAAAATCTCAGAGATGCCATAAAACCATTTGACATAATAGTTTGTGAGAGGATGTGGGATGAAAATTTTTTCGTTCTCCCCTAGCGCACTATTCTAGCATACAAATTGCTAAGAGTGATCAGCTGCTTTTGCTCTATTTTATATTATTTTAAAAAGGTGCATCACCAGGGTTAAGCTAAGCTGGTTAACACAGGCCCTCTTAGCCTTACTAATCTTCAACACATGCACGTCAGAAAGGGGACTCGCCTCCCGAATACCCTAGAGGGAAACCCAAAACACACACACACACACGCACATGCACACCCACACACACGCCATCATTACCATAAGAGGCCAGCGTGTTTCTGAAGATACACTTGTTCTGGACTGGCGAGGGGAGCAGGGCCCCCAGCTTTATTTCAATGACAACGGGCCGACACAAGGGCCACCTCGTCAGGCTCTAAATCACACACCAGCGTCCTGATGTGCAGATAAGCTGCAGATGCTGTGCCGCAACCTAACGGCCTGATTACTCCTCGCTGCTGTTTGCTCACCGATTTAAAAGAGAGCGCGATCCACTTCACAAAGCACATTATAGACTCCTGCTGTTTACCCACACACAAAAGTCTTTATTTACCATGATGACCAGAGTCATAAAGCATGAGACAATTTCTATGTCCATGATGTGTGATAATTATCTAAATAAACTTTTATTAGAAGAATAATTACACATATAATGGCATAAATCAATTAGCATTTGGTTTAAGTGACAAATTACTTTTTGATTAAGCGCCAAACCACAACAAGATCTCACCATCAGTTTGCTTTACCCAGTAATAAATCATTCTTAGCTTTAGTGCATACTGAACCATACTAGGTTAAATCCCAGTCTGAGGTCTCTGCATATGAATTCCTAATATCCTCCCCTGGGATACGTTCTTCATAAACAAACAGCAAACAATTTACACGAGTAATTAATATCTCAAATGGGCTGTTCAAACTGTCAGATCACCCTGTACTAAAGCTAACAAACACATAGTTTTTTTTTTTGAAGCAAGCATTAATTACATTTGCTTTATGTGGATTAGCAGGAGTGGTAGCTGTTATTTTAATGAAAAAAAAAAACTGTAAAAATGTGCAACTTTTTTTTTTGCCATAATCCGCCCGAAATAGCAGTGGCAGAGATTAGAAAGTGGTCATCTAACAGAGAGAATTCACCACTACAATCGTGGACACATGATGCCCCCACCCCCTGCAATCAGCAAGTGTTAGGTGAGGATAACGAAAACACAACACTGATGCTCAGTTAAGCTTTGCCTGGCCTGCCCTTTGACCTCAAGGGGTGTTTTCATGGACTGTTTCGACCCCAGTGACAGGTTGAACAGTTTAAGCAGAGAAGAAAAAGCACAAGTAGGTCTGAGCGTTCCTGTCACGCACCACGTGAACCGATGACAGAAGCTGTTTCATTTCTAAATCTGCCTTTCTCCACTTGGCTGAAGCTACAATGAGAGTATAATTGAGAAGCAAAAGAGCAGGATCAATATGACTGGGAGAAAAAAAGAGAAAAGACAGAGAGGCTGACAGAAAGAAAGAAAACTGAGGCCTGGGCTTATGTCTAATACAGTTTAACTGATATTTAATATTTCTAGCTTTCTCTCTCTCTTTCTTTCCTTTTGTCCACGTTAAAATACTTCAAAAAGAATTCTAATGAAGTGGAAATTAAAAGGAGCGTAGATTGGGGCTGGAAAGAGAGGCTCCTAATCCTGCTATCTCTTAATAATTCAAAGTCTCTTTTATTTTCGGAATAAAAAAGCGGAATTAATCTGGCGCTGTGAAGCTGTCCTCTCTTCTCCCCATTTAAATAAATCCCCGCTCGTACATTAGACGCAAGGAGGCCAGCTCTGGCATGGAGCCAGGCTCTATGTCAATTCCCTGCTGTCTCTTTTCCTTTCTCTCCCAGCCCCCTTTTCCTTTATTCCCTTTCTGCCGTTCCTGCCAGAGAGAGACCTGGGAGAGAAGACGAGCCATCAGAGAGCTGCTATCACAAAACCCGCTCAGTATATGGGCCTATCACAAACAGCAAGGAACACTTAGCACCTCCCAGTTTAAAAAGGCACCCTTAGGAAACTTTGTGAAGATATTAGGGCACTGGGAAGCACAGTACAAAGGCAGGAGGGAAAGAAGAATGACCAAGTGAAAGTGATTACCTTAGCAACTTCGAGGAGTAGAGGAATTTTTTTTTTAAGATACAGCATGGGCACTTATAGTAACTAAAGCATACTGTTTCATGCTTTACAGGAAATATAGCTCTTCTGATCTGTTTTTTATCTGTTTTCTGATATAAGAACAACAGTTGTGCTTAATTGAGATTATCTGGTATTGGTAATTAAATGCCAAAGGCATGTAGGAAATGTTCTCTATTAATTGACCATCGTTAGAACTCATAAAGTGGCAAATCAAATTAATTTGATCAATGCATCATTTCAAGTTTTACATAAAATATTCCAAATATGATCATATGTTGGTCCAGCCCTGATATTTATGTTCAGTATCATGTCTATAGTTTATTCATATTTGCTCAAAACTGATGAGTGGTTTTAGCGAAACCATTTATTTTGAAAGCTGCTGGCTTAGATGCAAAAACATTTGTTAACAAGTTAGCAAGAATGGCATTTTATGGCTCATTAAAAATACATTGTTACTACAACTTTGTCCTTTTGCAATCTGAACCATACATGCTAATTAACACTTAGCTGGGACTAGCTCACTTTTACTCTTGTGCCCCACATACAACTTCACTTGACTCCCATTCACAGGTATACCAGAAATCCTTTCCTGGGACTGCGCTCAGTAATGAATACCGTGTTCATGCTCAACCATGGGTGAAAGTTGGCCGATACTGTATGCTACTGTGTACCACTAAAAGATTCAGTGGCCATCTGTGGTATCCATCGTTTCAGTTTTTAAAAAAAAAATTTTTTTTTTAAACTTATGTCATCTTAAACAAGACTTTCTTTCCTTAATGATTCTAAGTCATTCCAAATTGCTTCTAAACCATCAATGTTGTGTTTTGATCTTTCATTACTGCTAGATAAGATTAGATAGATTCTGCCAATGCACTTTGCTCGTGGCTAATGTGAGCTTTAAAAACTAGTTTCTAACACAAGGCGGATTCCTAAATCCCTCTCTAACCCTTAATTGGGGTGTGGAACAAGAGATTCTACACTCTACTTACACTCTAGCTTTCCTTTTTATGCTATTTAGGATTTATCCCCAGAACACTATTTACTGTAAGACATTTTAAAAGTAGACATTTTATTTTTTATGGTATTAACAAAAAGAGAACATTCTATTTCTATTTGCTCCAAAAGATTTGTTTGCTCATAATTTTTTTAAAAACTTGTTTGGAAAATAGCTGGCCAGTTTTAATTTTAAAACTTTAAAATATTTTTTATCATTGGTTTAAAAAATATTTATGAAACTAACTAACACCATAAGGCATGGTTTGGTTTGGTTTGGTGTTTAATATTAGCTTGTAAGCAAGCACAGACACATAAAAATTTACTACACGGAATTAAAATTTTCTTCCACTGAGTTGTCAATATTGCAATTTCATACAGGCTGTGGTTGGGTTAACTAAACTCTACCTAGTTAAACGCATTCTGATCGGTAGAATCTCAACAACAAATTATTTTTGGCTTATCAATTTGCACCACAAGTATTCCAAATACAAGGTAGCATGCTAGCATGTTGCTAAATGCCATACTACATTTCTTTGTGCAACTGGCATAATGCTATGTTAAATTACATTTCAATATTAATTTGTTAGATACCAATGTATGTATTTAAAGCTTGATCTATTTAATACATTTAAACATTTCTGAATGTGACTCCTAGCAATTTGTTGACTCGATGCTTAATTATGCAAATCAGTAAGTATGGGTCTGTCAGTATGACTAACATTTTAAGGCAAATCATTGTGTCTTTGGCTTTTTGAACATTTAATGTAAAAAATAATAAATAACACCATGACACATGAATGGTAAGCTGGTAACAATATCGTAGTTCTGGGAATTGCGTTCAGAACTACATTATATGGCCAAAAGTTTGTAGACACTTCCTCAATCTGTTGCCACAAAGTTAAAAGCATTGTCTAGAATGTCTTTGAATGCTGTAGGTTCATAATTTCCTTTCTTTGGAACAATGGGGTACAAACTTATTTCAGTATGACAATGAATGAGGTTCATAAAAAGATGCTTTGCAAAGGTTGGAGTGGAAGAACTCTGTGGCCCACACAGACCACTGAACTCATTCCCACTGAACACTTTCAGGATGAATTGGAATGGGGCCTTGCTCATGCCTTCCTGCTCAACATCAGTGCCAACTAATGCTCTTATGGATAAATGGACAACAAAAAATCCAAAGGCAAGTTAAAAGGACTAGTAGAAAAAATCTGCAAAGGAACATTAAAACAACAAAGGGGGACTTGATCTGGAATGGGTTGTTCAACCATGACAATTATTTAAATACAACTGCAAAGAAACCATCTTTACTGTCCTTTTCATGAGCAAAATAGACAAGGGTTTGTTTTTAATAATTATGCAGGTGTTTGATATCACAAATCTTGAAGAAATTAGAACATATGATAGTAATTTTTTTCACAAGGAACAGCAGATAAAGGTAAATTAATGCATCATCCCAGTTCCTAAGCCACTTTCTCTATGTGAGATAATTTAAAGCTTGCCAAGATCAATTTGAGCAAGAACTTGTTTTATTCATTTCTCTCTTTCTTCAGGGAGAAATAAGCATCTTGATCTGTTAAACCAGCTGAAATGAGATTGACATGGCCTCCGTAAGGTTAGCCCTGTTTAAACCCACTACCTTTGCGTTTCACTAGGCGGTATTGCTACTCACCGAAATATCTACTTTGTGCCTTATCAAATAGGAAAAAAAAATTATACTGAGGATGGGGGGGGGGGAGCAATAGTGAGAGCCTACAGGGAAAGCACAAAAGGTGCATCTGAAGATCCCCAAAGGCAACATAAAGTCATTTTCAAGGAAGGTATGCTATTTTTATTTATATATCTCCCTTGCTCTGTTTCATCATACATACTGTTTGGAGGGCTGTCATTACACCAGCTGGGAGAGCTGGGGTGAAAACCATTTGCATTGCTAACCTGGGTGTCTGACTCCAGGCGCTTTGCCATGATACTTTATTCCAAACCATTCAGTGAGCCATTATCACTTTGCCCCCCGTTCTGTTGTACCTCCCTCACATATATATAGATACACACATACACACACATTCAGGCTTATCATGTGCAGCATCTACTGCAACTCTGGCATGGAGCTGCTGGAATATGTGTGTGTGTGTGTGTGTGTGTGTGTGTGTGTGTGTGTGTGTGTGTGTGTGTGTGTGTGTGTGTGTGTGTGTGTGTGTGTGTGTCAGGGGTTTTAATTTCCGTATATCGGTGTTGGATTTTCTTTTTGGGGGGTGGAGGGGGGGCGTTAGGGGTTTGCTGTTGTATTGCCATGTAATTGTCCTGGTGAACGCTCAATAGCATCTTAAAGCAAGCAAGCAATCTCCAAAGCAGCGCAGTACTGGGAGGAAAAGACCCCGTGGCTATGGGGGCCCTAATAGGAACTCCTTTCTCCCGGAGATAAATGGGAAAAGTTCCTTTTATTTCTCCCAGCCGGCTGTTTGGGACTGGGGCTATTAAAGCACAGCGATGCTATTTATCCCTCCGAAAAGGATTGACGGTGCGCAGGGATGAGGGCAAGACAGGAGAAGAGAGGGGCAAGGAGGAAAAGCGGCCAGTGAAAATTGGCAGAATCGGAAGGTCAAACTGTTTATCTTTGTTATTCCCATGCCGCTCCCTTTTCTTTCCTGCTCTTCTTGAACTATCCTCTCTCTACCTCTTTCTCTCCACTATTTTCTCTCTTGCTGATACCTGTTGTGGAGCCTTTCTTGACTCTGCTAGCTGTTGTCAGGAAGCTTACACTCTCCTTACTTGACATACTTACAATTATATAGCCAACTCGAAAAGCGGCACTCTCTCGAGACGAGTCCTCCCACCAAAGGTGAGTGAATGCGTTTCACAGTGAGATAAAGCCCAAATAGCAGTAGGCCTCCGCATGTGCTAATCTCCTGATGCTCACCTAACAATACATCATCCCCAGCCAGCTCGATTGTGCTCACGTATCTTCAGTTCTTGTCTTATCCACTATGTAAGGGCACTTCCTACCTAAATCATGCCCCGTCAGCTTATCTAAAGAGCACACGACTGCTGAAAAGCGGCCCTGTAATCACTCTTCAGCCCAGTCATTAAAACAACACACAGGCAAATGTCACAGTGCCCCACTACAGTGCCTACAGACAGATCACATTGAAGTCACTGAAGGGTGAGAATGCAAAGTTTTTGTTTTAAATGCAGGTCTGAGTAGGGCTTCATTTGATTTACAGAGGAGATTGGAGAGTGTCTGTGCGTTTAGAGGATGAGTGTGAGGAAATGTTGGTTTTATTTATTTTGCACTGCAGAAACAACCTTTTTACACTTCCAAACAAAGCAACAGGCAGCACTTCGTTTTTTATTCTGGTATGGAACATGAAGCCATGCTTCCAATAACAACACTGCATATAACCTACCATTTTTTTTTACGACAAGGAATATATTAACCACCTTCTCTCCAAAATTCAGAACCTTTGAGACATGTTACTAATGTTATAGCTATTCATATTCAAGTGTTTGACAGTGATTCTGACCTTCTTATGCTATCTTCACTCCTTTAGGTAGCTGTATAAGCAGCAAGTAGATTGAGTATCTTGCTTTCAATCCATGGCAGAGGTGAAGGAGTGTTGGATCGGCTGAGCAGATATGATGAATGATTGTTGTGATCTGCTGCCATCTATTTCTCTACCAGTATACAAGAGGGAATGCCCATGTGAAAGAAAGCAAAGCTTTGAAACCCTCAAACCCCCTCATGCCATCTCTCTCCCTCTCTTGCGCTATCTTTGTCTTTCCTCTCTCTCTCAGTGAGGAATTCCCAGTGTACTTCAGCATTACAATCAACCGTCCCTCCCACACCTGATTGAGTCAAGACCTGGTTCTGCCAAGCACATAGGGAATTACATAGTGAGGGATGCCATCCAACAGGGTTCTCCAGGAGGCAATTGACTCGCCATGTCTTACTTTGGCAGGGCACAGCGATGCCTCTTTTCTCTGATTATTTTCTCTTGTCAGAACCCTGGCTGGCCCCAAGTTGGCCCTTAGTTAGGGAATGTTGCATAAGGAAAAGGAATGTGTTGGACTAGGACACAGCCTGGTCACGGCACATCTGTTGTCATAGGTTTGGGTATGTGTCCCATTTTTTGGTCTGATTTTTGCCAACAAAGCTCTGATCCCATTTGCAAGGAACAAAAAAGCAGAGAAGACAATGAGAGCGAGCCATGAAGCAAGCTCCAAGTTTCCAGTTGCCAACCAAGTCCTTAAATCCTCATGCAACATGCCAGCGATTACCTAAATCTAATAATGTAGAGATAATTGAAAACTAATTGAAAAGACAAAGGAGGATAACTGTATTTAAGGGGTTAATAGGGAAAAAGGTATTAATTAAGTATTATACTGAAGGCAAATTAGAGGCCACATGAGAGACTTAATAAGACTCATCTTTCTCCACTCTACCACAAAATAATGTAATGTATTTGCATTCATTTTCTTTCCCCACATAAGCATGCCATTCAAATACAAAGGTGTGTGCTTCTGAAAAAGCAACACAAGAAACCAAATGAATTACCACACTCCTTCATGTTTTATCACAATGTAACAAAACCATTTTAAGGCATAAATAAGACACTGTCAGTGATCACATCCACATTTCCTTTCTGTATAACAGGTTATTGCTGAGGTTCATTCTTATCACATGACTCACAGCACTGAGAGTATGACAGAAAAAGAGAGAGAGAGGCAGGGAATGAAAATAAGAGAAGTAGAAAAAGAGTACAGGTCCCACTCAGGGGCAATGAAACAGTAGAAGGATAATGGAAGTTTCCTCAGGCGATCCCCAACAGAGGGAGAGAAGATAGACAGAAAGAAGTATGGCAAAAAAAAAAGGGAATATGCACATGTAAATGAGAGGAAGGAGGGAAGCGGGTCATGCTGTCGTCCTTCCACTGGTTTCAAATCAAATGGGTACGGCCGGCATGAGCTGTAATTTCTGCCCACCCAAGCATTCACCAGAATACCAACACAAAGACTGAGTGAAAAATGGAAGATGAATAACTGTCACCCTTTCTCTCTTATACTCTGCCTATATATACACCTCTGTAGGTCACAGATATGAGTTTCTCTTCATGGTTAGATAATGAGATAACAGAGCAAAAAAGTACCCGAGTGTGGCACAGGTCGACTCTGACACGCCTTCCATAATTTATGGGTCTTAATTGGCCTGCTGCTCCCCCATCGTTATTTTAGAAAATCTCTGGTGTGGGCCAAGCACACGAGCAGCGGGAAAGCAGTGTAGTCTTTGTGTAGTGCGAACACAGTCCCTTTTGTGTCAACACCAAATTATTAATCATTACCACTTTAGGAAAGAGGCACTCTCGGAAGGGGTAAACAGCGTTTATTCAATTATCTCTGAGGCTGTGGTGTTCATGGTTCCTTTTTCAGAATTAATTGCCTGGGTATTATTTAAAAACAGATTTCAGACGGGTTTGCAGTTTCCATAACATTGTCGTCTATTTCTTTTTTTTACTGTCTGTTAATATCTTTATTAGGAGTTAGAGGCGGTACTTTATAATAATAAAGTAATAATAAATATGTTTAAAACATACATGAGCATTGTCATAGCTGTTTATAATTGTGAGAAAAAAATAATCACATTATTGTTTTGCTCATGATGGTCGAATTTGTCCTGCATTACTCCACCAGCTAGGTTAATGTTTCAGGCCACAGACTGTGTGATGTAACTCAAGCACGTTCCATCCATATCGACAGAACCAGGTGACTGCTTTTTGATGCATACTGTCCTGAAATGATGCAGATTGGCAGTAAATATTATTTCACTTTGTCCAACTTAAAATTATTAAAATACACCTCTAATAATTTAAATATACTATATGCCCCAAGTATGTACACTGATAACAAAACATAACATGGCCTAAATGAATGTAAAAAAAATATGTTGATATATAAATGAAGGCTAATAATAAAGATGTTTTTAAAATCTAATTTGTTCAGTTTTTCCTTATAAAATAGAATGTCATAGATGTCTTACAAAATATATTTCTTAAATTTGGATATAAAGAATATTAAGAAAAAATCAGAATCTTTATGTCATGTTTAGGAAAAAAATAATTTTCAATTATATGATGTCATAATCTTTTCAACAAAAACATCTATTTGATTGGCTTAATATAATATTATATTACCATTCTTTCTAATTGTTAGCAATGGTTATTGTATTAAATAGATATCACATATACTCAAAATGTTACAACAGAGACATTATAACAGCATACAACAGTATTTACTGTATTTACTGTAAATAGACATTTTAAATAATAGTGTTATCTCTTAAAATATATTTTCCAACCTTGTTGATTTTTTTATTCAAATAAAAGAAACAGGTGATGCTGATTTGTACATATGGTTATGGGACAAATATTGTATTTACCAAATATTGTATTTACTTGGTAATACCAAGTGATAATACCATTAAGCAGAATCATGGTTAGGAACTGATAATGTTTTAGTTGAGGAACTCAGCACCACTTTTAAAAACTGTTTAACTGAACGCAATGGCTGTCCTTTTTTGAAACTAAACTAAACTAAACGTCACTTTAATCACAGAGTGTTAATACTTGGTCATAGCTAAAGCTTTTAACAAAAAATAATGTGAGCTCCCTCTTCAGTCCAAGACCACTGAAAGTGGACCAACTTGTTAGACTTCACAAAAAAAAGACTTAATACTGATATTATTTCTAAACACGGGGTGCCAATAATTATGAAATCGTACTATGTGAAAATATTTACAACTTCCTGTTCGAGATCATAATATCACCTACTTTAATATATGTATATAGTGCATCTTGAAAAATTTGACTATACTGTATGACTAGTAATTAACTCAAACTTAAAGTTTTATATATATATACAAAACATTAAGCCCAAAAATTGTGTTGGGTCCCCTTGTGCCACTGGGGTAGCTCTTGTCACAAAGGTCATGACCCCACAAGACCTTTGAAGCTGTGCTATGATGTCTCGCAGGTCGACGTTAGAAGGGATCCTATGGGTGCTGTGAGTTGATAAATATGAACAAAACAATATGCATTTAAAAGAACACAGATGTATTTAAAAAGAAAAATGATTGGGTGGGAATGGGACACCACAATTAGCATATTGCTAATAACATGGAGATGCAGTAATAGTTCTTGTATTCCTTTTTTTTTTTTTTGTATGTTAACTGTACTGTATTACTATAAAATCCAAAAAAGCTGACATGATTGAAGTAGATATAGATTGCCATAAATGGAACAAGAGGATTTCACTAGAAGGTCAAGCATATCATATTATAATAAGAACGCTTACTGACATTAAACCAGGTAAATGTTCTGTGTGACCTCCTTCTTCCTTTATCCACTCTTTTTTATACCCAATCCCTTGGTTTTAAGGCTGTTATGATGGCTGTTTGCTGCATGGTGGGTGCTCTTGCTTTGCTAAAAGACTGCCCAAGTCCTCCAGGGTGCCCAAGGCTGTGTCCCAATTGTAATCCTATTCCTCTGTTTATCAAAGGCAGAGAGAGAGAGAGAGAGAGAGAGCGAGAGAGAGAGAGAGAGAGAGAGAGAGAGAGAGAGAGAGAGAGAGAGAGAGAGGGCATCAAGCTGACGGCTTGATTGTGATGTTCCTGTCTGATAGCTGGGCTAACCTTATCCATCAATTCCACGTCCGCCTTCCAGCCTCATCTGACACCACACACGCACGCACGCACGCACGCACACACACACACACACACACACATGCAGACAGCGTATAGCTGCACTAACAGTCATGCTAGTAGTCCTCTCCAACTGTATCCCGATTGAAAGTCTGTGAACATGGACACCTACACCATGTACACCTGCACAACACATGCATACATGCACACACACAGATACTGCACATCACCCACTGACACAAAAAATGCTTCTGGCTGTTAGACAAGCACTAGGCCTCTCACAGTCTCTCTATTTCCATCACACACACGAAATAACTGGGCACCTATGACCCCTTTATCGAGTCTCTGTGTTAATCCTGATCTGCTCAATGTGGGTCCAATCAGAGGGAGCAAAAGAGAGAGATGGAGATAGACAGAAAGAGAGAGATGGAAAGAGAGAGAGTAAGAAAGAGAGAAACACTGATTAACAACTAGCTCAAGGCAGAAAGGATGACTAACATGCCAATAGCCAATAAACACACAGTCTCAATCCTCCTCCTCCTCCTCCTGGTAACAGTCTAATCTTTCACATTCTTCATATGCATCCATGAAACATATACTTCCCCATAACAGACTGAAGAGCAAGCCAAGATAATATTTTAGTCTTGTGCTAACTGAATGCTTAAACCATTACACACTTTCCTTTAACTGTGACGTCATGTGATTTCTGACGTTGTACAACACAATGTTTTATATGTAAAACAGCTACATAAACAGTAAAGACATGTGGTGCGAGTAGTGCGTCATTTTTACTAATGGTTAGTTTACAGAAACGGTGGCTATTACCAAGAAGCCCAAAATATCAAGGATCTAAAGAGGAGATTTGTAGGAATATTACATAAAGAATATAATAAGGGCTAATACAGAGTTTGTTATCTTAATTACTTTAATGACAGAGGTCAGTGAGGGCTGGTCAGGTAATTAAAAAACTAAATGAGACAAATGCAAACTTTGGACACGAAACATTCCCCCCGGTGACATCATTGAAAAAAGAGGAGAACTTTTGTACATTTAAATTCTGCTTAAAGTGTTATTTTAAAGAGAGTGAATAAGTGAGTTTGAAAACAACAGTTCTGCCTGACATTCACCATTAATATATTTTATTTGCATACGAATGCCAAATTAGTCACATTTAAAGAAAAACCTGGAAGCATTTCCTTATTGCTATACTGTGTTGTGGTGATAATATTTAAATGCTGCATTACAATTTGCAATGGTGTGGCATGCAGTATGAATCCCGGTTGCATTATAGTTACATAATCCTGTCAGCACAGATCCATTTTCTTCAACGTTATACCTCAGTACTACTTCTGCATATTGCCACACATTAATGTCTTTGCATGCAAACACAAACGTACGCACAGATAGCACTTGACAATTTCACCATCTGCCTTTGGTCTAGAGAGAAAACATAAGTGAATACGACATTAGCGAAGAATCCGTGGGCTTGAGAAAGCCGAGCTCGATGTACCTCACACCTCAGGGCCAGGTGTCACTCAAATGAGGCACACAGAGATGAACTGTGTGCCACACACTGTATACACAATAACATGGGACAAAAGACATGCACTCATACACTGCGAACCTGACACTACCCAGAATCCTCACTGGGAAGATTTACAACCCT
Organism: Clarias macrocephalus; assembly: GCA_011419295.1. NCBI lineage: Eukaryota > Metazoa > Chordata > Actinopteri > Siluriformes > Clariidae > Clarias > Clarias macrocephalus. Next base: position 97,859 of record JAAGKR010000319.1, on the reverse strand, counting down.
CCCCATCACGTTTCAGTTACATTCCTAGAGTAATCTGATTAAGATTTTTAGAACGTAAACGACGTTTGTGAACATGCCCGCTGAATAGCGCTTTGAAAGAACCCCCAAAAAACACAATCATGCTAAGACCAATTTATCTTTTTTTCTTTTGTGATTGGTTTAATTATACGAGCCGTTCCATTTTTCTATCAGTGAAGTATGACTAATGCGAGTTCAAGCAGATACGGAGCTCTCAGAGAGTGACGTCTTCGTTTTTTTGTGTTGGGAAACAATAGCAGACACGGCCCCGGGGTTCTGGAGATGTACAGAGGAAAGGACAAAGAGAAAGAACAGAAGTGCAAGCTCAACTTCAAGCACTCTAGTGTTGGAGCACAGGGTGAGTGGCTCAGCTTGTGTAGTTCATGCTTTTTCATATTTGTCTTTATACTTGATAACCCACTTTTATAAACTCATAAGTAGTTGAAACAGAAATGAAAGAAAACAGGACAAAATGGTATGGAGGAAATGAGGTGTAAAAAAATATATTATAATAATATGAATAAGGAAAAAAGTAATAAAAGAAAGTCCTAAGCAGAGAAAGGAAAGCACAAGATATACATATATTAAAATAGGAAAGAAAAACAGAAAGAGCCCTTTGAGGACTTTAAGGAGGAAGCGCAGTGGCGTGAAGGGAAAGAGAATGTTTACTCAGTGAATTAGTTAGAGCTTTTGTGTGTGTGCGCGTGAGGGCTTTAGATCCCTGGCTCCATTTCAGGGCCCGAGTGGCTCAAGCCGAGCTCCCTCCAGGCCAGGCCTAATTACCACAGGACTTGGGCCATTAAAATGCTTAACTAACCTCGTTTCTCTAAAACGCACAGATTAGCGGCTGCCTCCAGCAAAGTGGCGGGGATAACCCTGCTGCCTAATACCCTCTTTGATTTTTTTTTGGAAAAAGAGGAGAGAAGGAAAGAGAGAAAGAGAGACAGTGAGAGGAAGCAATGGTAAAGGCAAACATAGAGGCAGACACATTTTTTCCTTAAGAAATCAACTGGTAGACGTTCCATGTGCTGGTAGGGTGAATACTGCTGAAGTGGGACATGTTCCTGTCACAGAGTTTATTGTTACTTCACTGGACACTTTTATAAATAACTTAAGATCACGTGTACAATGTACAAATGCAAAAAAAAAAAAAAGAATAAATCCCTTAGGTGATACAATAGGTGAAGAGACACAGGATTTATATTAAGGATTTATATTATATTAAGGATTTAAATTAAGGATTCATAAATAAGTTTATATTAAGGATTTTTATATTAAGTAATGCTTTATTAATACTGACACGACAATAAAGTCGTTTCTGTTTCTGCGTTTCTAAAAAACCTAGCAAGATCTAGTATGTAGTTTTTTTTTCTTTTATTGCTTTTTTTTTTCTGTTCTACTGACACACTACTGCAACAGGCATAAATACTCATGTAATACTTTTGCACAGGACCATATTGCACTGTACTATATCTAATGCACGTACATTTAGGCACTTGGCAGTTGACGGAGTTGGTGATGTTTATGGCTAATTTTGTAATTGTATTTCCATAGAGTATATATTACTGACACGGATAGTTTACTGATGATAAACGCACATTCTTAATGTTATTACAAGTGAAAGACTATTATCATACACACTAATGAAAATGGCTAGAATGTAACAGTGTTTTGCTCAGGAGTTCATGTTAATGCACTTCAATTAGTTCCTTATCCTGCTTGTAGGATTATTGATGTTCTCATTTATGGCTTAAACTATAAGGGTGTCCATTAATATTTTTTACACTACTATATTATACACTCCTGGATTCTCCATTCTGATTGGTCAGATTGTGTTAATTAATTTTGTATTAAAAAAAACTGCTCTAACAGCAGTGCCAATGTATGTTTTTATACACTGCATGGCCAAAAAAGGTGAAACATTCCAAGATTTCATTCAGTCACCTTCAGCTGTGATTACAGCACACAATGTGGTGGCGAGTTCATGTGTGAAAATGATTCCTCAAGCTCCCACTATTTCACAGTTTCAGTCCTGGAAGATCTGTGCCATCAAGGAAGGAAAACCTCATGCATTCAGTGCATTCAGGTCATCAGCTGACTTCAGTTTATTGCTACATAACATTGTTGAGTCTAGGCCTGACCAACTGAAGCAATCCCAGATCATAACACTGGCTTCAGAGGCTTGTACAATGGACACTAAGAAATGAGGGGTACGTTTCATGCTCTTCTCTCCTTCTTCTGACATGGCCAGCACTCTTGAATACACCACATGACCTTTTTCCACTGCTCCAATGTCCAAGCTTTTTTGCTCTCTGTCAAATTAAAGCGTTTTTCCCTGATTAGTCTCACTAACAAATTGATTTCTTTTGGCCACACACCTGTTTATTCCCTATCCTGTAAGTTCTCATCACACTGAGTCCATATGGTTTTTACTGTTGATTTGTTTTTTCCATGCAACTTCACCAAGTGTTTAAGTGATCTCCATTCATTTATTTTTTCTGATCAGATTTCTGTAACAAAATTGACAGTTTAACACTATCCTTTCATGTTTCGATAAAGTGCTGAAGGGTTCTGAACCCAGTTCCTGTATTTTCTAAATCGTTTGTTGTCTTCTTTGCATGCTGCATCCCAATAATTTGACCCTTCTGAAAGGGTAGGTGTTTCGCCTGCCATGGGGAAGGCCCAGGTTTGATTTCCAGCCCAGATAAAATGTGAGGGTTGCGTCAGGAAGGGCATCCTGTGCCAAGCTTGTTTATCGGACCAGAGGGCCCGCTGTGGCAGCCCCTTGTTGGGAGAAGCTGAAAGACCAGCAACAACAACAACAGTGTATATAGCTAATTCACATGGTATATGCTCGTCATGATCTAAAACCAAAAAACAGATTAAGACCCTATTAATTGTTAATTTAAAAAAAACATATTATTTATATAGTGAAACTTTCTTTTAGTTTTTGTTTCCTCTAAATTGAGGGAAGGAATATCCAGTATCAGTATTTTGTAACAAAATTTAAAGTTGCTGTTGCTGCGGTGGGAAAGTTTTTAGGAAATTGCATTTTCTACTTTATCTGTAACAAATTACATGTAATTTGTCTAAACATTTTTAAGAAAATGAGGGGATGACTATTTATAACATAAGGACCAGAACTAATTTGTTTTGCGGATAGTCGACTGTATTAATAAACTAATAAAATATGAGGTGTATTTTTTTTTAATGAATAAAAATGTTAGCAATGGAAAATTGTTTTGCCCTTGGAGGAAAAAGAAATGCCAGAAAATACTCAATATCAACTATCTCTTTTCATGTTTGTTTACAAAACTGCTGATATTATGTAACTACGCAGTGGTAACCATTTCAAATTTTTACAAAAAGTAAAGCTTTTAAAATTAAGTCCAAGTCTTACTGCAGACAGTAACATCCTCTAACTAGCACAGTGAAGGTGTGCCACATAAACAGAGGCGGTTTAAGTAGGACACAATATTGTGTTTTGTGATTAACATTATGATGCCTATAGTCTACTACACAAACAGCAATCCTGATTTGGCAGTCCTTAAATAAATCTGCTGTTCTAACCACTTTGTTGGATAAAAACAGAAAGGATCTAAATGTAGCAAATCACAGCTTCCTGCTTTGTCTGACACACCAAAGTGGTGTTTGATTTATTTCAACCACCGCTGTCAAAATAGCTGTTTCTGTACTTAATTGATCATGATAATGGTCCCTTTGTATAACAAGTGTTAGACTATTCTCTACCTTTTCATCCTAAGGTTTCATCATGCTCGATTTGTCTAAAAACGACAGACTATACACTCCTTCTTTGCATGTAGCTAATTCTCTGTGGAAAGCAAACCCTGAAAAGAACCTTTTTCCTTTTCTTCCGAGCTATTAGCTTGTTAGACAAACATTATCAGCTGAATAAAATCCAGTGTTCCCTTCAAACACGCTGCTTAATAAGGTTTGCACTGGAGAAAAAGAGAATGCACGGCAAATTAAACCAGCAGAAGCATTGATAATTATTTGACTTCTCCTGAACAACGTAATCCTTTTAGGAGGTGTTATATTTTTCTTGGAAAAAGAAGAGAAAAGGAATGTAATAATAAATAAATATATAAATAACGTTATAAATAAGCAGCTTGTTTGGAGAGTGGGGTGCCATGGGAGGTGTAGTGCAGAAGAAAGATAGTGACTAAGCTCACTAATAGCATCTTTGTTTCCAGTTAGTGCTGGTTGGAAACTCTGGGGTATTGGAAGATTTTTTTTTTTTCCCTTGCCAAAGTCAGGCTAAGACTGATAACTCTACTCGAGACATCAAGACACCGCAAACTGCTTATCAGTGCATAAAGGCCATCTGTTTGGCGATCAGCGCTTGCATTTAGTGCTTAGTGCACCACGCTTTCCTGAGGGCTCTTAATGCAGTGTAACGTGTACCTGAAAAAAGCAGGCACAAAGACAAAGGCGGTAAAACATTCGCCTTTCAAGCTGCATTTGTTCCATCTCTTAAGTCACTGAATGGAGTCAGGCAGTCTCGGATGTTTCTCGTGAACAAACGACGCCAGTCGTCATGGAGAGGAGCCGTGAAAATGTCATTGTCATCTTTTATGTCCGCTGTAGATTTATAACAGTTACCCGGAATCTCATTCTGCCTCTCTTTCGACACGAATAAATGACTCAGAGACCTTGAAAGTTTAATTTGAAATAAGAGCTTGTCTTGGAGGCAGGACTTTAAAATAAAACAATCGCTTTTTCAGTAGCAGAGCCGGCGTGCGCTGACGTGGAGGCCAGAAGTCAGAGCCTGATATTTATTCCTCCGCCCTTGAAGACAGACTTCACCAAACAAATTCATCACCATGTCTCCTTCACAGAGGGACACCAACGCAGGCAAAGTCTTATTTCATTAGTGCGCCATCAAGAGTTTATTTCCAAACTCAAAAACGCTTCCTGGATGTCCATCAGTTGCAACAATCAATAAATGGCTTCCTGTGGAATATAAAATAACGTAAAGAGCTTCTCAGAAAGAGAAGAACATCACTGTAAGAAGAAATAATAGCAGCAGTCCTGGCATTCACAGCCTACCAGTGTCTGAAAAGTGATAAAAAAAAAGAGAGAATGGAAAAAAATGTTTAGTATTCACTGAGCCAGTTCTCATACTAACAGCTGATAATGTGATTTTCATTGTAGCCGGATATCTGGCACTAGCTAGGAGAGAAAAGGCTGTATATACTTCTACAGCATTTCTTAAGTGCTTATCATGGCAGGCAGCTGAAACCCTATTCTCCATGTGCCTAAAACTAACATGAGCTCAGAGTTGGCTTTAATTTTGTACTAAAATTGTTCAGATTACATCTGTGGCACGGAGGAGCAGGCCGCTCTCCCCCTATCAAATTATGCTATTAACAGAGCCGCTTCTTACACCTGATAAGCACTGCAGGCTCTTTCTGGAGCAAGACTTCCTCAACAGCATTTGTGTTTCACTTTTACTGTCAACAGCTAAGGAAGCTTCAGAGACACAGACACAAACTACATCCTAAAAAAAAAAAATATAAAAAAAAACCCATATGCATTCTATTGGATGAAAAATAAAACATGAAATACAACAGATGGGATTGTTAAAACCCTGGAATGTTGTGTGACATTGTATGGCTGAGAAATATCACATAGTCCCAGTGATATGACATGTAGAGCAAATGAAAAATAACTGTGCAGGAATTAATAGCCTTTTTTTCTTCTTCTTTTTTGTATGTCACGTGTGTAACAGTAAATGTGACAGTCAAAGGTAATATAGGCAATCCATTAAATGCGGTAAGTGTGATCTTTCTTTCAATACACCAAATCTGGACGAGAAACACAAGAATTTCAGGTGCCTAATTATTTTCATGATGTAATATGACATGTAATATTTCATGTGATTAGAGCTGATGACTGCAAAAGATTTATCAAAACAGGAAAACTTGGTTGTAGTGCAAGTAAAAAATTCTAGATTTGTTTAATATAGCAATATGGCACTCATCAATTTTTGCTAGTGTTACTAGTGACTAGGACTGCACACTAAATAACCAATAGATTAAAACTACCATTAAGCTGTTTATGTACTTGCAGTCTATTGGCATATTGTTTTTTTATTTTTTTTGTCTTAATCACCAACACTCAGTGATTTGCGTGGAGTGACTTACACCCCACTCAGTCTGTGACTCTACAACCCCTGACTCCGGTGTCTCATTTTTGACTGTTTTGCGGCCTAGAGGAGGGCCTCGCTCAGAAAAAAAAAAAAAAAAAAAAAAAAAACTGTCTGTTTCATATTCTACACGAGAAGTGTTTAACCCCCAAAAGATATAAGATAACTTTTTTCCTCCTTTCCGCAGATGATATAAAGTGCCTGCCATTATCTCAGTAGGTCTGTATCATATTAGAATCTGCAATCTTGGGTCACAAAGTATACCAAGCCCTTGTCTCGCCCACTACTGCAAAATTACTTTCTGCCACACAATGATGCCTGAATGGGCTGAAGCTTTGTCATTTAAACTGCATAAAGAGGCCAGAAATTGATTTTTATTGTAGATCTTCATATCTAATAAAGCTCTGAGGATCTCTTTTCTTCAGCACCTGAATGGCCACTGAATGCTTTCAATCCACTTCTGTGTTTCATGCATAAAAGTGGCGGCCAGGACATTAGAGAGAGAATTAGACAGGGACAGGGTGGGGGCGCCATGCCGTTGAAAAGCATATACACCCCCCCCCCCTTTCCTTTCCTTCTCTTCTGTGGGTAGGGATGGAAAAGGTGAAGGAGCTGGGGGTAATTGAAAAGAGAAATGTTTTCTTTCTTACCTTCTTCTCATTCAGAATGTATTCTTTTCAGGAAAGGAGCTCAATTTTCCCTTAAATAAATAAAAAATAAATTAATTAATTAATTAAAATAAAAAAATTACAAAAATTTAAAACACATAAATGCTGAATGCAAGAGCAGTCTAAAAAGATTTTCTTTGCTTTCTTTTTAGTTCAGGGAAATAAAGCTCACCTGGCTGCTCCCATTGTTTTCTGCAGAAAGTCTGTTGCAAACCCCTGAAGTGCCCTCAAGCATTTCAAACTTTATTTTCCTCCAGTGTTTCTTGCTCATCCAATCACTAGGCGCCTCACCTTGCGTATAGAGCTCCGTGCAGAATTCCGCTCATTTTTCCCTGATTGCGAGTAATCCCTAACATGTAAACAAAATTTGTTTTCATGCGACTGAATATGATTAATTATCTCGGAGTAATCCAGCTCCACTTGCAAAGACTTTTCAGAGGAGATTACAATTTCCAAACTGACAACCATGATAGTCGGGAGCATTCTGTAAGTCTCAGATTAAAGGTCACAGAAAGCGAGAGCTGGTAAAAACTCACGAGGCGATGGGTAAGTAAGGGCAGATGCAATCACAGCAGCATCAGAGGAGAAGGGGAAAGACGAGTGCCTCAAACTGGCAAAAAAAAAAAATGATGATTATGGAAATGGATATCTGCATAGTGCCACCAAACATATGGCAGTGCCTAATGCCATTTAACACTTGGGGCTGGGTTTAATCAAACTTTCGCAATTAAAAACACAAATTAGATGCGAACTGAAAGTCTGAAAGTCAGGGGAACACGACAGAGAAGGATGGCTGATTCTGACAGAGAGAGAGAGAAAGAGAGAGAGCAGAATACTTCTCACTTATCACAACACAGGCCCCCTGCTATATTTTGTGTGTAATCTCATATGCACACATACACACAAATGGAAAATATTATTTTGGCATATAAAACCTACATAAAACCCTTAGAAATGACATTTTCAGGCCTGAAGTAAATTAGCGATAATAGTTGGATGTCATCTTTACTACCACGGTTATGTCTTTATTAAAGTTTTTATATTTCCTATTTTATTTTGTTCTATTTTTATTTTATTTTGTATTTTATACTTCTTTTTTTCTCAAAACCTCTGCAGCATTCATAATATCAAGAAAACAAAAAAAAAAATATTCTACAAGAACACTTATAATAATATACCCATAAAAATAAAAATTGTTTGAATCTTAGTATAACAAAAGTTATTTGAATCTGTTGAAAGTCCAGAAAATCATTGCTGATGCCATGTTAAGTGCTCATATCAAACAGGAAAATGAGAAGAACATGCAACTGAATCCATTTGTATGTTTCACAGCATGATCGGAAGCAGGTGTCAGGGTTGAGCCATGGGTAATATGGCAGGTTATGATTATTGGCCAGTGCAGGACTGGTGATAGTGTGAAATCGAGCAGCCATGATAACACACCATAAGAGAGTGTTTCCATCACTGCACCAGTGGCCTGATTACTCAGCCAGCACAGGGGTCGCATTCAATCATGGCAAAACCAAGAGGAACAGGCAGTTACTTCCTATTTCATCATTTATCACTGGGCAGGGTCCATGTGTATATGTCTGAAGCTGTTTTGGTTGACTTTGGTTATAAATGACCATGTTTAATCTAGACATCACATGAAAAAAAACAACAAAAGCTCCCAATTTACACTGTCATAGCAATATATATATATATAGAGAGAGAGAGACAAAATGTTTCACAGAGAGCATGCTGGCCCAGATATCTGATCAGCTTGTCAGCCTGGGTTTGCATGTTCTATATGCTGAAGTGGAGTTATACACTTTCCGCAGCATCACCTATCTTTTAAGTAGCGGAGGACAATAGCTCCACTCTTACTGTGCGAGTCCTGCGCGTTCCAGCTTGCCCGAGAGAGAACAGGATCGTGTACATCACTCAATCTTCATCCACTTCTGCATTACAGGTGCAGAGGTGAGCACGCCGGGCTCACATTTGCACACCTGACACGGATCTCTCAAACTTGTGCAGTAAGGAGGTGGAAATGGAGAGAGCTGGAAGGAGCAGGGAGGCTTCAAGAGGATTCTTTATGCAGCTCTATGTATTTCTTTCATGTTGTCCGGCCGGTAACTGAGTCGGCTTTGCCACGGGCGACGGCTAATTCACACCCTCAGATCAGGAGCATGAAATGAGAGTGCGGTGCAGACGGGGGAAAGCCCTCGGGTTAATGATAGCGCATATACCCAACACCATTTCCCATAAATCTGCCCAAATGCTTTCATTTGAAATGATCCTTGGCATTTGAGTGTAGCCACACACGCACTCACTCACTCTCTCTCTCTCTTTCTCCCTCCCTCTCAAACACACACACATCCATACAGGTACACACCAGGACATCACCCACTCACACACACCTACACAGATATACTACTATTACCACTTATGCTACTATTACTACTACTACTACTACTACTACTACTACTACTAATAATAATAATAATAATAATAATAATAATAATAATAATAAAGATTTTCCCTTTTCTAACATTAAAGAAAAAACGAACAAAAACTAACGAGAAAAGCCTGGAAACTGTTGGGAAAATATGAATTAAGTTGACATTTACAATATGAGAAGAAAAAGTAGTCTGATATTCTGGCTATTATTTGCCTTTGTGTGCTGTTTAGGTAATATGAATTAAGCCTCTCAATTGCATATCCAAAGGAATAAATATACAAACACATGGTATGCACACAGGCAGCTGAACCACACAAAAGCTTTTGCCATTGATGGAGACTTTCCCCCCAACACCAATCATCTAAATGAATAAACAGATCTACTGTATAACCAAAAAAAAAAAAAAAAACATACAACTGTGAGGCACTTTAAGAATCTTTAACTCTCAGTTGAACAAGCTTGTGGATAAAGGTTTTCTCCCCCCTTCTTCTCCCTCCAAAACCTCTTTAAAGTTATTTTAAATTTCTCAGCAAGGCTTTGAGGAATCTGTTTGTTTGAGGGCAGCATTAGATGTGACCAGCGTTTTATTGTGACATAAAACCGCATTTCTTCCTCAGCAGATTAAAAATAAAATCGGTTAATAAGAAAAGCTGTCAGCAGCAGAAAACGGCTGACATAATCCGTTTATCCTCCAAGCAATAAAGATATTGGTCCTTGGGAGTCTATCTTTCCTCTTATGTTATTTCGCCCAAAACATTATCTTCTATGCATTCAGATGGATTAAGAAGCCATGTGGGAGATAGAAGGAAAATGACAGATACAAAAAACCTATAATATCCTTTCAGTCCTTCTCACATGCTCTCACAGGAAGCTACACGTTATGTGCACGCAGGAGGAAAAATAAGAACAGAAACGAGCTGGAAGAGAGAAAAAGGGCAAAGTGTGAGATGCAAAGAAAGATGCAGCATGAGTAAGAGAAAGGAAAGAAAAAGGGAGAGATAGAGGAAATGAGAAATAAAGAAGACGGCTGTTATCCGATGAGAGAAATGTGTTGGGAGGGGCAGAGGTTCAAATGCTCCACCTACTTTATGTATGATGGGTGTGGCTTTCTGACATTTCACCGTAGCAACATAAAGATGACAAGGTTTATCAACCACATGCCATGACTGAAAATGACTACAAATTTTCTATAGTTCTTGGTCACTATTAGGTAAGTGAGTTCAGTAAAAACAATGCCTCTTCGAGATCACACTGATAAACGACAGTGTTTTTTTTTTTTTTTTTTTTTAAATCTAATTCTCTCACACATCCAACTGATCAGATAAGTAATATGACAGGGTTGGATAATTCTGTGTTCAGGATTCAGAACCTTCTATTTTCCACCTCACATAACCTCAACTTCAATGTAGAAAACAATGGACAGCATGTTAAGAATAGATGTATTAGTTTCCCCATGGACAAGCATACATACATTCAAAAAGAAAAAGAAACAAAGGCTATTGGGAAGAAGAGTGGGAAACATATTGGGAGAAACCTATCTTTTGGTCTTAAAAAAAATGAAGACTTATTACTTGTCTTAACAAAGACAGGCAGTCAGGAAGACCCTGGGGACAGTATGTTGAATACTTGGGAACCATGGAACTAAAGGATTTATGTCAGACTGGTCTTGGCCACCACCAGAAATCCAAAAATGGTGGACCTGAATGTGAAACAAGTAGCCAGTGTAGCTGATAAAGTGTAATGTGTGCTGAAAATGTACATTTCTGGAATTTGGCACAAGGCCTTATACAGACCTTCATAAGAGTAAGGACTTAATCAGCTGAGATTTGAATGTGTTGGAGTCTGCGTAGAGATTTATCCGAGATGCCATATAATATAAAATGAACAGGAAAACTAAGCCTGGGCCAAAGGCAGGTAATGTTGTCAAGCTGATAAAAAGCTATTTTTGTGAGCGACCTAATATAAAATTAAAATGAGAGTGTTTTGCAAGATTATGTTTTCCAAGAGATGTGAATATTTACAGGTTTAACAGTGAAACTGTAAATACTAAGAATTCTGTAGTTTTAGAGATAAGAGTTCCATTTTATTTAATTAAAGAGGTTGCAAATTGAACATCTTTTCTATGCACAAAGCATTTAGCATAGTTATTGTTAAAGGTTAAAACAAGCATTACAGTGCATGGAAATTAAATAGTTGATAAATTGAAAACTTTCATTTCCATCGTCGCCTTCCTTACAGAGGTGAAGGATTACATGATAATTTGTGATAATGTTCACAGATGTGGACTCAATTCATTATGCACTATATTATATAAAATAAAGGTCACTGTTTCCGAATGCAAACGCTGAATACTGAGGCATAGGGAGGGGGGTGGGGCAAAGAGCTGGATGAGTGACAGGTGACGTGTCCCGTGGTGCTTGTGCTCATGAACCACGAGTGTGTTATGTTTAATCAGGACGGCTAGGCTGGTAATGAATTTTGATTACGTCTCTAAATGGAGTCAATGTGCAAGGTGGGAGGGGTCGGGTCATAGAAGAGAGACAGAGAGAGGGGGTGAAATATTAATGTCTTCGCAGATGATGCATGAAACCCTGGTGTGTAATTTCCCCTCTCTTGCCTTGTCTGCCGCCAGATTGTTAGCACTTCATCATTAGCGGGGGAACTTTTTGCATCTCGATTCATCTTTCTCTCTTTGATTAATGCTGATCTTGATTCATTAGTTTATCATCACTGTGGTTTTAAGGCATCATTGCATATCCATCATGTAGCGGCAGAAGGCACGTGTGGGGAGAGGAAGACAGGAAACGCAGGCCTACCTACAGCAGCTAAAAGGTTGAATAGGGGTGGGGAGGGGGGATCTGTAGAGTTCCTAATAACTCAGTGTGTCTCTAAGTCCAGCCCTCCAAGCTCAATGAGACGCAATTGTCTCCTCTCGTCGGTGTACACCCACCTATTAAAATGTCATCACTTTCATTTGTAAAAAGCAAAAAGAGCTGAAAACGCACAAAACGCTGTGCTTGATTAAGAACAGTCAGCTACGCAGAATCTCTGTGCACGCTAAGGAGCCGCCACAGAGTAAATTGAAAATTCACTATCCAAATGCTCACTGAGAGCCATGTAAAAGTTTAGTTTGATTAGTCAGTACAAACAGATTGACTGTTTAAACAGGCACATGGGGATCTGAGATGTAATTTTCTTAAAGGCCTCAACAACACAGAAATGAATGAAGGTCAATATATTAAACCAGATGTCCATAATAGCTTCAAGTTCTCAATTTTCTGCCTTTTAACCAACCTTTTTTTCACATATGCTGTTAGAGAGGCCTGCTGTGTCTAATCACAATTATCTGTGTAAAGAAGAGCTTTTCATGGTTCTGTTCATTCTGCCTGAGTCTGCAAATCGGAAGAGGAGTCACATGTCTTAATAGTAATTTGGATACACATTTAATAAAGATGTTCAGCGGAGACTCAAGCCCAGGAAAATTATAAACTAAGGCAAGGATGACGAATCATCTACCTGTACATTCACACATATTCACATGCCATTATGCATCAGACATCATGCATCAGGCTACCATGAGGAAGAAAACAAAATAATTTATCAAGAAACTTCTCACAAATCGAAATATACGTAGTTCCAAAACGGCAGAGAAAAAACACTAAGGTCATAAAAGGGCTAAAGATGCGTTCTGGTTGCTTGATTAATTTGATAAATCCAATTCTTTGAGGTTAATTTAGAGGTTAGTGAATTTCGTGTGATTTTTTTTTAATTATTATTTTAAAACATTTGTAAATATTCTAAGAAAATAAGTAGAAATTCATTTGTAGGATAACAATTATACAAAATGATGACATAAAGCATTTTGTAGATAGAAATACCAAAGCCTGTTTTTAATGTATTTTTAAAAATTCCAAGCATAGGTTGTCTCTAAAAGTGTTTTGTTTTGTTTTTACACACGGCTCTATTTTCACATTTATGCTTATTATGTACATTTTTATATTTTGGACTTTGTGGTAATGTATTTTATGTTTGTTGTGATAATAATATTATAAAACACAACTGTGATTGTTACCACTACACTAAATTAAGTAATTCAATTGAACACCTATAATTAGTGGAAAGGAATCAGCCTGGCACTGACTAAAGAGAAATCATAAATCAGAAAAGAAAATAATGAACCTTCAAAGTAAAGCAATGTTTGGATTGAACTCATTTATCAGGGGGCATCTGTAATACATTGTTTAACATGTTTCCTCTGAGATTAAAAAAAAAAAAATCCTAATAAAATGACCACAGGATGACTGAGTTTCTAATTGGTTGTGTTGCCTTTGAACCTGTGTGCTGGTGTCACATGATCATGTGATCACGCTTCATTCCCAACATCCAAGCTGTCATGGAGGCATCTTAATAGAAAAGAGATCAATGTCTACCTTTGCGGCAAATCAAACTTTTTGTATTATTTAAAATATATATACTTTTTTTTTTATTAGTAAGTGTGATGCACTCAGATCCTTCACTGCAGTTTCCTCTCCACAATTGTGGCGAAATAGGGCAATAACTTCTTTTTTTAAATAATCTTTAAGTGGCTCTTCAACAGATCATTTAGATGTACTTTATATGGATTTTATGAGTCTCAAGAACCCTAACAAGTAATTAAAACTAAAAGGTTCTAATAATTATCAGGACTAGACCAAAAACCTATCAAAACAATTTATAGGTTTTCGGTTATATACTATTTTATAACCATATAACTTGGAATCAAATATATATCATATGACAATACTGCTGTAGAACAGAACTACCAGAGATTCTTACTTTATGCCTTATAAAATATTTCTTAAATTTCTCAAAGACCCATTAACTGTAGGCCCTTTCACAGATTTAAAGGGTGTTATAATGAACTATGAAATTGTATAGGAGGAAAGAACAAAGTAAGTAAGATTTGTACTTGGGCATGTATGTAGATTTTATTTGAAAATCTAAAAAAAATAATAAACACTTAATGGTCTCAGTAATACAAACTATACATACATACATTCCAATATAATTCTTATTAAATAATCTGACCCTTTGTTTCAAATCACTTGTAGAAAGTTGTAAAGGTTGCATAAATCTGAACAGTTTTAATATATCAATATAATTTAAAATTTTAATATTTTTATAATCTTAAGCAGAAATTTTCATAATTGCATAATCTTAGGAAATTATTTCTCATATGTAAGTAGGTATTTAGTATTAAGTAGGTAACAGTGTGTCGCATCATGTATCTGTGTATCCTGTTACATAAAATCACCAAGCAAACTAAATAAAAACTTTTTTTTAAGTGTTAAATTAAAAGAATTAGACCATTAAAAAATCACTAACAAGAATAATCTGGTTATACTGATGAATAAACCATTACATAAAAAATATGATTTTATTAATAGTATATGTGGTATAGGTGCTCTGGCTTCATCCATTCTGATAAGTACATTTTGTGCTGAATAAATTGCTTTGTATTGTAATATTTCATGCTGAAGCATACAATTGTTGTACACTGCAGTTACGGTACACTTTGGGTAATTATACGGCGCACTATTTTAGAAATATAATAACTTCAATATTTAGAACTCGAACAGAACAGAAAACTGGCAGCATCCCAAACAGAGCCCGTCATGGTGAATAAATCAGGGTTTTAGTCTAATAAATCCACTTTACTCATTATCATTCCTACACAATAAGTTTGAAAACAAGTTGATTCGATAGATGTGATTTGTAAACATTCAAATAATGTTAAAAAATCAAGAGAAGGAAAAACTGTATGCATTACATACATGACGGCTTTGTACAAATGGGCTCAGTCTCAGAGTTCAAGTGTGCTTCTTGTGAAGGCGGCCTGCATAACAGCAAGTGATATACAAGTGACATGAGTACAAAGACACCATGATACGGGCACTGACGCCCTCGACATCCTCCTCCAGTGTCTGAGTGGCGGCTCCGCTTCCTCCGTTCCACATGGGAACACATGAGGTGAGCTTGAATTTAATGGGAATTTCAAACAGCGGCCATCTTTTGCGTACGCTGCTGTAACACTGTGTCACCTCAGCACCAGCATTACAAACAGAACCTGATAACGCAGGGGTTTTAGACGTGGATGAGGGCAAAGGCGCAAAAAATATCCTACTACCGTGGATTCGTTGTGGCCTGAGGAGCAGTGCGTATCAGTCAGCGGCCAAGCAGACATGGACTTACGGCCCCAGCGAACTTAATGAGTGCTCAGGCCCACTTAACACCAAGTGTGACTAGATAGGCCTTCTAATATCCTTTCTCGTCAGGAGTCCGGCACATAATGCTGCCGTTTCATTTTAGTAATCCCTGCTATTAATGTAAGGTTTAACAGGCACAAGGTTACCTGTGTAAAGGTGGTGCCATCGTGGATCTTTAGCATTACATGCAGCGTACAGTACATAACAAAGATATGTGTGAAAAGGTATTTATAGGAATGCATGGAAGCGAAGCTCAGTAGACACAAAATACAAACAGTTCAGACATTTCACTAACTGTTTTCATCAAAGGGCAATAAAATGTCAGCAGTGTTAGTGCATTATGCACGATACAGTACAGTATATGCATGGTATTACTGAATCTAAAGCTACATGGAGCAGGACATAGGTGGGTAAATTATACATTAACTCTACATAACAGTCCATTTTTTCTAGTCATTATGTGTGGAGATTATTCAACAGTAGCCTCCACATTATTATTATGAAAACAGATGTACAGCTCAAGGCTTTGATTCATTCCTAAATATTCCTCATTTATCACCCATGTCTCACCCATAAATAAATTCCATCCGACGGGATATTGATTTAATACAGTTAACGTAGCAGTCAAAAGTTTGGACACACCTTCTAATTCAGTGTTTTCGTTTAGTGATTTATTTTCTACACAGCAAAATCCTTAGTCTTGAATGAACATCCAGAGTGTTGATTTAACACCCCAAGTGTTTATATATGACCTAATGGTCACGAATGTACTCTGAAAGTGTTAAATCAACACTCTGGGTGTTCATTCAAGACTAAGGATTTTGCCGTGTACACTATTGAACCATACTTGACATCCAAGTTATCCAGAAATAACATATTGAATTATGCGATTAAGCAAGAACAACAACAGTCGGTTGTTATTTAAAGATTTTTTTTTTATCAGCTGTTCTGGAATAGCTCTTGCAAGAACAATATTGTCAAGTGCATTTGAAAAACCCATCAAACACCATGATGAAACTGGTTCTCATAAAGATCATCCCAGGAAATCAAGACCAAAACCTACCTTTGCTGCAGAGGAGAAGTTCATTTAGAGTTACCAGAGTCAAAAATCACTAATTAACAAACTGCACCTCAGACACCTCAGAGCCGTTATGAAGGCATTACAGAGCAGAAGTAGCAGACACATCTCAATAACAACTGTTAGGAGATTATTGTATATTTAGGACGCCTTCACGGAGCATTGTTTTATAAAGTAGAAAGAAATAAAAATCAGGAAATATCGTAGAAGGTGTGTTCAAACATTTGACTGGTACAGTATGAGCCGTAAGGAATCACGTTGGATCTGCTCTTTATTATCTTTTTTTTTTTTTTACGTTTGAATTAAAATCTTCCTCATTATGGCTATGACATAAACCAATGTCCAAACAGAGGCAGCACTTGCTCTCTTTCTCTGTCTCTGTCGCTCCATCTCTCCCCTCTTCTTCAGTACTCCCCTAATGCAGCCTAATCCTGGCTGAAGACAGACATGCGCTGCGTGTGTGCGTGTATGCGTATTTGTGTGTAAGGAATATCTCTTTGCTTTTTCTGCCTCAGTTCATTATTTTTCTTTCTTGTCACTTAGTGTGATAGGTTGGACAGAGGCGAGCCAATGAGTACTGAAGACACAGTCACAGGGCCTTAATCTAGTCTTTAATGCGTGACTTCAGAGATGTCATTTATCTTGTGACTGCAGCAGGCGTCCACAAAACTTTATCTCTAATAATATATTGATGGATTAAAGGGGTCAGGCCGGGGGAGCAGGCAAGAAAAATTGCTTATTGACATCAAAATACAGTGCCCCCCAAAAACCTGATAAACATGAGGGACAGGAAAGTGGAAGTCAGAGCGAGGGAGAGAGAGGAAAAGAGAGGGAGTGACAGAGGAAGAGAGGGATGAGAGAGGCAGGGCATTGTGCCCACTGATTTTCCTCCATCAGACGAGCCCGCGGTGGTCCAAACTCTCAAGACACGCACAAACACACACGCACGAACACACACATACATTCCTACTCCAGCTTGTGCCTGGGGAAAGCAGCCTGCTCCAGGACTCCTCCACATTTATCTCAGCACTTCCATTCTCTCGCGCGCTCTCTCTCTCATACACACACATACAAACACACCCTTTATTAAACACACTTAAGTAAAGCAACAGGACTGGGCCACTTGTGTTGAGGCTAACAAGAGAGGGGAGTGTAAAGAGAGACTGTCATGCACCTTTACTGGCCTACAGTGAATAAATCACATTAAGAGGGGCATTTTAACCCTTCTTCATAGACATTTTGCTCGAGTATTGTGTAGGAAGTGTTGAAGGGAAAAAAATCTAATAAATTCAGGCTTCTACTCATTAAAAAGTATGTTCGACACCCAATCCATTTCTGTACAGCGAAAAATGATTCATGGAGGTTTTTTAATAAAGCTTCATTTCTGGTGTACTTTTCAGGAAAGTAGTTATTACACCAATACACGTTTTCTTACAGATTTTGATAAATCGGTATTTAAAGTCCCAAAGAAATGCAAGAGTCACCGTTTAGCTGTTCTACATGTCTCTGAGTCCTCGCGTGAAAAATTTTGTTTGAGCGCTGTGGAAAGCACCTCCAATCCCAAATAGTGTCAATCCAACACACACTTTCTGCAAGTCCTCTAAAATTAATACACTTTTACCATTACAAGATAAAGCCGAGGACATATTACACCAGGCATATCTGCAGGCCTGTAATACTACAGAGTCAGCATTCAATAAAAGACATTTGCAACCAGGCGTTTCTCACGACGGCGGCGGCAAAAGATTTAAAAGCTGCTAAATTAGGTGCAGCTCGCAGAGCGAAAGGTGCCGGCTAAGCAGGCCCACTCTTACTTTCGAATGACAGAGTTGTTTATGGGGGGGACTCCCTCTAGGGCCACCGATGAGCACGGGGGACAGTTTATGATGCACTCACAGGGTTATTTAGGCTCAAACAGTGTGCATAATGTCGCCAAACAATCAGTGGGCATAACTCACAACTCACACAGATCCTGCATTTCAACCAGGCCCTACTGATTGCTCCCGCATTTTTATTATCCGTCAGCCTTTTCTGAACTTTGACCCAAATCTATGATCGTATTTATTGAATGGACCATTTATTTATTCATCCATTCTCTCTAGAAAAACATCATTTCTATAATCTACATTCGACTCCGGGAAAATGACGGGGGAAAAAACAAAAAAGAGAAAAAGAACATAAAGAAACTGTTGCTGTCTAAATACCTGAAGATTTTCAGGGAGTGTAAGAAAACAGAATGTATGTGCAATAACCCTTTCTTGTGTTATTGCTGCGCTTTTTTTTATGACTCCAGACAACCACCAATGGAGCCATTAAAAATTTAATCCAGCCTCATGCTTATAAAACATGTCAACCATTATACTACAGCTGTCCACGGCTGATGTGGAAGTCAGGGGAAGAAAGGTGAAGGAGGGGAAAGGGAGAACCAAGTTATTTCTTCAGCTTTAACTGAAGTGGGAGAAAAACAAATCTATTCGCATCTGTCAATCCTACTGTGACCATGATCGTTACCCCGGTAATGGGGTTTCAACAACATGCTAGGCGTCCTAAAATATTATAATTGCCAGCCTATGTCAGAATGAAAACTCAATCAGAATGTCACTGCGTGAAGGGAAATTTTATTTGACGCCACCAATAGTGGTTCTTGAACTCACAAACCACTAATCACCAGCACAAAACTTTAACCACTGAACTATTACTGTTCCCAAAGTGGTGTTTTTGATTCACATTCTTAGCCATTAGACCTCATAAACCCCCCACCCACCCACCCACCCTCACCTGGGGCAAGTTTCCAAACTAGATTGTCATTTAAAGCTGTTAACAGTGGCACTGATTAAATCAGAACAGCAGTGTGTCACCTGAAGGACAACTGCTGCTCATAATCACCTGTCTGATCATGAGGGTCAAAGAGCTGTGGGATCATAAACCTGCGTGTTTGTGGCCATCTAAACCCAGAGACCGTAAACACATCAACAATGGCGATTAAAAAGAAAAAAAAATAAAGATACGTCACATCTGCTGATCGATGACGGATCCAAACGCGGCCATCAACACTGCTGTCCTTTACTATAAAGTATACGCTATTTCCCCCTCCCTCTCATCTTGATGGGCACTTTATCTGGGAGAGAATAAATGGAACCAAAGCGCAAGAATAATACTAACAAAATAGGCCTGGACGTCCACCGGGGAGCAATAAAAAGGAGAGCAATTTCGGCGATAAATAATTCCCCCCTTTACTTTGTTGGTAGAGGCAAACACAGTGCGCCTGAGCCATCAGGCTTGTCACACTGTAATCTAGCTTTGGGCGTGGGTATATTAATGCCATTTCCATATTCAGCACCCAACCCCCTCATACTCCAGGCCCCCCTGGTACACTTCCGAGCCGCATGGGCTGCTTCCAGGCCTGGGAATACCCCAGAGTCTGGCGGTCGGCGCTGCGTAATTCCAACACAGCTCATTATTTAGCATGTCACCGCTATTTTACATGTTAAAGCACCTCCATTGCCATCTAATTTATCGTAGGAATATCAAATGGGCCAAAATGGAATGGGGTCACCTGCGTTTGGTGGTGTGCGGGAAATAAATATATATACAGTCAGTCAAGTCAAGGTGAAAACTTGTGTCAGCAAGAAGGCGTTTTCTTTAGGGAGAGGAAATGTTGAAAATCAAAAAAGGCCAGGAAACAATGGTACAAAAAAGATCTCATGGGGAAATGTGGCACGGTTTGCTTTATGCCCTTTTATTTCAAGCATTTCTGATGTATACAGTAACGTTCAGGTTATATTGTTCGTCTAACTCGCCTTTCTTCTCACGAAACTTTGAGAAGGCTGAGCAGACTTTGATGAGATTCAGCAGTAATTACATTTTCCCGACAGGAACAATAGGAGCAACAACAGCAGCAGGGCTAATCCGTCAGCGAGAAGGCCCACTTCTGCTTCCTGCTGACGATGATTAGCTCTAATCTACACTGCTAGCAATGTTCACAGGAGAAATGCACTTCTGAACACCACTGCTAATTCTTTTTGTTTTCCTTCTTTCCCCAGTTCGCACTCTTTCTGTCTCACTCTTTTGCCGTGTTTACGTGCACACAATCCCAGCAGATCGATAGGAGTGGATGTGGAAGTGTGCCCTGTTGTGACTGGTCAGCAGAATTCTAACTGCTTTGTATTAATAAATGGCATCAATATGCACTAATCTGTCTGCTATTCATCATGTGTGAAAGGAGGCTGCATGATATCTCAATTAGTGTGAGAAAAAGCAAATTACAGGAGACCTCTTTGCTATAAAATTTGAGAAACTAAAAAAAAAAAATAATAATAAACAAACTTGAAACTTGGGATTCAAACTAGGCCACTTCATCTCTAGAGCTGTGCTGCTTTCTTTTTTTACCCCTTAAATTAAATTTTCTTTTATAAATAAAATAAAATTTTCAAATAAAATGTAATTTTCAAATAAAAATTTCAAATAATTTTTTATTACCCTGCCCCCCCCAATAAGAAGTGCATACTGTGCAGATGTTTGTATATCAGCTAAACAAATGCACATAAAAAAACACTATAATGCATTATTTGCTCAATAAATTATATTGAAAATCTTTTTTTAAATAATAATAATAAAAAAAAAAGAAATTATATAAAATGGTATCAAAGACTGTGCTGTATAAAAATCCCAGTTGCACATGTGATCCTGGCTACAGCGCGGTCAAAGGTCCACAGCCAATGAGAGAATGTTGCTCCCGAGCACAGTGAATGCTGGTAAGAAAAGTGGAAAAGAGCCATTTTTGTACCTTAAACATCTTGCTTACAGCAGCAAGGTCTGATCCTGGCTTTATGTGCGAATACAGCGGTCAGCCTGGACTCCCTTTTACACACCCACACCTCAGTACTTGTGTCCTCCCCCCCTTCTCCCAATACCCCCCCCCCCCCCCACAGTGTGTGTCTGTCTCCCTCTTTCCTCTACAGAAGGAAATTATCAAAACTGTGTTTGAAAGTGAATGAAGGGTGACACTCTCTCTCTCTCTCTCTCGCTCGCTCGCTCTCTCTCCTTCCTGCTTTGACATCTCAGTTTTTTTCCCCCTTTACTCGCCACCGTTTCTGGGCTAGGTGATAACTGCTGGTAATAGGATTAACATTGATTTCTTTTTGCAAGAACAGAGATGTGCCGGTTCCAGCTATTTATTGAACTGCCAGCTTTGAACTATCAAAACTGACTGGCGGAAAAGACCTAATGCAGCATTTTAAAGAGAAGAAAAGCCTCTGTGCATTTCTTTCTCTCTTTTTGTTATTCCTCCCTTCTCTCCCTTCACCCTTCTTTCTTTTTTCCTCAGTGCGGTATAACAGAGGAAAAACAGCCGCCTCTGTTCTAAAGCCTTGGTAATTGCTTTATTTATTCACATTGTTTTGCTCACCTTGCGAGCTTAATATAGTTCTGATTGGATCGCCGACTCTTATTGTGTTCTGACTTCTCTCTCACCTTGAAATGTGAGACGCGCTGAGACTTTGTCCTCTTTTTCCTCCCCCCTCAATTCATCTTTTCTTTGTTGTGTGTGTTGGATTTGTGAGGAGTGCTCAGGAGCAGTGAATCATTTCACACACACACACACACACACACACACACTCACCCACACACACACACACACACACACACACACACACACACACTCACCCACACACACACACACACACACACACACACATACAGACCTGCTCTTACACAGCTGGAATGGCACAAATGAGAAACACGAAACACAGGTTTGGATCGAATTAGAATTGGTCGGAATTCAGGCGCTCAAGGCAAAATCTCTGAACTCACACGTTCTTCAGCATTAACGCATCACAAGCAATGTTAACAAGTAAATAACGCTTTTATTGCTTGAAGTGTGTTTACGTGGCATGAATAATGAGGAACTGAAGACGTGCATGATTGAAAGCAAGTACACACTCATGCATGTAGAAATGAATGGCTTAAGTATGATGTTCTTGATAGAGAATGTGTGAATAAATCATCTCAAGTGCATCTGGGAAGTGGATTCCAACATTTGTGCACATTATAACTGTTCAGTACATTATGCTAGTTTATAGAGACTAGCGTTCCGTAATAGTGAATCTTAGTGTCTTAATGAATTCACAAGCGATACTGTACATCCTTATCAAAAGTTTAGATCATAGAAGTCAATGTAGCCTTCTTTTTAGTCATAGAAACATTAGTTCATGCCTTGGCTTATTATTTGGTTAATGCAGGTTTTATGCATTCACACCTATTATTTATTCATTCAATGTTACCTGAAAATAACATTATTTATATAATAAAAGAATAAGCATAATGTAAATATAAATATAATCAATCTAAATGTAATCATTAAAAATGAATTGTAATGTAAATTCAACATTAGAGTGTGGAATGTGTATTAAAGAAATGACATGATTTAGCTTGGGGACATTTTCATATGGTTATTCATTTATCTTCACTAAGCACTTTATCCTGGTCAGGGTCACGGAGGATCCCGGGACCACTGGAGGAAAGGTGGGAATGCACCATAGTTGTGTCGCCTATCCATCACAAGGCACCACTGGCATGTGTTTGCAACGTGGGAGGAAACTAGAGAATGCATCACAACCCCAATGTAGACACAGACAAAACACAAACCTGACAACAACACGACTATGCTGCCATGTTTCCATATGTATAATCATCATATCAAGGTCTGCTGCATAGATAAAGAACCATCAATCCACAAACAAGATTTATCCTCATATAATCTGCAACATGACATCCGAACATGTGTTTTAATAGCACGTCCCAGTAGATCTCGGTGTAAAACAAAGAAAGCCTAAGTGTTTGTGTTTCTGTGTCTGTTCCACCTGATTGCACATGAATGATGCAACCGCACTAGCTTTCTTTATGTGTGTGAGTGTGTGTGTGTGTGGGTTTGTCGCTTTTCATGTGGCTCTGTTCTGCCTGCTGAAAGCCTTTTCTTCCTCCTTCAGATTCATCGCTAATTGCTCATGAGTGAGCTTATTGATTACTGATACTAATCAATTGGACACACTAATTACAATTAAGGCAACAGTGGGGTGTAATTGCCTGCTAATCACTGGCCATTTTGCAGCATTTGCTGTTACTCAAGAGAGCTGCATTGGATCAGATCATTCATTTGTATTTCATTAAGTTTTATTTTATGAAATAAAAAGTAATGTTTTATTTTTCTTTTAAACATTACATCAGTCAGGAGATTTTTCAACAGAGTTTCTAAAACCTAGCTCAAAATTCACAATAACGTCTTCATGAAATGCAAGCTGAAGCGTTTTTTTAAATGGTCTTGACGGTGGCCT
Organism: Clarias macrocephalus; assembly: GCA_011419295.1. Taxonomy (NCBI): domain Eukaryota; kingdom Metazoa; phylum Chordata; class Actinopteri; order Siluriformes; family Clariidae; genus Clarias; species Clarias macrocephalus. Next base: position 73,910 of record JAAGKR010000319.1, on the reverse strand, counting down.
GACTTGAATATCGTATTAAGAATCATATAAGACTACTTTAAAAGTGTTCTGCTGGTTAAAATAATATTTAAAAGATAACAGTAAAAATTCTTACTATTTGCAAAAAGTGTTGGTAAGTTGTGATACCTGTCAAAGGTGTGTTAAAAGTACTACTTTTCCTCCCAAGCTCATTATGTATTAAATAACCGTGCGTTAACTTTTGCTGAAAAAAATGTTACCTATGAAAATAATTTGATGCAAAAATCATGTGTATGTTTTTTCATTTAACAAAATCTACAAAATATTCGGTGGCAAAATTTTGCATACAGCTGCAGGTGTATGAATCTGAGGATTTAATGGACAGTTTCATCTCTTTCCAGAACAGGAAATGAACTGTCTAATTTCTGTAAGCCTGAGCTCACTGAAGCCTCAGATCCCCCTTCCTGGCTGCATGGCATGACAGGAGTGTATCGCCGTGTTGTTTTGCAGTTGTGCTGTACTAATATGTTGTGAATTCTGAGATGCTTATTTGCTCACCATGGATTTAAAAAGTGATCATTTTGTATTACTGCAACCTTTCTGTTAGCTCAATCCAGTCTAGTCCTTCTTTGCAATATAAAATGGCTCTATTTTTAAAATAAATTTATAAGATTTATAATATTTTTAATCATTCTGGATGAACTCTGGAGACTGTTGTGAAAATTCTATGAGATCAGCAAAGTATGAAATGCTTATTAAAAAAAACTTGTATCACACCAGCAATGACTCATAATGGTTATAGTCACTGGAATTAAACATTTTCCCATTAATATGTTTGATGTGAACGATAACTAAAACTCTGAACTCATATCTCTATGACTTCAAGCATTTGCTGCTTCCATATAACTGGATGATTGCATAAATAATAATAAATAGGGAACAGGTGTCCTATTAAATGGCCTATTCAATTATACATATATATATATACACACATTTAGTTCTGAGCTGAAGCAGTAGAAGCATATTTTGCTCTGGCACCATGGACAGAGAGCCTTCAACTTGCACTTTGTTGTTTAAAGCCCTTCCATGTTTAACTGTTGGTGATGGGCTGCAGCCATCAACCTAAGCCAGATGAGACACTGCTGTCACTTACAATACGCTTCTACACACCCCCACCACACACACTCACATACACATACACATACACATTATACAACACTAATGTTCCTTGACAAAACACAACACAGGCTGTGAGGAAAGGAGAAACTGGGAGGGAGGGTGCGGGAGATGGGGAGAGTGAGAGAGAGAGAGCGAGAGACTCATCTGTGCTCCCCCCACCGACACGCGCACTCACACACCTTCACATCCGCACACATAAAGAAAGGAGAAAAGAGAAAAATGCAATCATTAGCAACTGGTGGTGCCACAAATGGGTGCAGGAGTGAAGATTTATACCCACTGCTCACTAGAAGTGATTTATTTATTCCTGCTCTGCTGCTCAGATCATTAACCTCAGACGGGTCTCTGGGGAACGGACGGCATCTGCGGCCCCCTGCATCACTGCTCAGACAAAAGAGCGTGTACACACACACACACACACACACACACACACACACACACACACACACACACACACACACACACACACACACACAACACAAACACACACAGACAGAGCACACGTCCTGCATGCGTCTCTCCCAGTGGCCCTTGAGCTTTGTGGCTATAAAGGGGTCGTGGTCAGTGACACATTTCTAATGTGGTTCAGGATGGAGGGGGTTTCTGGGTTAAAACTTGTTGCTGCGTTATATGCGGCAAACAGGTTATGCATTGCGGTGATAGAACTTAAAGCTCAGGCAGCCTGAAAGAGATCAGTTGCAACTGAGCTACAGATATCCATGCCTTATGTGAAATCCTAACATAATAATATAAAACTGAAGAACGTATTCACTCACCATATGTCTTATGTCTTATCTTAATGGACATTAGAGGAGGTCACGTTGTAATTTATATAATCATGTATTGATCTAGGCATGTGCTGCATAGAAAAAGTGCTAAAATGTACAAAAGGCATCCTCCACGTTTTATCTAAATGTAATCCATCAGTAAAACCATTTATGTAAAATTCATACATATTGGCAATATGTTCATGCTAATGCGTTTACATTCGGGCTAAATTCATGAGTCAGAGGAGATCTTTAGCAGCGACTGACATCGCTTGTGCCCTTTGCACTTGCATTTCATATCGGAATCAATACAGCTGATCGACTGCTGCTTTGCTCAATTACAGACTGACTGAAAAAGTAATTAAGCACTTGGCATTGTGAATAATGTGGGCTAGGTGAATAATGTTCTTAGCTGAGGTCACCTCTATGCAGTTGTAGATCACTTAGTGCTTGAAGGATATTAAAGACATTAAATATATAATAGTAGAATGTAATGTATTCCATATTTACATTTATGTTTTCTGTTCGTTCATTTTTGTTGCTGTGTTTTTTTTTTTATTTTATTTTTTTTTTTTTAACCCAGGGATAATGCAACAGACTCACACTGGCTGCTCATGCACAGACAAAGACAGTGCTGTTGAAATATGGCTTTAACATGTTAATGAATGCACGTGTGCCTGTGTCATGTAGCAGAAGAACATTTCAGCACAGGCCTTAAAAGAGATAACCGAGACAACCATAACCCACAGTGTGTCATCTCTGTTAGCAGCTGTCAACTATGATTATCACACACTTAGATTATCACATTTAAGAAGAACATCTAGGAAAACCATGGCTTCATGACATATTAGTCCTAAACCGTTACAAAACCTGTCTCTCGATTTAAAACATAAAAACGGATATGTAGATTTCTCTGACGCATATTAGTGTGCATGTGTGTATGCATACGCCTGATGGTACTCAATTACATCAGACATGATTACAGAGAAACAATTTCTCTCACTCATATACAACCTTCACCGTCTCTTCACTGTTCAGTTTACTTTGACGAGAGCCTGTTTTTTATTTATTTATTTTTTTTACATTTTGCCAGTCAAAAATCACATAACAAAATAATGCACTAAAGGAATCACCTGCAGGCAATTATTTCTTTCTAGAAATAAATAAATCTGGCAGTAAATAAATTCTTTTATTGGATGACCATGATTACACACTTAAACCGCAGGCAGGATTTTTTTTTATTATTATTGTTAATGCTCTAATTTATTTCTTATCATGCCTATTTTAGAAACAAGACATTGAAGATGAATTTTAAAAAATTTATGAAACCATCATAAACCGTTCAAAGCAAAAAAAAAAAAAAATACAGGTATACGTAAAACAACTGGAATTGGGACGAAATAAAAAATGTCTGTAGCCGGACTGCCTTCTTGCACTGACACCTGTGCTCATCTGTCTGTAAGGATCATTAGAGTGATCAATCAACACACAAAGACTTTATATACTTGCTTTGACCAGCATAGTTAAGATATGGAATTGTGTGTCAAATAAACTGCTTTGCAAAATTGCAGGACTAGAATGCTTTTTCACACTTCAAAACTGCATTATAAAATTACTATACAATATTGTCCTGAACCATCTAGAAGGTAAGAGATGGATTTGTCGAGATAGATAGATAAATATAATTTACAGTAATATATATAAAACACTACCGCTCAAAAGTATCATTTGTAAATTTCTTTATTTTAGTTTAGTGATTTATTTTCTACATTCTAGAACAATACTTCAAAACTATGAAATAACTCATGAAATTATGTAATTATGTAACAACAACAACCATTCAGTTGTTATCTAAAGACACAGAGGGAACAGTTCAGGTTAGTCTTTCTGGAACAGTTCTGGAAAGAACAGTATTGTCAAGTGCATTTGCAAAACCCATCAAACACCATGATGAAACTGTTTCTAATGAAGACTAGCCCAGGAAGGCAGGACCAAACCTTACCTCTACTGCAGAGGAGAAGTTACAAGCCTCCAAAAATCACAAGACATTTACAGGTCATGATTAGCAGATACATTGCAACTTTACCTGTTCAAAGAAGATTATTGCATATTTTGAACGCCTTCAGAATTGCTTTACAATGTGAAAAGAAACAACCATGTATTTAGGAACGACCATGTATTTAGAAAGTGATCCCAAACTTTTGAGCAGTAGTGTATTGCAAAATTAAAATCCATTCCTTTACATGTTTCTAAATAATGAATAGGTTGATAGGTTGATGGCTTATACAAAGTCTGACAAACACAGGAAACACCTATGGCACACATAAAAATATTAAGTAAGTGTACATTTGGTGTAAATCTCATTAATAAGGTGTGGACAGATGCTTAATTAGATGCTACTGAATGCTGTCAAATTTGTCAAGTAGATGAAGTATAAAAGTATACAGGTATGTAAAACCCATGAATTAATCAGGGTTTGAACTACCATTCAAACTGCTCTATGTAGTGACTTACAGGCAGTGTGATGAGCTCCTCTTGAGAAGCTGAGTCATTCCAAAGTCCGAAAACCTACCTCTTCACTAAACACTTAAAGAAGGAAGACCTAAATGTACAGCATTTTAAAAGTGTACTTGTTCTTCGCTGTAATGACTGACAGACTATTTGAACAGGGTTGTTCGGTGCTCTTCTGTAAGTCACTCTGGACGAGAACCACTGCTAAATGCTGTAAACGTGAACTTCACGAACCCAGGGCTTGAGAGTTAAAACAGTGCGTAAGTGAACAAATATGGCAATGTCATTTCTGTATCAAAGCCTACCAGGGTTCTCCAAGCAAGTGTGTTGAATTAAAGCCAGAATAATTAAACAGATTTTCTCTTTGTGCCCTCAAGAATAGTGCAATCTGTGCTTTTAATTTAAATGAAGAATTAATCAAACATACATACAGATGTGGATGTAGGAGTGGGCATGTGTGAGGTAACAGGAGGAGAGGAGGTTGAGCAGGCCAAGGGTTTGTCACTCAGCGCAGCAAGTTGATTCTGTTCCAGTTTTATCAAGCCTGTGCTTGAGAGGTCTACAAATCAAGGTTTTACTGGCACTAATAAACTTGGCCTTCCAATTCGCATCCAAGTGTTCTCCAATTTATGGCTTATTTTTAATGGTGGCATAATTTTCTTCACCGGCACGTTAAGCGGTGGAGATTTAACGTTGTGTATGAATTATAATATATGCTCATAATAAAAAAATTAATAAGGGTACAATAAACACAGTGAATACAAATAAAAACTTCATCCTAGATTACATTTTCACATCTGTTTTGCCAGTACCGACTATAGGGCTTTTAGCATAAGCAAAAAAGAGAAAATGTATACTAGATTGTCTTTTTTTTTTTTTTTGTCAACATGAAATGTATCACTTAGTAAATATCATAAATGCAACATGGTTTGAAACATATTTTAATAGTAGTTTGCTATTAGTCATGCAAACATAGGCAAACGTTATGATAAAACCATGAAAGAATGTTCCACAAAGCAGCAAAAGCACATATTCATGCACCAGACAGGTAGCCTAATTTAACAAATTAAGTTTTGAAAAATATGCAGCCTGAAATTTGGGAGGCAGAATAATTTGGCAAGGTTGTGTAAACAACAGCATGGCCTGGCAGGGAACTAGAGAGCGAGTAATGGCAGGAGAGAAGGAAATACAGAGAGAAACAGAGAGGGAAATGAGAAATAAACAAAAAAAATGTTGACAAGAGCAGGAGAGGAGGGGACAGGGAGGTCGGGTGGGTTGCTCCACATGTTTTGGGGCTCAGCTTTCTGTGCCAGGAGCCTCGGCCCTGAACAGTGCCAGTGTGCCATGGCCGGGCTCTGATTTATCAGGAGGGCAGCACCAGATGCCACCTCACACTCCCCAGTGCCCACTGCTTTTATGGCAGGCCTCCCGGATGGCGCTGATAGTGCAATCAGGGCCGTGGCAGAGCCCAGGCAATTTCTCCTTCACTCTCTGATAACCTGCTGAAAGGCAATAGTGACTGCAGTCCTCTGCAACAACAACTCAATTGGAATGAATGTGTGGGGTTTTTGAAGCGAAAATAGGGTTACGACCTGTTACAATAAGGAAGGAGGAGTGGGGTGGCAGTCTCTCGTTCTTTTTCCCTCTCCATAGCTCTCTGTCATTCTCTGTTTTCCTTTCACTGTGATAAGGACCTGGTGCATGTGAAGGTCTTTTCTGATACTGAGCGAAAAAATTCGGCCTCATTGTCTAATTCAGAATATAAACTCTGCTTGTGCAGTACTTTGCAATTAGTAGGTATAAATGCGAACAAACTTGAGAGGCCACACTGGACATTTTCCTTACTATTTTTTCTTTCTTTTTTTCTTTCTTTTTTTTTTTTTTGGTTAGGCGAATAAAGAAAAGATTCTCTTTTTCTCTGAGACAGATTCAGGCTTACAAGGTTATCGTTGACTTTTTAGCTTTCAACTTGCTGTCCTATTCAAGTACATTTAAAAAGCTTAAAGCAAAAGCTTTTAGCGTGGGAACTTTAATTCAGTTTAATAGTAACTCTTTTTAACACATTTCTGCTACCGTTATGTGTTCTAAATAAGTGCTAGAATGTCATGCAGAAGTTTTGACTCCCTAGACAACCTAACCTGTCTGCTAAACTAAACTCATTTTGAATTAAACAGAAAGTACAACTTTTTTCCTTTTTTGTTACCAACAATTTAAATGAAAATCTAAAAAGTGAATTAAAAACTGAAATTCGCTACTCATCATCTATCAAATGCAGCCACTTTATGATCAGAAATACAGGATGTTTTACAAAATAAGAAACCCAGGAAAACATGGCATTTACACAGATGACATAAGGGAAACAAGGGACACAATGACAAGAGACATCTTGACCAGGGTGATCTGGGTAGCTTGTTTAAAATGCTACTCTCAAAGCTTTTAAACACAGATGTTTGGACCAAACTATTAACCATGCATTGTACTTATAACTTCTAAAAACTCACTAACCTGTACAAGTACCTAACACAATAATGGTAAGGTGTACTGTGTTAGTGTCAGTGGTAATGTGGCCACCTTTCTTGATCTTTCTCAAGTTTTTAGATACTTCTGCAAATGCGTTTTTTTTTTTTTTTTTTTTTTTTTGAGGTCAATATGTTTGGTTTGTGATCTGTTTTGAGGTCTGACACAGTGTGACCGTGATTATGATACGATCTTTCCCCACACCAAGTGGGAGGGAAGATGGCTCTATGTCTCCACCAGGCTCCCTGCTCTTCTGGAATTGAATTTTTTTACTAGGCTGCTGCATCTCTTATCGGCCCATCAGGCTCTCCTATTGTGCAGCCAGGCTCTGGAAGAAAAGGCTCCCAGCCGCTCTGACTTTGTGACTTATTTTTCATTTATTTTACCCTTTAAGAACCTGTGACTCTCATGGCTCTTAATATCGCCCCCTACAGGCCATAGAAGGGCAATTGTCTGTTCACAGCAGACTGGATCAAAAGTCAGGTCGGGCCTTGTACTAAACTTCATATCATACATTACATTAAGGCTTAATGGCTAAATGAACAAACACACAAAAATCGATAAAGTGGTCTAACATCTAAAGTATTATTAGTCAGATTCAATTAGAATTTATCAATTTCTGACAGTGCTCATAGCTATATCAAGGGCTGTGAGGGCTCATTGCTTAAAGTACCCTTGAAACAAAATAGGACTTTTTGTACCTGTCACTTAGTGTTGTCAAAACCAAAATAATAGTATGTTTAGAAAAAAATGGTTTTATATCTTTATAATTACTTTGCAATTTTATTATTCATCCTCTGATACCACTTTACTAATCCAGTGAAGTGACTTGTAGAACATATATGTCCCATCCCTTTTTCTTTTTTGGCCTCAGACTGATTAAGAATAAAATTCTGTCTTTGTACATCCTTGAAGCTTCAGTAAGAGTTAGTAATATAATTTTATAACAACATCATATTTAACTGCTAATTACCCTTCAGCTCTATGCCAAACACTCAGATGGATAAAATGCCTTCCATTGGTGAACCTGTGGTTCTCAGTTAACCTTACAGTATAGTAAGGTTACACAAATTCAGCATTTAGTCTTCTTGGATGTCATCCACATGAATTTGAACTTTGGCTTGTAGTTCCAGAGCTAAATATAGTGTTTAACAAGGCATTGAGTATTTATCTCTGTGTGTGGTTTGAATTCTGATTCATGTGCGAATCACGCTAAATAATCTTACTGCCTCATGAGTGTATATTAACCTGTAATCGAGTACAAATGAAATCTAAACTCCTCTTTTCTAAGCAACTGAGTCGAGTAAATTCGAACAATTCCCAAGGGAACAATTTGTACAAACTCAGGGGTTAACCTTTAATGCAAGAAAAATGGATACTCTCTATATCTACTGGCTTTATTTACTATGATATACATGACTATGAGATACATGATATAGCTGTTCTAAAAATAAATACTGAGTATCTATGACTTCAACTATCTGAGGCATCTGAGAACTATCTGAGGCATGTTATATAAGTACAAACTTTTGCATGCATGCATTTTAGTATAAATATATCAAGTCGTACTGACTGCAGCAAGACTCTTTTGATAGCCCCGCATTAGCCTGTTATTCACCTACTAAAAGTCTTGACTTTGAATAGGTTGATTATTATAATAATTGCCACCAAAAAGGAACATTATTCACTATGTCTTTCTGACAGTCCCTGTGCTAGAAAGGACCAGCTGGTGCATCCAAGATCTGACCTTCAGGGGCATCAAGGTCAGAACATAAAGCGGCTTTCTCATTGGAAAGTCCTGGTCTTATCAGTGTGACCTTCGGGCTGCCTGATGCTTCTGATTCCACACACAGAGCTGTGTTTGGCCCTCAGCCTGAGTCAAGCTCTTTAATGCAGACCCACTTAAGGCCACTTCTGCACTTTTATATCCTGTGAACAACAATACCATGCCCTTGTTCGGTCAACCTCTTGCACTTTCCAAAAAGTTGACTCACCCCAGCTGGCTTTGGTGTGGAATACAGTGGCTGGGAGGACAAAGCAGATAAAACACTCCCTCACTCACTCATCATCTATACCGCTTAATCCTGTATTCAGGGTCACGAGGGGCCTGGAGCCTATCCCAGGAGACATAGGGCACATGGCAGGGTACACCCCGGACAGGGTGCCAATCCATCGCAGGGCACAGACACACACATACACTCACTCATTCACACACTACGGGCAATTTGGGAACGTAGGCAATTAGCCTAACCTACATGTCTTTGGACTGTGGGAGGAAACCGGAGTACCCAGAGGAAACCCACCAAGCACGGGGAGAACATGCAAACTCCATACACACAGAGACGGGAATAGAGCCTGGCCGGGGATCGAACCCAGACCCTGGCGGTGCAAGGCGACAGTGCTAACCACTACACCACCCCCCAACCTTCTCATCTTGATATGATAAATAAGCAAAATCCTTGTGGTAAATATTGTAATATGATATTACTCTTCCAATGTGCAACCCAGCCCTGACATTAAAAATAATTTATAGAAATCAAATTAATTTAAATAAATCAAGTGATCAAATGTCTTTGTTAGTGGATTTTCCTTCACTCACTGTGCATGATCGGCTACTGTGAAAGATGAATTTATTAATCATGTTAAGCACTTGATAAATTAACAATTTGTACTAAGGCAGGGGTGTCATTATCCACAAAGGGTCGGCGTGGGTGCTGGTTTTCATTCCAAACAAACAGAAGCCACAGCTGATTCCACATGTAATTAGTTGATGGCTTTAAACAGACTTGAATCAAGTATAGCTTCTGCTTGGTTGAAATGCAAACCTGTTCCCTAAGCATTCAAAAAACTGGACATCACTGCACTAAGTATTTTATAAGAGGTGTTGCATAGTTATGCAGGTCCCAGATAATAGATATAGTGCCGAATCTTCTGCGTTTTTGTTTTTCTTCAGGTTGACTACCACTCTTGACTATCCATTTCAAGGAAAGTTATGAATTTATGTTTTTAAATATCTACCATCAATCAAAGCTCAATCTAGATGAAGCCCCTGAATCTTGTATAATTCCCAATAATAATTCCTTTTCATGGTCATATGGACTCCTGTATGTCGCAGGGTCTAGATACGAACCACTTACATCCAGCAGGATGCAATAATTCTCTGACATACACTTGCTGTTGTATTCAACAGACCACCAGCGCTGACCTTCTGCTTTGTGACAGGTCTTTCAGTTATGTTCTTCTTAACATATGACAAATAGAGAAATAGTAAATGATTAGGTCAAATCGTGCTCTTCACTGTGTGCGGCCTTCACGTCATCATGAATACAGACTAAGGCATTAGCGCATAAACACACTCTCTCTTTTAGCCACTGTTTTGCTTTGTATCATTAGCAGAGCAAGGGAGTCGTGAATCACTCCTTTCTCTATCCCCCACCCGCCACCCCCCCCCCCCAACCATTCTACCCCTCGCGCCCTCCCTCCTTCCTCTAGCGTGCTAAACGGCTTGACAGAAGGGTGCCCAGGCCGTTGGCAGCAGCGATCGACTGCGAGGCTGAAGCTGCCAGGAGCCCATGATGGATAGACTCATTTTCCAGCCAGCAGCAAGTCTCGGCGAAGCATCCGTGTCATTTGTAATGTCAGCCAACAAAATGTAATCAAACATTCCAGCGGTTTAATCACAGAGGGCTGCTCGAGAGATGATTGTAGTGTCAATATAATGCTATTTCATTATCTGTTTGTATTTTATATTGACAGTGTCAGATAAACAGTGTGGAAAATTAAGATTAAAAATATGGTAATTTCATTTCAATCACCCAGGCTACAGTTGCTGGCCCATTATGCGATTGATTACTTCTGAATTAAATTTGGGCCTGAATGTAAAGTTTAATCTTCTTTCTTCTCGGCAATTCAGGCCCCCGAAGGCCTCTTAGGAAGTAAGTACCCATTTCATTTGATCTTTAATGAAAAGTAATGGCCCAAATGAATTGTATAAATCAGCCTGCGTGTATACCAAGCTGACATGCCGTTTTTTTATAGCTATTTATTCTCTCTTGTGCTTACACATAGCAAAATGTAGCACCCTCATCCTCACCTTTTTCTTTTCTCTTTTCTTTTTCTTAAATTGTGGATTTAAAAAACCCTCATGCCTCTGTGCAATCAGCAACCAATAACTACAATGTTTGCTGCTATTTTCTACTCTAACCCCACTACATACTGTAGTTTATACCCCTACCCCCTGCCTGCCCCCACTTCCCCTTCCAGCTAACAGAAAAGCCTAAGAGTATTTATATTGCATAAACAGAAAGGAGGATTGGATTGAAGTATTTTGCAAGGTGTTTAGCAGTCAAATTAAATGGAGTGTTTTATAGCCTAGAGTGCCATTTGGAAAAGACATGTGCACAGCCTCTAAACCAGGAGTCCATGATAGACATTTTAATTACGTGCTAAATTTTGATATTTTTCACTCTTTCTTGCAGCTTCCTGAAACAAACTGCTACAACACCAGGCCTCTAACCCGCCAAGCATCCAATTTCTCTACTGGTTCTTTTAACACAAAATGACACAACTGTTCACAAGAACCATGCAAAAAGGAAAGGAAAGAAGAAAGGAGCTGCTCTTTGTGAGACCCATTCACAGCGATTTGTCCCCCTTTGTAGTCCTAATTATGTGCCAAAGTAGGATAACAGAAGTTCTCAACTCGACCATTATGCCAACACAAAGAAGGAGACGCGTACGTGAAGCTGATCACTTCGGAATTAGCAAACATGATACTATACGAGAAAAAAAAATCATTAATACTGTCAGGGATTAGAGGTTCTGATTAAAGGGTAGCTTTTACCATATGCAAATTAGTGATATGCATTTATCAGTGACTGGCCAAGCTGTCTTAGCTGCAAAGCCACATATGTTTTCTAGCTGATTAAAAATTGCTTGAAGTTGCAGGCTTTTTTTCAAATGGGGGAAAGGAATTGAGGGAGAGAGAAGGAGGAACCGAGAGCCAAAGAAGATGATAGAGGGAGTGAAAACAAGATGGGAGGGAGAGAAAAAGAGTGTGCGCACATTGCGATCAACTCATTTCCTTTTGGCCAAATTCCCGCAATCGCTCAGAGCGTTTTCCTTAATTCCCTCTTTTATTAAGCACTTTCTTTTGTGCATAATTAAAACATTTCTCAAGTGAGCATGTGCATGCATGCATTGTTTCTGCATGCTCTCGTGTGTGTATCCCCTTCTCTCTCTTTTCTTAGCTACAAAATATATACAGTACATGGATCCGTTTCTCTCACCATGGCCACGCTTGTTGTTTCTCCCTTTATATGTGCACAAAACACAAGTTTGAAATATTGAATAGAGAGCCAAACAAAGTTGAGGGTTTATCAGTGGTCTGCCATTGTGTGAGCGCCCCCAGTTTATTATACTCACCTTCCTATGGAGGTGACCCGTTTTGTATTTAACAAAGAAAAGTGGAATGAAACTGAGCTCGAGCCTCTCACTGGCTGCTGATAATGCCTCTGTTACCCAGAAGCTTCTCTTCTCCTTCAGGGACCACATTAATTTATGCTTCTTCATCTCCCAGGGGCTCATGGATGAGTTAACCCACACAGTCCACCAACCGATTCGAAAGAATAGGGAGAAAAAAGTGCTGTGTCAAGTTGCGTCCCAGCACCAGCACCACGGCGAGACTAATAAAGTTATCTTTGGGCACACAGCATGAAATTTAATTAAGATATAATTACAAACATAAGGTGGTGATCATAAGCTATAAATCAATTTCAGAGTCAGTTGCTCGCTATCACTCTATCACTAACATTAGATCTATTTTGCTTAAACCCATCAACTCTATCTGAACTTTAGCACATCAGAAATAATGATAAATTGTGCATTGCTTTAATGTAAATGTTTTTGAAGAGGAAAGGAAGGTTAAGACTGTATACACAAATAAAATAAAAAATCTATGCACTTGAATTTAATACTCTCAACAGAACTACCAAATTAAGAACATCTAAAATAAACTGTTATAAACTGTTGTAAATTTCATGTGACAGAAAAAAAAGTAATAAGCAGGGATTAAGAAAGGGTTAGTAAGATCTTGTCTAACTAAATGAATATGTCTAAAAAATTATTTTAATATGTGTGTTAAAATAAAATCCACACTGACTCATTTTAATAAACTGCTGACAGCTATGAGCAACCACGTTTATTATTATTATTATTATTATTATTATTATTATTATTATGCTGAATATAGATTACATACTTTAATGACAAATATTTATTACATGTCTTTTACAATAGCTTTTTTAAAAATATATTTTAAAGCTGATGCCTGTTTCCACTCTGTCTGTCTCACATGACTAAATAATTATTAATAATTAATGTTTAAGTCTGAGATATTTAACCATGTTGTGACAAGTAGAGATCACATGGTTAGATATTTTCACTACATAGAATGAAAGCAATTAGGCCAAGAAAAAGAAATTGGAGAGCGATCCAAAAAGCTATGAATTATATAACAACTCTAAATTGAACTTAATAGGTTTAATTTTAAAACAGCACATATTCCCAAGAAACATGATGTTAACTGTTCTGCTGGCTTTGTGAATCATATTACCAGTTACTGTTCTATCAGAATATCATTTGGATGGGGAAACTGCTACTGTGTGTAGTTTTAAAGAAAAATCTGAATAGTCAGTGTAGAAATGACCCTATACAGGATAAACGGTATAGAGAATGAGTGAGTTAGTATAGTTATTGTTTTGATCTTTTAACTTTGCTGTATATTCTCTGTAAATGTATTTGCGTAATGTATGCATAAATGTGTATGCATAATGGATATAGCTTGTAATTGGTGAAATTTTGGTTGCATGTTTCAAACTACTCATACATTAAAAGACACATTGTAAGTGCACAAGAGTACAACTGTACTGTGCATACGTGATCATAATCAGTAATGTTTTACGATGTAATGGTTTCCCTTAACAAACATTTAAATGTATTATAAAATGTTAAAGAAAATGAAACAAGGCATTGTGTACTAATTGACAGTGTTTAAAGTAGATTGCATTGGTTATTGTCTATTCAATGCATGACTAATAAATAATACAAATAAAAAAAACAGCAATAATTAAAGTAGAGCATGTTTTTTCATGATACTTTATTAAACTAGCATCATCAAGTGTACATACTAGAGCAGATCTATTCCTTACAGTACTTTAAACGTGTGAGATTTTGTAAGCTTATTAATCAGTTGTTATCAGTTGGACTTTTGGTACCTTGATCTTTTGACAATAGCAAAATATTTTGCGAATTAACATTTCAGACTATTTATGTCTACAGATAAAATCATAAACCAAACAATTATAATCTTAGTCTTGTGACTGTCTTCACAAAATTCCTAGAACATTTTTTTTATTTATAGATTAGCACATTAGACGCAAACCCTTTTTTTTTTTTAGTAGGTTTTAAAAAGTAGAGATTTAACATGTGTTTGTGAAGAAGCAATGCATAAGACTATCAAGCTATTACACTATGCCAAGTGTAAAATAGGAGTGAAGATGTGTTTCATGCATTCTGGAACATAAAATAGAGGTACTGTTTTCCCTCTGTTTAAAAGACTGACTTCCAGGCAGGTGTGAGACTAGATTAAGAAATGAAAGATATTTAACTTGCTGTTACCATGTGATTTGACGCAAATAAGAGCTTATTTTAAAGAGGTCTTGAACTGTCCAAAAGGCAAGATAAGATTTCAAATAAACAGAGAAATAAAGCAAGTATTTGCTCGAGGAAGATAAACATTTGACGTTTCCCCCCTCTGCTCTTTCTATAGCATGGAAATTCAAGGAAATGGAAGGAATGAGAGATTTTGAGGCCTTAAAGCCTTTTTAAATTCGTATTTGTGCTTAGATTGCTGTTTCTTGGCATAAATATGTGTATAGAAAGTATGGGGATAGGTCTTGTGCAAGGGCAGAATGGAGAGGTGAGAGTTGCCCCCCTCAAACCTTCTCTATCAAATAGAAGTTGCTGATCAACCACTTTCTTCATCTATCTGCCCTTCAGCATCTTTTAGACATCATTTACCTATATACAGAAATGTGAAAAGTTTGCACGGTGCCTAAAACGTGCCTTATCTTCTAGGCAAAACTGCTGAAATATATTTTACTAGTCAAGACCAAGAAATTGTATTGAGTACATCAGTACACTCTTATTTATCATGTGCTGCATTAAAAACCAACCTGACCTCACACAAATCTGAAGGAATTTTAACAAGTAAGCTATTTTATTCAATATTTGATTAAATAAAAGCTATGCAAGGAAAGCTACGCCCACAAATCCCTCTCTCATGCTAACAAATCCCCTCTCTCATGCTAACCTTAACTGTTCTTAAAGCTGGCTCATGTTTTATTGTCATGAACTTACAATAATGAGAAAATTGTTTACAGCTAAAATAAGACATTATGCCAACAAAAAAGTAAAATGTACTGAAGAATGGATGTACATACCTAGATCAGTTTGATCCAACCACAAGACCATCTGTGTAAAATATCTTATGTGATTATGTTATTAAGACATTCTGAGATAATTAAGCAGGTTGTGGCAGGTGGTGGTTACATGGTCTCATCATTTTGCTCAAAGCAGCAGACCAAATATAGAATAACGACAGAGCAGGGCATGATATAGTAATTAAAGAGCAGCACGAAAAATATAGAGGATAAAACCTATAATTGTACAATGATCTTAATAGAGTTAATTTAACATAAATATGATGTTGACAGTTATGATGGCTTCACCAGTCATTACTGCATCAGAGCTGCATATACTACTCATGAATGAAGCAGAATCAAACTGTGGACATGTTTTACCACAGGATATGTTTTATATAGAGAGGATCCAGATGTGAGGGATTTTCTAAACCAACATACATTAAAGGTATGCCTTTGGTTATTACAGGTCAAGGTTAAATTTCACATTCTATCTCTGTTCATCTATTGAGCACAAAAAAAAATCCACTAAGAGGATAGGATCAGATCAGTGGCACACTATTAACAAAACTTTCTAAGAATCCAGCATTATGTGATACTACAAACAAGTTTGGACTTTAGCAAGCACATAATGAAGCTTCCCATCACTATGCAAAACTCTTGCAAAAAGCTTTCATGGCTATAAACATTTGAAAAGCTGATGCACTGTTAACAGCACATGGGTTTAATAGATGTTTTTTTTTTCACAACCCTGTTTCTTGATTAACACTTAAGGTCTTTGCTGTGTCAGGATGATGTGCCATTATTGATCACTCCACATACACTAGTGCTGCTGCCAGTAACCGAAACATCAATAGTGCTGAAATTACTGAACTCCACCCAGAATAGGAGCTTCATTAACCTTCTTTACCCCTGCACAAATAAAACATCCTTTTCATTCCTGCAAAATAAATTGTACCTAGCTTTTTCTGTGAATGCTCAGCATAGTAGGAAGCCAAGTTGTGCTTATAAAGAAGTGAATGTGTGCCTAGTTAAAAGTCTAGATCACTTTGATTTAATTTTGTAAATGGGCTCTATAATAATGGAGACTGCAAGAAAGTAAATTAGTTACAGTAATATCTATGTCCTGATTTATATACAACAATACTTTAATCATTTTTAATACAAGTGGTGATATCACTATATTACAAGAGTTCTGTATTTTCTTGAATCTCTCATCAGATGGATAGAATTATAAAATTACCTACACTGACAAGTACACACGTAATATGGTCTTCAAATTTGTCCAAAATAAGAAAAAAAAATGCACAAATATGCATTTTCATTCTGCCTTCTGAAGTGTGTTAATATATGCTTTTATAGAGGTCTGCACACTTCCTAATGATCAATTAATCAAGCATTTTTTTAAAAAGAGGCTGCAACTTACCCTCTTAAATCCTGGAGAATTATTATGGCCCTCACATTTTTTTTTGCATTGTAAAAAACAGCAATACATTGTTGTTTGTCTTGCTGATTACCAAGACCTACACAAAGATGACTTTTGTTATGTCATTGCACAAAACAAAAACATATAGTATTTAAAGAGGGATACAAACTTTTGAACATGACTATACACTGAGGATAAAAAATAAACCCATCAGAGAGATAGCACAAACATTGGGAGTGACCATTACAATTTGGAACATTCTTAAAAAGAAGGAATCTCATGAAAGCAAAAGGCCTGGAAGACCACGGATGACTACAAAACTTTGTCCATGGTGAGGATGAACCCTTTCACAACAACTAGCCAAGTCAAGATTATTCTTGAGTGTTGTCAAAGTCAACAGTCAAGAGAAAGCTTTAGGAAGTAAATGTAGAAACTTCACAGCAAAATGCAAACCACTTGTTATGCTCAAGAATAGAAAGAATAGATTAGACAGATTAGACCAGGAAAGTCTGCCAGATTCTTTAGACTGATGAAACCAAAATGTATTTATACCAAAATAAAGGGAAGAGAAAAGTTGGAGGAAAGAGTAATAGCCAGGATCCAAAGCATAATACATTATCTGGAAATCATGGTGGAGGCAATGTTACGGCATACTATAAGTGTGTTGCCAATGGAACCGGGTCACTGGTGTTTACTGATGGGCTGGCTTAAGCAGGTCAATACCTCAGTTCTGGTCTCCTGAGATTTTCAAAACATTCTCAAGAGTTTACTCAAAATTGTGCAGTAAAGAGAAAACATCTGCCGAGCCGAAGTTCTGAGAATGAAAATGCCTTGTTGATTAGGGGGTCAACTGCGAATAGCCAGACTGAAAGGCTACAAATAACGACCCTATACAACTGTGATGAGCAGAAAAGAATGTACAGTACAACACATCAAAATATGTTTCATTTCCATCAGCCATAACCCTAAAGCAGTTCTAAAATAATTACTTACTGGAATATAGTGTGTAAATATTAAAATTTTCTCCTCAGCCTTATTTTACATTTTGTCATTTAACAAACACAAATGTAGATGGAACTTTCGTGCCATCACCAACTAAATTCCTGAATTAGGTAAAGTGGGGACATGTTTTTGAATGAAAATGTCTGAGGAGTTTACCATGGTCTCAATACTCCTTTTCAACATCTTAGTTGATACCATCATGAGAAAAGCATGCCAGGACAGATGGATCATACAGTATGACAATTACCACTTCATGACTGACCTCACATATGCCAACGATAAGGCTATTTTTACAGACAACCACACTGTGTGTACAGACATACTTTACAATATTACTCAAATCGTTCAATTGTACAGCTTGAAAATGATTACTGACAAGACCAGGTTGTTGACAGCACCTTTACTGATCCTTCCTATTCTTATTTATGCATCGAAAAACATAGATCCTGCACAAATCAGATCTAAACAAGCTCAAGGTCTTCCAGATTCAATGCCTACACCAGATACTATGAGTCTTGTGTCGAGATCATCTTCATAAGGCAATCATCCAAGGAAGATGCAAACAGCTACCAACAATAGAAAAACTGATCCAGAAACAGTAACTGTGATGGTCTGGCTATGTTTGCTTTCATACAGACTTCTCTGGAGAGAGTGACCTACCCAGTGGAAGATCCATCAAAATGTGCTGAAGAAAATATGTGCCAAACAGGTTGAAGAGGAAGACCGTCAAGCTTGGAGACAATTCAAAAATGACATCCGGAAACCAGTGGTACCCACAGCAGCATACTGGCTCTGGGGGCAACACCAGCCAGGGATCAACGTCAGTCAGTTAACAATTTACCCTCCTAGATATATGCATGAATATTTAAAATAGCTGAATACTGGCATAACATTCACAAATTACAGAGGCTAAAAAGTCTCCACCGGACACAAGTACAACATAGGGTTAACACCACAGTGAGACAGAACAGCTGAATTGAAAATGCCAAATATCCTATAGTCTAAAAAGCACCATTGGTCATGTCGAATAGTCTGACAGAGAAGGCCTAAATAGCAAGGCCACAGAAATCTATTGAAAGGGCCCATTGTACACAATAAAAAAAAAATACTCTCTTCTCCCAAGGACGTCTAATTAGCAGACAACAGCTGGGACCATTTCAAATGGTAATATTTTTCCTTTAAATGTTTCATAGAAATGTCCTATACTTCCACACACAATTGTGCTTTCTTAGTGGATCTTTTGTTCACCGAGACCCTTTTCACTGGCATGCATGTGGGCATTTTTGAGCCAATGTACTAAATGGAAATCTCACCACACAATGGTTAAGTGGAGGGACAGTAATATTAAAAAAAATAATAAAAATCTGAACTAACCTCCTACACGCCCAAGCACATAACAGCCTTTTACACAATTACATGGTTCCTGATTTTCAGTCTACAAAAGAAATACAGAATACTTCTTTAAAAGTTCAAGAACAACCACCATTAGCAAGAAAGAAGCCCACAACCATCATCATGTTAAAAAAAACATTATACATATCACAGGTACATATAATCATCTTTTTGCTTAAGTAAATTTTCCCCAAGATTAAACCAAGAACTGGTAAGTAAGTAGGCGCACTACCGTAAATCAGGATCACAACTATTAAATATTTAGATGCAGGGATGAAAGCTGATTATTGCGGGTGCAGCTTTTCAGATTGACCTGATAAAATCGAATCACTATGTAACAGATTGCAGCTCAGGGTTGTGGACTCAGTCACCAGTCAAAGCTTCACTAAGATAACCTTTGGGGTCAGTGTAAGATGGTCAACATGTGTGAAGGTGGCTAGACAAATTTATCAAATGTACATCATGAGGTGTTTCCACATCAATTAAGTTTCTCTTCATGCTTCTATTCATTCATTATAAAGTATATATATTAAGAATTTCACAAATAACTGGGTATAAAGAGGTTTAAATGGTTATAGTGTAGGTAAGTCTAAGGGACACTCGTATTCTGACATAGCTTCTTTAACTGGCTAGAATTATTATAAAATTACTATGCACCAGTGAAAAACCTGGATTAACTAAGCAACGATGTCAAAATCCAGCCTACTCATGATAGCTTCTTACAGAGCTGAAAAACATGGCCATCTATCTCGATATCTATACACATACACACAGAAGCACAAAACTAGCTGCTGTAAGACATTCTTGAGTAATAAAGCAAAGGATGTTGGTTTTCTCCCCATGGGCTCATTAGCACGTCCACAAGATGGCCATTTTCTCTCAGATGTAATTATGGCCACAAACGACTCTGTCAGGCAGTTTTTTTAACAGCATTCAAGGGGATACAACCACACATACACTTAAACTCATACAGCGACATCTGACAGAAACAACTTTTGCCAAGCTGCCCCATTTGTTCATTCCCCTCGAGGAAGCTGAAAAATCAATAACAGCACCATTTACGATGGGCTTGGCCATATGACCTGTCCACCCCTTGTCTTCATCATGAGCCTCATCGCTTAGTCTGGCTGCAGTGTTTTAGCCTCACACACATACACACACCACCCT
Organism: Clarias macrocephalus; assembly: GCA_011419295.1. Classification (NCBI taxonomy): domain Eukaryota; kingdom Metazoa; phylum Chordata; class Actinopteri; order Siluriformes; family Clariidae; genus Clarias; species Clarias macrocephalus. Next base: position 53,514 of record JAAGKR010000319.1, on the reverse strand, counting down.
TTTCACACTCATCAGGTCTTTACCATCGGCTTTCTACTGACGGGAATGTAATTGAAATAACTCTGTGGATGAGGAAAAAAATGTTGGTTCTAGTTTTTGAGACCATCATGTGTTTTATGCTTTTACTATCACATGTGTAGATGGATGGGTGGATGGAGGGATGGGGTAGAGAGAGGGGTCTTGGTGCAGAAAATGGCATTTAGAGGTAATGACCCTGGGGGTTCCCAGTGGAGTTCTTCATACTGAAGCATATATTGAGCTGCTGACAGCATGTGTACACTGACTGACTATTAAAACACTGGCACTCAAGATGGGGAACAAGTGGTGTGAAATTCAAATTAACAGGGTTGCTTAGCATCCAGAGTCTAAATGGAGGACACTATAAGTCAGGAATACAATACACAGGCCACTATGCGTGCATACACATCCACGCAGTAATTAATACACATGATGGCGTATCTCCGGGAGTTCAAACTGGAGAACCCTACACAGACATGAACCCCAGCTCAGGGTCAAACTAAGAACCTGGAGCTACAGTATGAGGCAGCAACTCTGGCCACTGAAAATGCATGTTGCTCATGTATAGTTGATGCAGATTATTTACTTGTACATGTTTTTTTCTCCTGCATTTCAGTACCTGCAGTATATTATTCACACAAATGTCCACTTGTTTGGTCCATGTCCTTTTCCACAATTTGAATTTTTCCACAATTTATCCAAAAACTAGCCTAGATAATACTGACTTACAGTAGACATTGCAATATACTGTTCTGTACCTTTCATCTTAGTATGTATCCAGTATATGGATCATATTTGCTGCACAAGCAGTGATGTCAGCACTCAGAACATTTACTGATTATATTTCCTATATGTTCTTATGACTACTACTATGTTTTACAGTTTAGGGCTATTTTAGTTCAGTAACAGTAAAAGATTGATAAGGCAAGTAGCACTCAGGAACCCAAGCTCAGGCAAATCAAAGTTTTGCACATTCTCCACATTTGTTGGAAATAGAAACAAATTTCTATTTGAACTTCAGTTTCCAAATACCCCCTAAAACATGCTACAGTAGGTAGATTAATAAGGATGGGTGGTTAATATCAAACTTACACCCTACTCATTTTGTGAATAAACATCCTGATTCTCAATTTCTAATTCTATAATTCACATTTTTGTACATTCTTACTTTGGACAAATCGCAAAATTTAAATTAACTCCCCAGATCTCTGCCATCTGGGGCAAACAGATTTAACATCACAGGCATCCGAGGACTAAATCTTTAAACGAGCTTGACTTTGTTTGCTTAAAGGGTCAATGATGCAGTCCATCCTTTTAAGAGCTTAAGCCTATCAAAATGCCATTAGTATGCTCGAAGGACACTAGATACCCTGGCTGGAGGAGCAACGACATTACCCCATATTTAGCACTGGGACCCACAGTGAGGTGACAGAGGAGCAAGGCCAAGTCCCATATAACTAGCTGCGTAACAGATTAAAGTGGTTGCAAAACAAATAGATGCCTGCCTCTAGAAAATAAAATTGCCAGAATGGCTTCTCCTTTACGACAGTAACACAACAGGCCCCTGAGACTAATGTTTCTATCATTGTTGAAAGAATGACAAATAAAGCACTAAGGTGTCCAGGACAAAGGCACATATTTTTTTCCGATAAGTTATGACCATACTTGGCAGGGTTGTCACGAGTTGCATACGTTAGTTTTTCAATGTCAGTTGTACACAGTGAGCGATGTCAATCAGATTTAAGCCTGAACTCTACTGTTATAAAAAGAAACCTTCCGTTATGGGGTCCGCAAATTAACATATTTACACTTAAATAATGCTTTCATACTTATGAAGTAATGAAATGCATACCTTAATCTCATGTATGAGGAAAATCTATTTACATCTATTCATTTACATCTTGCTACCTCATTCTGTTAACCGCCAGTGTTAATAATGATCACATTACAGTAATTTACTTGCAAAAGCTTGTTTTGTTTTTTTCCTACAGTGTACGGAGAGCTCTGATTTCTATAATAAATTAATGTACCATAACTTTATTAGTATGTCTGTAAACTGAAAAACTAAGCCTTAAGGATTTTTTTTTTAGTTGTTGAATTTAAGGACTTAACTGAAGTACTTTCTCCACCTTTTAACACCTGCATTCAGTGTTTCAGCTTTTTTGAAATATGTTTAATTCAGTGGATGTTTCACTGGTTCTTTTTTTAACAGACCACCACTACACATTTAAATAAAAGTACTCATAAAGTCTTTTTGACAGGAATGAATTATAAACTTGTGTTTAATGGCCCTCAACATTATGACCTGCCATCATCAATCACTTTTCAAATCTGTCACATTCGGGCTTTTAGTAATAGAACATTCCTTGGATAATTACAGTACATTCCTTAGTGAAGTTCTTTCAGAGGGGCTAAAATACTGATAGCCCACACAGTGACATAACTGAAAGTGTGAGATAGCAAAAGCCATGTTTTGGTACTTTGATCAACATCTACAAAAACAAAACTATGAAGGTTATGAACAAATATGTTATATAACATGAATGGGCTTGTGCTGATTGTCACAGGAATTTAAAGGCATGGCATTGGCATCATCATGCCATTTGTGGAATTTGTACAATATTTTATTGTATAAACAACCTGATACAGTATCATATCTACCATCCAACTATTTCTCTGCTCTGTAATTTTCTTAATGTCTCATGTACCTTTATTTCAACCGATTGCATTCTGTAAAACAAAGGAGGCTCAAAATGTTTGCCTCAAGTCCAAAGCTGCATCCCCAACTCGGTCAAGTACAGTATAATGAAGCATGATATGCTAAATACGTAAAGATGGTTTTATCCTTCTTCTTTATTAAGACTATCTGACAGTGGCATTACATGGCCAACCTGATAACTCAATGCGTAATTTCAGCAAGGTGCATTGAGGTAAGAGATTTTACATCATCTTCTGGTAATGCCAGTATATTTGGATTTCTTTTTTTATTTAAAAAAAATTCATTTTCTTCTCCTTCTTTTCTTCCAATCCATCCCAGCAACGATGCTAACAGGGAAATCGCTTCTTTGTTGAGCTGAGAGTTGCAGGCCTTTGCATTTTCTCATCAGCCAGCCGTCAAACAAAAGGCCCAGCTGAGCTCACTTAAGAGCATTCACAACATGTTCACTCCACATTTAGCCAGTGTAAACCAGTAAAAATTATGGCATTGTAAGTTGTAACCAAAGACAAAAGAGGTGAAATCATGCCAGCTGGCACCATCAAACTTAAAGAGACCAGTCCAAAAGAACAATGCGCATGAGTCTCTGAGAGAAAAACTTATTTACATTTACTTTGTCTTTAGCTGCTAATCAGATTTGTGATCACTGATAATATATAGTACCGTTCATTTTTATGTAAATACTTATTTTACATGTTTTGTGACTCGACATCTTGGAACTTTAACATGCAAATTTCATAAAGCTTCACACCTTTGGTAAGTAGCACCTGAAAAAATTTATGTCCAATCTGCTACGATGGTGCTATTATGTGTTTTATTTACATATTTTTGTCACTCAATATTGTGGGCAGAAAAATAAATTTATGCAGGTCTACAGAACAGAAATAGATGGCAGAACCAATGAATAAAAGAGCAAGTAGGACAGCTTGATTTTCCCAAACCAAAACTTAGTCCTAGACTATATTCAGATTGATGCAATAACGTGCAATAAGCATATTGTGCCCTACTTTTTATTCCTTGGTGTCAAGTTCGTTCCCCCTTCCAAGTGTCCTCAACAACAAAATCAAAGAAGAAGCCTCTTTTTTTTAACTCGTGAGTTCTTTGAAACAGTTTGGACACAAACGTAATGACCATTGGATAGATCTTTACACTTTTTTTTTTAACCGGGGGGGGGGGGGTGGGGGTGGATTTAGCCCTGTCTATGGGAACTGTACTACAATAATTCACAAACACCACTTGCAGTTATTGCCACATTCTCATACAGTCCTGACCTCTCTCCAAGCAATTCCTACATGTTTGTTGGCCAATAAAGAAGTTCCTGGAATTCCAGTATTTCAGATTTTAAGCATGCAGTCTGATCATGACTCTTGCATATTGAGAAAAAAATCTTTCATGCACTAGTAAAACACTGGGATAAGTGCATTAGTGTAGCGGGGGATTATATAGAGGAATAAAGGTAGTTGTGAACTTTCAGAAGTGTGTTGTTACTTTGCATATTCAAAAGTCCAATCATGACTTGAACTGTCATGTATGATGGAAGTTCATGAATTAAGACAATGTTTTCAACAATAGCCCTTATTATACTCATCCACTATTATACATCCACTGATAATGCTTATTATGCTTAAACATTGAGCCAATGACAGGCTTATTACATCTACATATTATATTGAATGTATAGGTGGGTGAATTAACTGCAACTTAATCTCTGCAAGCTTTCCTAAGCAACTCAATTCCTCTTCATAGACAACTAAGCTGGAGTAGCCAAACTGGGCAGAATAAGCTGTTTTGGCTGAAGAAATCCATTCTGCAACAACTCTCTCATTACCACCGCTGGCACTGAGATGGTAAAGGGAATTAACCATCCATCTCACACACACACACACACACACACACACACACACACACACACACACACACACACACACACACACAGTAAAACACACACACACACACACACACACACACACACACACACACATACACACACATACACACACATACACACACACACACACACACACACACGTTGTTGAGTTTTGGCTAAACCACTTGAATCTTTCGTCAGCAATTTGGCAACTGGCTTTTAACCGAAAAGTAACCTTCTAGACATTTTCTTCTTCCCTTTGTGGGAAAGCTGATCTGAATTATATTCTAAATAACACAAATATGCAACACACAAATTCTAAAGCACGATGGTCATTACAGTCATGTTCGAGAGCATTAGTATATAATTAAGGCGGGTGAATAAGATGTCACTGCCATAGCGCCTAAACAGTGCTTGTAGAAGAATGCATCTTTTCTTAGGATTTAGTGTGTTTAAAAGCAGCTAAGAGCCAACAGCTTACAGCAGCAGCACAAGAGAAAGGAACATCAGTGAGCCCTGATGGAGAGGCACAACTGCATGAGCGCTAAGCAGTTTTTTGAATATTACTGACCCAGCATTTAGAAAATACGAAGCATGTCAAAGAAAAAAAATGAGTGCTTTTTTAGTCTGAAAATCCTTTCACCCTCTCATATTCAGCCGATCAGATTAAGAGAGAGGTTTAAGAAGATTTGGACCAAAAAAAAAAAAAAAACCTGCAAGCTGCAAGAACAGTTTGTGATTCATTGGCCTCAGGCAATTCATCATAGAAATTGAGTTTCTAATGCAGCATCTTGTGAATCCCTTTTTGCCCCGTCAACGTTTTAATACATTACATTGAGAATGTAAATCGTGTTTTAAAAAAAGATGGCAAAACCTAGCACTAACTGCCCCCCTCAGTCTTTCATCTCTCCCCCAATCCCCACCTCTCTATCTCTCTCTGTATGCTAAGACACTGACAAACTCACTCACTCACTCACTCACTCACTCCCACCCTCAATGCCCAGACTACTTTGGCCAGATCGGAGGAAAAACTGCTTCAGGCCCAGTAATTCTTTGTGGCTGAAAAGGAAGGCAAAATCTCATTATGCCACTTAACTTGTTATTTCTAGCCTGCTGTGGGCTCTAACACAGATTCAGTAGGACAAATAAGTTTGTTTCTTTTCTTTTCTGGTCTCCACCCACTCATCCCTTTAAAAAAAATAGAGAGAGAGAAAGCGAGAAAAAAGAGAGCACAAATAGAGATGAATTTACTGGAGTTCATAAGCAGCGCCCTGCCAAAAGCGCAATAACTGAATTCTTAGCCAAATTTAAATATTTTAATCAATCTCTCCATGTACACAGGAAGTATTTGTTCTTACATGCAAACTTTTTTTTCCATTCTGATCCCTGATCTAATCAAGGTCTCCTAATATTTTATCCTCAGTAATTTCTTGACATATTTGCATGCTGTATATCCAGTAGCCTGCGATGCACATCTTCAACTGTAAATCAAAAATGTAAGTTAATGTTTGTGAAACTTGAAACGTTCCTCCTCCTCGTCTATACCGCTTTATCCTGTATACAGGGTCACAGGGGGCCTGGAGTCCATCCCAGGAGACTTAGGGTACGAGGCGAGGTACACCCTGGACGGTACACACACATACACACACTCATGCTGAGTTAAAGAGAAGTAGACTGTAAAAAAAAAAAAAGAAAAACAAGATAACCTGCTACTTGACTCTCTTTTTGAATATACAGTAACAATAACATTTCTTATACGCATAAAAAAATACTACATTACCAGTGCGACTGTGAAAAAAACAACACTTATATCAGTGCATCTCTAGCAGATGCACACCCAATCCCCTTTTGAGGTGCTTTTTGGTGCATCTTTAAAAAAAATTATAATAAAAAAACATTAATTTCTGTTCATTACTTCAATATAACACAGTCAAGTGCACAGTAATGCATGCTGAAAATCCCTACCTGAAGGGAAAAAATGGAAAATAATTGACAGCCTTGCAGCAGTCATAACCCCATTCAGCCGCAGAGAGCCCGCATATGGCGCCAGAAATCTGTGAGTAAATCTGCTATTAATATGTATAAGTGTTATAATCTCTGCCTGAATGAGCCGGCGAATATGAGGGGAAGATTTAGGAAATCCGACATGAGTTTTTTAGACAGGAAAATGGCCACCCCTCTTAATCACATTTGAAATGATGCATTTCATATCAATCAGCGAAGCGTGCGTCTGGCAGGTTTCAATATAACACTTTTTGGCATAGTGTCCTTCCATTATGAAACCAATTCAGCTGATTGCACTGCTCGCAGGCCATATAATCTTTAATAATCTCACTCTTAATTGCCACACATCAACTCTTCTGGCTATTAAGAATAATATGATATACTTGTGTCTGGGGTTCTGAGTGAGTCTGTATCTACAATATATGTACTTGTTTAGGTATATAGGTGTATAAATGCATTTGTGTTTATGATTCTGTACATGCATATGCTGTGCATTTCTTTCAATATAGGGTCAGATGGATAAGTATTTGGACTACTATATCTTGCTGTTAAATGAAATGAAATAATGTTGTTAAATAAACAGCGTAGAATTGTTGCTTTAATTTTAGATTTTTTGCATCCAACCTGGCTATACAATGTAAGGATTAATGTAGCCTTAAGAACAAGCAAGAATTGGAGACAGCAGCAAGCAAGAAAGGCCTGGTATAGCATCACCTAGGAAAAGAGCATACAGTATGTTGTAATAAATTTTTTGTCTAATTAGATTTGGTTCATTTAGATATTGAAAATGTAAATATTCATGAACCTGACTCTGTGTTGTGGGAGTTTTATATCAGGATGGAGAGCAACAATATTTGATGGTTTTGACCTTGTGGGGACCTACATTGCGTCCGCGTTCTGATGAAACCTTGTAACTCAATTTTTCGCCAAAATTGTTTTTTTCATGTATATTAATTATTTTTAGTGCAACATGTAACTTACTCTGTGCTATATATATGCTGTATTTGTCTTGGATACATTTGTACAATTTCTTTTTTTTTTCATTTACATTTCAAGTGCATTTTTTTTCGCTCTCCTGAAAAAGTTGAAAAATTGAGTTACGAGGTTTCATCAGAACACCAATGATGCCCTCACAAGAAAAAAAGGCCTATTTTTTTCAAAAACATTTTTAAAAGACCCAAAGTGTTTAAAGGATTTAAGTGACATTAGATTAAATGATATTAAAATTTGTCAAATTCAATGCATTAAGTTGTAGCATGACATGTTTTAATGTCAATAAAAGGTCCGCGCAAAGATAGTAAAACAACCATATGCAGTTACATGTGGGAGTGTATTTTTCCATTTCCATTAAGGTGTGTATTTGTAGTTTAGTACATGTAACATTACTGCCATCAGTCTTTAACAAACAGACTCTAATTTTATTATATCAGGTTAAATCCCATGTACATCTCTGCCTGTCTTCCTGCATAGCAGAACTGTCTGTCTAACTTGTTAACACAGAGAAATACAATTTTTTAAGGTTAAGTATCTTGTGCCTCGTTTATGCTATGTTGTACTTCTTTTGTCAATGCCATTTCAGTAATAAGAGAGTGAATCACAGATAAGAATTGAAAAAGTAGAATATCCCAGTACAATATTGAGTTTATATTTGCTAATTAATACATAATACATTTTAATTTACTAACATTTTTATTTCACTTATGGTCCAGTTTAAACTACAGGCAGGCATCGAAGTACTGCAAAAGTTTCATTAGATTCTGTCCATCCAGTTTTGCATGATGCAGTGACATAATCAGCTGCATAATTGCTCATAACTTCAGTTCTATTCAACATTTAGATTTAACGCATAATACTGGGCTCTCAGTTCGAGATATTTTACGTGCCCTCACCTAGGACTGCTACTATGTTCGCTTTAACGACCAGGCAAACCTCATAGTGGCGCATCACTGCTTTGTATTAGCACCACAGTTTCGGAACATCTGAGACAAACTGATTGTAAACTTTCCGCAGGGAGAATAAACATACATTTGTATGTCCATTCTTCTTTGAAGGTTCAGTATTCATATTGACTTTTTTGGAGTAAGTCATTGTATATGTGTATAACCATGCCCACCTTGAGGGAAAAACGACTATATACGTCTGAAAAAACTCTAAATGCTGTGATGTAATCTGGTACATAACTGCTCATAACATCACTCTTGCTCAAAATTTTGATTTCATTTATGGTGCACAGTCGGTTTAACTTCAGTCAAATACGAAACTTCTTACAAAGTTTCATTCAGTTCTGTCCAGCCAGTCTTGTTGCATGATACGGTGACAAAATCTGGCTGGACAGACAGACAGACAGACAGACACAGAAATGTTTCGGAGACTGGTTTGGGGTCCTTCAATGTATGAAATGTGAAGATATCTTTGAAAGAGCGAGTTCAGAGCAATGTAAAGATAAAACCTTTCATTTATTTATTAGCATAGATTAAATTGTATTCCTTTGCCTTACTAACTTGCAGCTAAGTATGTCTTGTTTGCATTAGAGTGTTTGTCATGTTTACTGTCTGTAACAGACATTTTTGTACTGCTGTTGGAGGAAAGATAACAGTTTTCCTAAGAGTTCAATTCTTTCTCTCTTAAATGGATGTTATGTGTGCTTTCTTAGGCATATTGTATGCTAGACTGTAACCCAGGGGTCTAATGTTTCTAGCAAAGCACCCAAAATAGACATCATGAATTGCCCCACACACCCCCACCCAGGCATTAACCACTGACATTTCTCCAAATTCCAGATTTATAATTTAGGACTACTTTAACCTTTAAATATTTCACAATTTGTGAATAACCTACAGTCTTTGCTGAAATCATCTGAATGGCAAGGACAATTGTTTTGTTTTTGCTGTACACTGAAGACACTTGTATGTGACGTGAGAGATGAATATGAGACAAAATCTCTATTTCAGTTTTTATTTCCTGATATTTACCTCTAGATCTGTAAAACATTCTTTTCTTGTGATGCTTTTATTCCAGGATTGCAATGCAATGTCTTTTAGTTGTTTGTTTATAGTGGATTTCTCCCTTTAGTCTACTCTTTAGGAGGTGAAATAATCGCTACAGTTAAGATCTGTAAGCTGGCAAACAGAATGTTTCTGTGGACTTTTGAATTCATTCTGGTGGTACTATCACGAGTTATATCATCAACAATATCGTCCACAGTGCTTGGGCAATGAGCTCATATGTTTGGATCATAAGCAGATCCTTCCTTGCTTCACACTTTGGCCTTGTGCCTCCTAAGATTTAATTGTGATTCTAATCCAGCCTTCCAATTCTTATGGCTGCTGAGCAGTTCGCCACTTTTAAGTATAACCTCTATATTTTTGCTCTCAAAGTCTTATTCAATGGATGGATTGTGAGACCTTCACCCCCGCCTTTTAAAGGTTGTTTGCAAATTACCTGACTCTTAAAGTCGGAGCTTTCTTTACAGCCCTTTCAATGTTTTTTTTCCACAACTTCTGGTGTTCTCCTTGGGCGCCCTGCATGATGACAAGTTGTAAGTACACAAGTGGTTCCTTTCTATCTTAGAACATTCTAAATTGTTTTATTCGCGACACCCAATGTTTGTGCAATGTCTCTGACCAATTTTTATTTTAAAATAGCTAATTTTTCTCCCATAGATAACACTCTGTTCTTCATATAGGTCTCAAGTCATCACGGGTGAAACACAGGGCTCAAACCAAGAATAGACTTTCAGAACTATTAAATGTTTATAGGACTACATTGATGCATTGACGCCAGTGCAGCCCTATAAATATTTAACAAGTGTGTCGATGCATTGCAATGTTTACGTTCATCCCCAGTTTTGCTGGCACATGGAGTAATATGAGACTTTATCCCCAAAAATTAACAAAGCGCTCACGCACATGGATGCACAAAGCACGAGCTTCCCTCTGATCTCAAAACAAGAAGTGTGCATTAAAGTGAGTTTAGTATAATTGCTGGTGGGTATCTCTGATTAATAAAAGTATTCATAATCCAACCAGAATATTAGTCCTAGTTTAACCATAAGAAAATTGCATTAGACTAACTGACGAATTGAAATAATAATTATAATAATAATAATTATTATTATTATTATTTTATTATTATAATTATTTTATTATTATTATAATTTTTATTATTATTATTATTATTATTATTATTATTATTATGTGCAGTCCTAAATGTCCTTTATTATTATTATCTAATAGGGCTCATCTGTGCAACAAGCAATGCCTGCACATCTCTTATTGCCATATTTTTATCATTTGAAAAGTGTGTGTGTGTGTGTGTGTGTGTGTGTGTGTGTGTGTGTGTGTGTGTGTGTGTGTGTGTGTTCAGGGCAAGAGGTACCATCTTTTAAATTAGTTAACATCTAGATGTAAATGTCAGTTGATGAAAGCTGTAATCCTAATACATCTTTTAATATCCATCTTTTGATATCAAAGACAAATGTCTTTAGTGTAGAGCAAAAAAAAAAAATCCTTTGCCATACTGATACTTTTGGAGTGGTATCGGACTGATCTAAAAATCAAAAACTCTGACCTCACATTCAAAAGTATTGACTAATCTAAAAAATATATGCATAAGGCTTATTCTTAACTTTTTGCTAGGTCTGGTAGGTTGGATGGTCTTTAAAATAAAAAAAAGGCAACTGTAATAGAAAAACTACAGTATAATGAAAACACTTTGTGACACAGAGCTAGTTTGTTTAAAAGAGGTAGATGCATAGGAAAATGTGCATATGTTGATTGTTGATCATTAGTTGGGCATGTCACAATATTGAAAAGACTAAAAGAGCGTGTGATAAATTCAGTTTTCATGTAGTGATATTTCTGATTAAAAAAAAGGAATAAAACAAAAAAGAGATAACGTCTCTCACAGATAGACAGTTTGGAAACCCCTGTTATAACAGTTTTTTCCCTATTAAGGTCCATATGTGTTAACTGTATTATTGTAAATGCACCTGGTATATGTGTGTGTGTGTGTATGTTTAAGCCCCCTCTCCCAATGACCTGACAGGGACTGAATACAGGTCTCCTCACCACGTCTCTCCTCAGCAGTCATTAGCTGGCTGACTGGCGCGCTGTAGTGAGTAGGCTTGACTTTATTTAATGCTTCAGAAAGCTGTTTCACTACGAGCCTCATGTGTAACGAAAAAGTAATCTCAAAGTGAAGAGAGTAGACCTATGAGGGGAAAAAAAACTCCTTCATCTCCATCCCTGCAGCTTCCCTGCACCTGGTGGTCTGAAGGTGCTGATTGCCAAAGACGGTGGACAGTCAGTGCATGTGTCCTAAATGCTAGTGTTTAACAGAAGAGTTCCTATTAGTTCAATTTGTCTCTACGCCGATACAATGTCACAAAATAAGACAAACAAGCTTCATAACTGTTAACTGACTGTTGAGTAGTAAATAAATAAACAAACACTTTGCCTATTGGCTAATTAGCAATTTCTACAGGAAATACAGGGATGATAAACAAATAGTTAAAGATTAGGGATGAAATAGGGATGGTTAAAGAGTTAAAAATTAGGAATGGGACCCCCGATACAATATTTTACCATTTGTATTACAATTCTAAACAAACTTATCAAATAATTTGCTCCTACCACACAGGATGCTGTGTTTTGAGAATAGTGTCTGAGCACACAATCTGCATGTTTGTAAAGGAATGGCAACATTTTACCATTTCAGATGAAAAAAATATAATAAAAAAAAAATTATTTGGAGTCATTATGGTAATTCATAAATTGCAACTGAATAGATTTTTCCCCATCTTTATAAAAAAATATATTAGGTTTTATTGCACAATTCGGCTAAAATGTAAAGTAAAAAATAAAGAAATAAATAAACATAAGTGATGGAAAAAATAGTGCTGCTTTGTAGGTATTTCACAGTGTAAAAACTAATATTTACAGTGCAAAATGGGAACAATACAGCCACAGATTGTAGTCTGTATGAAAAAAATTGTATAGACCATTAAGACGACAACTCAGATTATGCACTTTATAGCATTTTGCATGTTTCTTAATGGTGGTGATGTGATTTGCAGGATTTACATCTTTTTCATTCTGTCCACAAAAGAGATAAGCTACTACATACACATACACATACACAGCTTTCTTGTCTTTTCAGTTTTTTTCTGTTATATGAAAAGAATCTTTCATGTAGTACCCGGCAAGTGGAAAGGAGTCACTGAGCTCTGCTCCCAATTTGCTGCAGCGTTCACAAAGTGTGAATCATACAAGGATTTAATCTCACTTAAGTCCACTTAAACCCTTCTCGGCTTCAGAACGGGCACACTTGAACTGTCACAGGTAGGCCTATTTCACTGGCCCATCTCTACGCTACAGCAATGGTGTTTAAAAACCTGACACCTACTACAAATCCATCTAAACTCAATTTGGTAGGAGTTAGAGTATTAAACAGAAGTAAGACACCATTAATAAAGCTTAGCCTGCCGGTAACTTGGCCACTGTTCAAGGTACAGGGAAGAGTGCCCACTCATCGTTGTGATATCACCAGAATCATTGCTGTACATTTCAAACCAGCAGACTCTGGTTCACTTACAGCTGAATCGACTTGTTCAATCTAATCTCATGGACTGATCATAGCAGCAAGACTGATTTTAGGGGTTTTAAATTGCTGTCAATGACGAGTTTAGCATGTTCTCCCATTGTCGGTTTTCGCTGGGTGCTCCAGATTCCTCCCAAAAACATGCCAGTGGATTGTTACTCTAAATTGCTCCTAGGTGCGAAAGAGTGTATTATGTGGGATATGTGATGAACTGGCATCTCATTCAGGTTGTGTCCACGCTTCAAGGGATAGGCACCGGATACACTGCAAGATTGACCAGGACAAAGTGGTTACTAAGGAGGGTGGGGGGAAAAAAAGGAAGGAAAGAAGGAAAGCTAAGGTTTCATAATTGTCATGATCAAGTTTTGCAAGACTTACGCTCTTGTTAAATACTTATGCCATAAATCACGAGAATAATATGTTCTAGCTTAATAATTTTAAGCAAGAAAAAAAAACAATTAAATAACTGTATTTAAATAATGCATCATTAGTCCCTGGTAATAAAAATATCTTTAAAATATTTAAATCGGTATTTAACCTTTTAAAGCAGGAGGATTATAGAATAAAAGCTTTATTCCAAACTACATCCTCACTCCCTCTAACCGGCAGTAATAATAATGATCATTATCACCATTGTACATAAAACGGATTATCATATCAGTGTACAAATGCAAGAACACCCCTACTATTATAAAGTCATTTCATTCTCATCAGGATAGCCATTTGAAAGTGGTGGGAGTGCTCTGTGTGTGACAAGGCTATCACAGGTGACTGTTTTTCTTTTTTAGTTATTGTCTAATCCACAAAATCTGTTTTTGAGAAATTCCAGCTACTTAAAGTGTACATATTAAACATTGGATTTGTATCAGAAAAATTAAATGAAATAAATGAAAAAAAGTGAAACAGACAACTCATCATTATGGTTTCTCCCTTTTTTTTTTGGAGAGGGCACTGCCTGCAGTAAAACTTTTTGTTCACATTCCATAATTTATATTTTATTATAAGTAACAGACTTTGAAATACACTCCTTCTTTAATCAGCAAATGAGATCGTAATTGTGGTAAAGCTTTTAAAGAAAAATGGGAAAGAGGTCACCTAAAAACTTTCAACGTTTTTACTGTATACTTTGATTCATCTCAATTATTAAACCTGTTTCAAGCCGTGAAACTGAAACCTGGTGTGGTGGAGGGACACTAGCACCCTATGGTGGAAGAAACAAGCACTACTTTTGTGATACAGGAACTATGGAAACGAGAGCTGTAATTCCCCTCCATGCCAAACACTAGCCTGCTGTACATGTTAGTCAGGCTTCCCTTCAGATTTTCATGTTTAATATTTAACGGTGAGGTCACACCACGTTCTGCACATTCCCTGTGTTTTTCACAGCAGTGTGCTTACATTTCTTAAACATATGCACTTCTTTAATTAAATCATACCTCAATTCAGTGTGTCTCAGTCTTATTGATGGCAAGGTCGTAAAATTATTAAGATGAGTCACCAGGAAAATTGTGGCGAGCAGGAGGTGGCGGAGAGGTTAATTAAGTGGCAATTGCTGTTTCTTACTCCAAGCTAGCGCTGCATTCTTCCATTCCTGACAACCTGAGGCGAGTGTACCATTCTTGCAAAAAAAAAAAAAGAAAAAAACCCTGAGCGTTCGCTGTGGAAAAGTTAAACAAAAATTACATAGGAGCTCTAGAATTGACACTCCGGCTCAAATTTTTTTCATTCATTTTTTCTTTTATGATCATCCATGTTGTTATGAACGGAGTATTAATAGAAGAATTCCGAAAATGCCTCTTTTTTTCTTTCTTGCTCGTGTACTAACTTGGGCATTTATTGCATTTTTATTAATTTATACTGTAAATCATCAGAACCTGTTCTACAGACATTCACTGTCAGTGTTTCAGTGGAATGTCAACTATTTCATATCGACCTACAATAATTTTCATTACAGCAAATGAGATCGAAAAGATTCAATATCAGTACAAACAAAAGATATTTTTCTGTTCGAGAAGTATATTTCTTGAACAGAAATAGAGCCAAGAGATAAAACAAAAACAAGCATTTCTATTCTAATTGCTCATCCAATTTTTTGTGAAGCTCTTAAATAAAATTAAAAATAAAATAAAATAAAAAAAACACCAGAAAAGATAAATTACATGTTTCCAAAAATACATATATCTCCGGCCTTGCATTACGATTTGCATTTTTGCTTGATAATTAACTACAAATGAGAACAGTCACACTCTGCTTTGGAGCTTTTTCAATTAATTGAATAAGTTTGTTTTTAAGTGTCATTATAAAATTATTAATTTTGAACTGACTGTTCAGTTTTTTCTATACAGTTTTTAGTTTGTTTTTTTAACAAAAAAAGTTTTTCTTTAATTTTTAATATTTTTTTTTAATCTGTAGTCCTATAGACCAGCTGCACTGGAGTATTTTCAAGTTCTGATATAAAAAACCTTTAACAGCATACTGTGTGAAACAGTTCTCAAGATTGTATTCAAGTAACTAACTACACAGCACTGTACTGCAGTGTCATTCTTCATTGCTGGGCCCTATTGAAATAAATACACTGGCTCTGTAACTTAAGCACAACCCGAACACCTAGCATATGTCACTCCTGCCACTTACCGTGAAAGACTGCTGATGAATGCACCAGATGTAGCTTGGTGATAGTCTCATTTTTCTTTTGTGAAAATTATGACACATTTTTTTGTCCCCAAGTTGAAAACTTGTTTTGATCTGCACTCCCAGTCCCTCATTGGCTTTGCCACTTCAAGTTGAGGCATCTGCTCTCTGGAAGATTGGACACGAGATGGGAATGTATATTGTGGCTACATTCACAGAGCCTGAAAACACAGCACCTCAAATCAGACAATACACTGATTTCGTTCCAGACATTTAGTCTGTTTAAAAGCACCAAAAAGAACCAGTTGGATCTTTTGGTTTAGAATGTGCTATGAAAAGAATCCATGTTCTTGCATTGGTTCTCAAATGTTATTGCATTGGTACATTTTTAAAACTACAGTACATATTCATGCTGATATGTTGACATGAATTCCATCATTTTGAGACACAAATAAACTCTCTTACACATGCTATGAAACTCTTTGGTGGGTGGGACCAAAATAAAAATGCATGTCAAGTAGACATATAAGTCCTCGGCTGCAATGGTGGATTAAAGTGTATCAATACAATAAGCTAGAGGCAAAAACACTACGTGTGATATATTATATTAGTCTGGCAGAGAGAGAGAGAGCACAAGAAAAAGCATTGGAAAACACTGAAGAGGAGGGGAGGATACACCAAACAGGAGGATTAAGAGCAGTGGAGAATAAGCTGATAGCTCTCTGCATGCAAAATGCTATTAAGCAACTTGAAAACCTCAGAATGCACTTATAACAAACAGCACAGTGGTTTTGTTAAAATAATGCAAAGTAGAAAGTTTTATCTGTGGAGTTGTGTGTTCATGTACAATAAGCAACACTCGTCTTTGCTTGCTGCCCTCCCCTCTGGCTTTGATAGCAAAGTTATAGCATAACTGCCATTAAAAAAAAATAATAATAAAATAAAAAATAAAAAAACACCAGGGGCCGTTCAAAGCAGCAAGCCCTCGAAAAAACGCCACAGATAGGAGGAGTCGGGGAAAGTTGAAGAGAGCAAACAAAGCCTTTGGCTGCGTGGCCTGATAAACAGTAAAGAAGTGTCCGGGGTAATGTATTATTCGCCCAGGAAATTAATCAATTTCTGCACATGCCCTGGCCCTTGCAATTATAAACCACAAAAATGCTATCCATCACTTTCAAAGCCAAGGGGACAAACAGTGGTCAGAGCCTGAAGTGAGTGTACCCTGAAAGCAATGGAGTAAAAAGTGCATTTCTTGCTGTCCTGGCATTACCTATGCAGATCTTTATCAGGAGTGGCCAGTGAGTCTATTGTGGCTATTTTGCTCTTCTACAATGGCTTTCTGTACAGCCAAGCTAGCACGGAATTGGCTAAAATTATACTCCCTTCATGCTTGGCTAGGTAGCAGCTTAGAAACAAGCTGCTTTTGGAAGCCAGGAGAAGATCTACGATAATAGAAGCTTCTCATCCTGTTGACCTTTCTTCTGCGCATTTTCCTCCTTTTTTTCTGCAATCTTGATGTTTGTGACAGCAAAAAAGAAAAAACTCAGGTGGGTGCAAAAGACAGAAAACCAATGCTGTGAACACACACAGACAGATAGATTATAGATAAACACACTCACACACACACACACACACACACACACACACACACACACACACACACATTAGGTACACCTTGCTAGTACCCCTTTTTCAGAACTGCTTTAGTTCTTCATGGCATAGATTCAACAAGGTGAAAACATTTCTTGGAGAGTTTAGTCCATATTGATATGATATGATAACACAGTTACTGCAGATTTGTCAGCTGCACATCTATGATGCAAATCTCCCGTTCCACCCCATCCCAGAGGTATTCTATTGGATTGAGATCTGGTGACTCTGGAGACCATTTAAATACAGTGAACATATTCAAGAAGAGTTCAGTGAGCACATTTGAGTACAATGTCATATATATATTTTTAAAAAAATAAAAAATAAAAAAAACAGTTTGATTTTAGCTTAGTGTCATGGTGGATTATCCTGTGGTCATAAATTTATCTACATGACAGTAATAATACTCAGATACTTGATTCTGAGTTAGTACTAAGGGACACAAATTGTGCCCCTTATCCCCTACTTCATTAGACCACCACCCTAAACTGTTGATACAAAGCAAGATGGATCCATGCTTTCATGTGGTTTGCCACTGAAAAGATGTTTGTGCAAGAAATTCCCAGTAGAATTTTTACACCACCACATTTGAAATGAATGAGTGAATGAATGAGTCAAGTAAGAACTGCCACTTCTAATTCATGGGTTTAAGTTAATGGCAATAACCTTTCAGGAATTTCATATATACACACAAACACATTTGGGAAGCTCATAAATAATATAACAAACATTAATAATACTCATATACTGTGTATTATTACAAGTTATTATACAGATTATTTAAACTAACAGTACAAGTATTTAAGGATTGCCTTAAATACTTGTACGAAAACCATACAAGTCAGTAGCACTCAGTTTGGATCCCATGGATCCTCTTGCAAGTACTTTAATTGGCTTTCTTTAATAATCATCTTATGCCAGTGATCATCTCTGTTGCTTGTACACCATACTTTTGTCCTTCCAGTCAGCTCTCCATGAATATGATTCATAAATATGCTTACATAAATACCCTCCTGGTCCACAGTGTCAGTAATTGTCCTCTGGACAAAAGTCAAGTCAGCAGTCTTCTCCATGATTGTGGTTGTATTTACTGAACCAGACCGAGAGATATATATACTGTATGAATAGTAATATACTCAAACTTATTTGAATATTCTAAGATACTAGATTTGTTTTATTTTGCAACCTATCAAAATTGTAACAAAAATGGCTTGAAATTTCACATTACATGTAATGAATCTAGAATAAATGGCAGTTTCACTTTTTAAATTTAATTATTTGACATAGTAGAGTACAGGGGACATGACCTTTTTTTAACACAAGATACCAAGATGTCTTCTTTGACGAGGGGATATAGTTCATCCACAGTGACATGACAACTACAATAGGCAATCACTGTCCACAGTCCACAAAAAAAGGATTAGACTGCTCCTAAACCATGGAATGAGTGTATTGCGGTCTGAACCGCTGAACTGTTTGAAAAAAACTAGATGATTCGACTTGGCAGCCAAGGCCTAAAGTGAATTAAAAAAAATAAACTCCACTCCAAAACTGAGTCTGTTTCCTTAGCAACAAGCCAGTCACCAACATATTTCTCCAATGATTCTTAGAAAGAAAAAAAAATACTTTTTCACCACATCAAGCAGAATGTGTGCACACACAAACACACACATGCAGCAGAAGCACATTGTGCAGGGTCAAGGTCCTTGCCCTATTTCTCTGTTTCACTCTGTCTCTAGTTCAACACCATGAAGCCCCTGTCATGGCACAGCAAAGCTGGTCAAAACACTGCTTATAGACACAAAACCAATCTCAGATCCTGTGCCCTTATGCTTTCCGCATACATCATGATGTGTAGGGAGACGGCAGCGGTGCAGTTTATCATTAAATAAGCTGGCCTGAGGAGACATTGTTCCTGTCCAGCATATCAGCTCACAGGCCATGGAGCACAACACAGAGGGAAAATGCCTACAGTGCACACAGGAGCTAGTAATGACTAATGGAGAGAGATGAAGAAATCTCTATAATCCAAAGACAAACCAAAACAAGAAAGGTTGAAGAAAAACAGGAGCTAATACAAGGCCTCATAGTATCGTTCTATAATATACTTTTTTTTAATTAACCTATAAAAAATTCAGTATAAATACTAAAGGTTTTATTATTTGAAAACCTTCCCTTTCTGAGGGCTGTATTAGGGATTGAACATAATCAGATGGCAAATCATGTTTTATGAAAAAGAAAGAAATATGGCTCATGACAAACGTATTGTACTGATAAATAAATCAAACACGGATATACTGTACCAAGTCAGAGATCCACTTTATGAACCAAGACACTGTGTTAGTATCATCATGGAGGAACTACAAAATGTTAAAAATGGCAAAATATTCACAAAGATACTGAACACATCCACAATGTATTTAAATGAGTTCATTAAATTATCTACAGACAGGTCTGCTTTACCCACCAACGTAGCCATGCCTTTGTTTCTGTCCCTGCTGATAAACATTTGCATGTGGCCAGTTTATTTATCTGTGAAACACATACATCGTTATAAATCATAGATTTAATCGGATGATAATCTCACACTTCAAGATCATGGTTCGCCAGACACCCCACCATGGCATTTAAGTCACCTACTTGGTAAGGGAAACTGCTGGAATGTTTTAAGTAAACCATTCTATGGTGTTCAAACTAATTTCAAGATTAGCAACACAATTAATTATCTTGAACAAAACAGCATAACAAAGAAATATGATAATTAAAGATGAAGATATATCGTCATACTCATAAATCCTTAAACCACAAATATATCCTTAGGCATACTTCACATAAAAAGAGACATGCAAGAAGTAAATAGAAACCTCAGTGACTCAGTGTTTAGCATGGTTGGCTCGCATGGATAAAGGAAATCTCACCTTTGGTCTGCGTGTATGGAGTTTGAAGTTCTCTCTCCAAGTGCTTTGTGGGTTTGATTTTTGTTTCCAAATTGCCCATAGTGTATGACTGGATGTGTCCCCTGCCTTATGCCCAGAGTTACCTGGGATATACTCTAGACTCCACATTACCTCACACTAGGGGAAGCAGCATGGAAGAAATGAATAAACGCTGACTTATCTTTAGAAGCTTTAAGAGCAACAACTCACCTAGGCATTAGATCTCAATAAATCTTCGAACAGCATAACGGTGTCTTTTTACTTCGTGTTTACTTCTTGCATGTATGACCGTTCAGTAAATTCTATTCCATTAAGCTATAGAAACACATATTATTCACTATAATAATGTAATTGAATTGCATTTTTTTTTATTTACATGACACAGATTCTATTGCACAAATACAGTGAACCAAAAGTGTCACTGAAGTGGAATCTGAAGGATGGAAAATATAAGGATGCAACCACAAGCACTTACATACTTTCTTAGGTTAAAACAGCAATATTAAAGGGATATGTTTTTTTGTTGTTGTTGTTTTTATAAAAATTGAGGGTGCATGTGTAGTTACCAACTGCATGGCTAACTGGAACTTGCCATACAGAGAAAAGATACCAAACTTGATTCAGATCAATGGGAATGCTTCGTATGAGATTCTTATAAGACTCAGCTGAACTTTGGAATAATTGTTTTGCACAGAACAAGGGTTGTTGAATTTGGCCCTGATTATTTTAACTGTACTCGTACATCAGGTGACAAACTTCACGATTGGTGTGCAGAGCAGGAGCATTTATAACCACCAAGACCTACGATAATGTACTTACTGCATATGCAGCTCAATTTTGATTTAAGATAGACCCAACCTATCCCTTCAAACCAAGCAGCAGGTTTTATGCTACATATTTGTTCATGCTCTAAATCAAAATATGTGTTCAGTTCATTCTTGTTACTCGGTAGCACGCCTGCCCCAGACATAGCCACTCAAATATCAGAAGTGTCCATGACTAATGTTAAGACCAGAACAGAATGCAACTATTCTGTCCAAACTGGAGGTCAGGCAAGGAAAAGGTACAGCATTAGAGAACAGAAACTGAGACTTGTAAAGACTAAAAGTGATGCAGGAGATAGAGACAAGCCCTCATGTGGTTGCAGGATGGATTTGTATATCTGCTGATAAGGCCTTCAGTTCTGAAACCACATTTACAGAGCCTTTCAGATACGCATCAAGTATGAAGAAATGGGTCTGGCCTTCATTATTCTGTGTGAATCTTCCCTCATTTACCCAGGATACCATTGGCTTTATTTCACCATCAAACACCCCCATCCACATGCCACGAGGTAGTGTTCACCTGACAAATCAGACAAAGTTCCTTCAAAAAAAAAGTTTTTATTATTATTTTTTTAAGTTGCAACAAGTATCTACACTGGTGACAGAGACCTCCATGAGAATCATGACTCAAAAGATGCAGGTCATCCAAAAAAAAAAAAAAAAAAAAGGAAAAAGAAAAAATAAGGAAAAAGGAAATATCTTCCTACACAAAAAAAAAGTATTGAAAAAAATTATTCTGTTTTGGAGACTTTGTTAACCTTAACAAAAATCTCTTAACAGAAATGTCCTCTCAGTAACCAGTTACATAGTGCAAGTACAGTGAAATCCTGCAATAAAATGACAGATGTACCTATAGATATAATACTTTTGAAATAAGAATGTATTTGAAAAATAGCTTGAAGCACTTCAGGCTGTACAAGGCAAGTATGTATTTTGTATTCAATAGGCAAAGGTCAAGAAATACTAAGCAACCATGCCTGCTTTCTTCAACAATGAAAGACACATACACAGAGGGCTCATACGAATATAGATTGGATAATACGCTGAATTTAGGATCATTGAAGTATAAGAGTTAACTCTAAAGGAAAATAATGTTTATAGGATACGTAAAAATTCGAATTTTACTTAAATTGGTTAAATGTTCTTTATTTCTTTTCCAGATCAAATAAATGGAGCAATTTTCATTTGAAAGGTAATTAAAGCAAAGGGGACAAAAAAAAAATAGCTGTTAATTAAAACACATTCACAATCTCCAACTATAGTTTTGCAATTTAGGCGATTAACACCAAAGCCCTGGTGATCTTAACCCAGTTCAGAGTCTGTACATACGTTAAATCATGAGCTGCACTTGGGTAATATCTAAACGTGCATTTAAGTTTCTATGGAGTTGCTATACACACATGCTTTTTATTCTTTACATTGGCAACTCAATTATGGAAAGGGCCAGAAGTGGATTACATGTAAAAAATTAACAAAGAATTAAGTTTTGTGTGAACAAACGTTATGCCTGCTCATGGCAAGAGGTGCCACAGTGGTTATGGATTTCAGTCACTAAAAATTTCACTGACATTCAGCCGGCAGAACTGTGACTCGCACTCTTTGATCAGCTTCGAAACGTCCAACCTGTGCAGATCCTGAAGGGACCTGATGCCCTTCGCCCCACTTGAAAGCCTGTGATTCAGACCAAAGTCAATGTGCTATTCACGAAAAATTTCCCGTTTCAGAGTAATGTCATTCTGCGCATGAATGGTTCTTTTCAGAATCCTGGAGCAGGACCAAATACCTGGACCTGGGTCATCTTCCTTTGCCAACCATATGCTGTCGTATAGCACACAGTTAACCAAATCCCTCTGACCTCAGACTCGCAGTGCTGTATTTACTTATGTTTGACTATGTTCAGGTGCTCCCAGCAACTCCTTATGTGAATAACAAAAACACACACACAAACGCATTATATTAATACAAACGCTGATAGCATATATTCCTTACTTAACCACGCCTGTACGTACACAGAGATACAGAGTCAGCCAGGTGCAATGCTTCATCAAGATTACTACAAACTATTGAAACTAGATGTTATCATTTATACCATTTGTTGGACAATTTAGTATCTACAGTAATAATTGCATTGGTTATTTAACAGTTTGGCCTTTCTCAATATTAGGCTAATGAATATAGTTACAGCATATTTTGCTGCTTCCTGCAATAATTAATTCTCTACATTCATGTTAAAATTATACCAAAATACACCAAACTGAATAGTTTTAGCAGTTTACAAAAAAATATGTTTAGCTGCCCATTATTGGAGAGCTTGAGTCCACCATCATCGCAGTTTTCTGTTCTTGGTTAAGAGGAGTGAAACCCAATGCTGACTTCTAATGTGCTAGCCCATCTGCTTCAAGAATTGATATGTGTTTGTTGTAAGATGCTTTTTGTAAAGAGTGGCTACTGTATATGAGTTACTCTATCCTTCCTTTTGAATCAAACCAGTCCATCCATTCTCCCCTAACCTCTCTCAGGAACAAAGTGTTACCACCCACAGAAATGCCATACACCACACACTGTGTAAACGTCAGAGACTACAATGCATGAAAATCTCAGATGATCAGCACATTCTGAAATACTTTACTCACATTTCTTTACCAAACCGATGTGTGATATGAAAATTAACTGAAGATCAGGACCTGTATCAGCATGGTTTGGATTGTACTGCTGCCATATAACCGCATGAAAGTGCCAACATTCCTAATTCCACGTTTATGTGGCATCTGCCGGAGAACAGGTCACATTGCAGTTCTTATGCTTTTCAAATGCCCCTTCCGCTCAGCCCTGTCTCTCTACATCGTGAGGTCACCAGCGGAGGTGCTGTCCGCATGCAGGATCCGGCCTGAGCGCGCAATATTGACATATTTCTGAGTAAACATCAGTGGCAAGGCATGCGCTTGCACTGATGTTGAGATGGGTTGATTTTGCCCTATCTGATTTCCCCACATATTTCTGGGGCTGACTAGACTAAGCAGGAGTCGGGGGCAGGAGCAGATAACGAGTGTCTTTCACACAGCACCAACACGTAGTGTGCTTCTTATCTGTGCACCTCCTCACATGCTGGAGCGAGCAGGACAGGGAGAAGATTGTTACATTTGGTGATTTGTTTTTGCTTCTTGGAGCAGATAAAAAAAAATAGAGGAGGAGGAAGAAATCAGTGTGTAACACCAAGGAATGGAGGCAGGAGACATAATCATACATAGCTAAGTATTTATTTTTTATTTTTTACTTATTTGTTTTCCTGATATTCAACTGTTTAAATATACAATGGCACCCCAATTAGAAAGGACACACAGCGAAATGCAGTTTTTATTATGGAACCAACATATTGAACCTTTTAAAATATTCCTTCTGCTCCTGCATAAAGCCTTATATGTGATCAGGACCTCTCTTTAAATTCCATGAATTCTGTGTGTTTTTTTAGAAAGGCTAACATTTCCAGGTGTACAAAAGGACACACGGTTCCTTCATATTTTTTTGTTCCATCCACAAAGCAGGGAGAACTGGACCACCATAATATGCATGCAGGTTTACATCAATTAGCAACAGTGTTTCTGTAGTTTCACTTTAAATCCATCTGAAGCGCTTGTTCTCCGGAGGCGTCTGCTTTGCCGCACAAGACCTAGAGTGCAGTCTTTATTCCATTCTCCACAAAGTCAGCAATTAAAATATAAGGTAAACTTTTCCAGCAGCCCTTTTTATGCCGCTGAAAGGCATTGTGTTGCAAATGGGTAATAATGTATTCATCCCTAGGTAAACACCCCTGCCATGTCCCTTTTGCAGAACAAAATGAAAGTGATAATTTCTCCACCCCTGAGAATTTCTCCCTTTAATTCTGACAGTAAACTCACAGCTGTTATGAAGTGTTAAGTAGGATTTAAAACTTGTCAAACAAGACATGTTTGAAATTGCTTTAAATAAGAGTACTGTGTTGCTGTCAGCTAGAGGCTTAGAGGAACAGATCCTCACTACTGAGGCAGTCTGTGAGACTTGGAGAACCGAGGCCCTTAACACTGTAATCCAGCACCCCCTAGTGGAGACATGGACAAACTTCAAATTGTGATCACTATCAGAAATACAGATCAGGTGTTTGTGGAATACAGTTAATGAATTGAGGTCAGTAAAATGCTAAAGATGATAGGCAAGTGTTCCATGATAATATACTGTGATCTCAAAGTCATTATGTTTCAGGAGTTGCATATGAAGCTTTGGTATTAGAAAGAAAGGGAGGAGGGGACTATACATGCACACACACACCATTATGTTTGTGGGATTTGGCAGAAGCCCATATCCAGATTATTTTATAAAAGAGAATCCTGGTTGCACCCTTTGGTGTTTACTGTTCAGGAAAATCTTACCATAAATAGCATTATGAATGGGAAAATACAAAGTTAACATATAATACACACATGCATATGTGTGTATGTAAAGAGAGAGAGAGAGACCTAGACTGGTCCTGTGCATTCAATATACACATACACACACTTGATGGAGGGCTGTGATGAATTGGCATCCCATCCAGGGTGTACCCTGCCTCATGCTGCAAGTCTCCTGGGATAGGTTCCAGGCCCCCTACGACACTGTATACAGGATAAAGTAGTATAGGCGATGAGTGAGTGAGTGAGTGAGTGAGTGAGTGAGTGAGTGAGTGAGTGAGTGAGTGAGTGAGTGAGTGAGTGAGTGAGTGGACGGACAGACAAACAATTATATATTTTGTTCTTTTTTTACATAACTTCTCTGTTATGTGCACAGTGCACACAACATTAAAAAATAAAGTTGAACTCAAGACTTTTTTCTTTAAGGGTGTCACTAAATTTAAGGATGTAGAAATATATTTCATACATTTGCAATAGATGTTATTTCAATGACAAGTCTGGTTGCATATTCTATTTCCAAAGTATTGTGGGATTCAAAATTGACAGGAGATGGCCTGGGGAGGACTACTAGAAAGCTGCTTTCGAAACTAGAACTACAGCGCTGAAGCTATGCACTGGTTCATAATAATATAAAAATGAAAGTTTAATCCATGTAACCAATCCACAGACACTTTAAACCCAGTGCTTAGAAACTCAAGCTGGAACATACTTGCTTGTACCTGTGCAGACTTTGCAGGAATATGAACCCCAACACAAAACTTTATTCATGGGCAGAAATAGTCAGTGAAAAAATGTTTGATGTGAAAGTACGGTCACATTGTGTGGCTTTTACATAGCAAAATAGGAACAGAATATACTTTGGGATTTCTAATATGTAGGATACCTTATAGTCTCAGATTTAAACTAAAGGTCATGTACAGGTAAATCACAGCTTTTCTATCACAACCAAATTAATCAGAAGTATTGAAACAGTAGCTCACATAGATAAAGTAAGGTTTCTGTTTATAGACTGGTTATAGACATCTATAAAAAAAAAAGTAATTTGTGATATTTGTAGCATATTGTTTCAGTTGCTACCCTTTGAACACATCTTATAAAAAATAATTAAGATAATAAATCAGTGTGGCAAAATCCTTTATCTATATTTACCAATACCTTTACCAGGAATTCTGTATTAATTAGCCATAAAAAATGTGGGTAGTCCATTGCACATGTTCACACAAGCTAGCTAAAATCCACAATGCTAAACAAAAAAACCAAGACATTTCATTAAATCTGTTGATATTTTCTTGACTAGTTCTACTTAAAGAAGGAATAATGTTGTCTCATTACACACAACTACAGAGCTTATATTTATGCAGTGCCACAGGTGCAATGCTAGAGCGCCAATACCGAGTTGCAGCAGGTGTGCTCACATTAGCACTTAAATCCTGTGATAAATATTAATAAAACATTTAAACCAGCAAGGGTGTGGGCCTGGCTGCCATTTACCCAAATTTTGTCGAAGAGCCCTGGTGTAAGTCTGATTACAAATACTTACTGATTAGAAGTTTCTATAGGGCATTAGCTAGAAAGCTGGCAAAGAAATATGATAATTTCAATCATATATTCATAACAGCACTGTTACATATAAAAAGGAAATAAGAATTATGATATAATTAACTATCAACTACATTTTTTATATTTATATAATCTATATACCTATATGAATTAAAGGCATTTACAGTAGATGTACAGACATGTACATAACCAGCTGTTTTCTACCCAACAACATAAAACTAAAAAAAAAAAAAAAAATCTGGGGAAATTTGTAATTTGCTGCACTCTCATTTCCACTTAGCAAAAGAAAAGGATGATTTGGAAATCTTACTGGATACAACGCTTAGTGGCTACTGAGTAGTCAAGCATTCATGAGGTATTTAAGTAGATTAACGTCTGATTCTTCAATGTGCTACCAGAATTCTGAGAAGCAAAAAGAAAACAGGGGAAAAAAAGGACTGGTGTATAGGTCTAACCCTCAGAAGTACCTTGTCCTGTAATCTGGCATCCACTCATGCCAAGTTTTTATCATACAAATGGATTAGTCTGCCCAGTCGAAGTGCCTCCGAGTTATTAGCACCTTCTTATACAAAATACAACAATCCGAAAAACACTGATTGCAGTGAACAGTTGAAATATGATTTCCTTATAGCTATTAATATGTATGCCTTAAATAGAAGCACACCACTAAGCAGCTTATGATATTATGAAAAGAATGTTCCCTCAGGGACATAATATGCCAACAGTGACAGGAAGGAGAGATTCACATTTACCCAGATTGGCTGGTACTTACGTCAAGCATTCTCCTTGCTTGTGGGAGGGAACACGGGGCAGCGGCAACAGCTCGCTCTCGATAAGCACTTACCACGAATAAAAGACAAGCATGAAAGTGAGGTTTAGCCTTTTTAAAGATTCCCCGGCAAATGTAGAGGCAGATAGGGTAGATGCCTTTGGTTCCGGACGTGATTAGCCGTCTGTGACACGCTGTTCACACAGAAACGAGACATCGCAGAGACATTGTCCATGCTTGTCCAGGTGGGGGACCTGTCATCCAAACCAGGGCTTAGCAGTGCGCTGCTCCGAGCAAGAGATTAGAACCTGAGAATTTAGCTAGATTTTTTTTTCCTAACACATGCTTAATCCAAATTTCTCTCTCTCTCTCTCTCTCGCTTTTCTATTTCTCTCGCACACACACACTCCCTAGACTCAAATCTCCACTATTTCCCCCTAAATCATAGTTATCTCCCATTTTATTCACATGTACCTTCTTTTTTCCAGATGAGCTTGGCTTTATTTGTGTTATTCGGGCATTTTTTGTGAATAAAAAGCAAGGGCTTTCATTCGCGTTTCTTGGGACTGGCTTCCATGCTCATGTTCCTGACAGATAAATAAACAGCATTCGGCCTGGCATTGTTGGGCTGAGTGAGATAATATTGCTGAACCAGGCAAAAAAAAAATCTCACACCCAGAAGAACCAGGATCTTCCAGAACAAGCACTCTTCTCCGTCAACTGTATCTTATTCACTGTGTAGATACGACAGCTAGAGCTGACTTAAGCCCCCACAAGCATATTGTGTATGGAAGACTGAATGTAAAGCCGGGACCTTCTGTGTCATTTACAAAGTCTTTTGCAATATTTAAGTC
Source organism: Clarias macrocephalus (assembly GCA_011419295.1). NCBI lineage: Eukaryota > Metazoa > Chordata > Actinopteri > Siluriformes > Clariidae > Clarias > Clarias macrocephalus. Next base: position 24,664 of record JAAGKR010000319.1, on the reverse strand, counting down.
AACATCAATATTCATGGGTGCTGTTATTTATGGTTTATTGAGTCAGACCATATTGAGGACACAAGTGAAGATTGTGTGTTCCAGATAATTTTGATGAACTCCTTCATCCACAGGTAACATAAGGTCCTGCTATTTTTGAGTAGACCTTGTAATTGTTTTGACCTGAGCTGTCAAACATTTCAATAATCATAAATGGGTGACGCAAACCATTGAACAAAGCAAAGTAAAATAAATAAATAAATAAATAATCTAGATGTGGCTTTGTTATTGGACTCTGACGTGCTGTGTGTTCTTATACTGCATCAGAATAGACGAAACTCTATTAAATCAGTGTATGAAATGCACTCAGGTCTAGCAGTGAACGCTGCTCTTGAGTGAACAGACCTCCTGTTAATTCAAATAGCCCCTATTGTGAATTTATCAAACCGGAACAGCTGGCCACCATCATGGATAAATACGCACTGGTGCAAGGAAGAGAAAAAAAGAGGGAGTTCCATCAAGATATTTGAAATACACGTACATTTTCCTCCCTTCTCTCACCTTCTTTCAGCTCTGTGTGCACTAAGCGCTAGGCAAGAATGGGCACTGTTCTGCTCCTCAGACCCCAATATAATCAGTCACGAAGGAATGGACAGAACGCTCTCACAGTGTGTTCATCCCCAGTCCTCATCTAGCCAAGCAGAGAATGAGAGAAAACAGGATTAGGATACAGACAGCATGACTCACAGGATGTCAAAAAAAGACCTGATTATTCCTTTAGTCATAAGCGGACATAAAGGTTTCAACTGTGGATGGCGTTGGCATTAAAATATGAATTCTTTCACTGCAGTTCATTTCTTTATAAATGCCATGCTGTTCAGAATTGTACTACAATATGGGTTGAAAGATGGCTATGGGCTTCTGCTGAATGTGGAAGTGTTGCAAGAATGCATGAATGCTTGCTTCCACAGACACACTACTGCTCACGTGCCCTATGCATGGTGTAAGGGTTACCTGGTCCACCTTTTTCTACTTTTCTAACAAATCCTGAATATTTATACTTTGTATATATACTGTATGTATATGTGTGTATATAATGTATACACACATGACCTTTTTTAAACCTTTAATTTAATTATGGCACTAATGTGTAGTATTATGTTTCCTCCAAAGATGTCAGTATTTGCCATTATGTGACCGTGATTTTTTTTTTTTTTTTGTGCATGTATTTTTCACATTGAAGTATATGCCCAGATTTGTCAATTAACTCAGTAATTTGTATACTACAAACTTACTTTAAATATTAAACAGCTCATTTATTCTAAACATTAGCTGAAAATGTTTTTTAAAAAAGAAAAAAAAGAATGTGCACATGCACTTCTGCACCAGAAATTCATGTAGAATGACAGCCATTTATACAGTACATACAGTTTCCATTAGTGACAAACTTAATGTCTGATCAAAAATAACAGTGGAAATCATTCAGAATTCATTATATGAATTAGATCCTGTTTTAATGGGGGGAAATGCTGCTCCCCTGCTATATTTCTGAGTGATGGCTTGTGTTAGCATACTTGAATAATGTACAAGGTGGAGCTCATAAGGAATTTATGGCTGGACTGGTAATGTAACGCACCACCTGGGAAAAAAGACGTTGTCATTTAGATATAAACAGCAAGTATTTAAGTCTTTAATTGAATAATTACTATAGTGATTAATAAGTTAACCCTCACATACATGTTACCGTATATCACAAGGGTCAAGTTTTGGCTTGCCCCAAGCAAAGAATCAACCAAGGAGATTGCTGAAACTACTGGAAATGTGTAAAGAACTGACCAATGCTTTACTGAAAACTGAAAGAATAGTGCTGAACTCTCAACTTTGTAGGAGAAATATGGTTAGAAATAAATAAATAAATAAATAAAATCAGGAATGCACATTATCAAATATCACTTAAATATTGGGTGATGTTGTTTCATAAAAAGAGCAGTAGATCAGTATAAACCAAATCTACATTTAATAGTGAAAGAAAGAGCATTTCCAAACACAAAATGCAATTAGAACTCACAGGATTGCAACTAAACATCTGGCAAAAAGTGAGGCAAATAGAAAAAATAAATGTTTAAAATTGCTACAGTCAGTCAGGTCTCAGCAACATTATTAGGAAATAAAATAAAGTCAGCTGATGACCTGAATGCACTGAATGACCAGGTTACACCATACATATTCCGAGATAACAATGCCAAGATTTATTGGGCTCCAAATGTGAAAATGTAGTTCTGAGAACATCATTTTCACACATGAATTGGAAAGCATTGTCTTTGGGATGATAACTTTAAGGAATCGTTTGACTCTCTTATGATCCATAAAAGATCTCGGCCAAACATTAATGCAACTCTAGACAGAAATAAATGTCATGCCATTGCATAAGGCTGCCAAACAGTCCCCTGGAGAATCTATAATGTAATCAGAGCTAAAGATGGTCCAAAAGTGTGAGCGTCTGAGATGTTTTTTGGCCAGTATATAAATATAAAAGATGCTATAGGTGGTACTTCCAATGCTTAGGTGACGTCTACTATTACACTTTAACTGCAGCCAGTTCACAATGGAATAAATTATTCCATTTACTTTTTCTTTACATTTTTGTATACTAAGTAATACCTTTAAAATGTACGAGTAAAAATATTGCTTCCAACAGCAGGTGTTTGGAACAGTAAATAACAGACCCAGAGATCTTTGGCAAGGAATATAGGAAAGTTCTAGGCCAAAAATTAATGCAACTCTGGAGGAAAATAAATGTCATGGCATTGCATAATGTTGTCGAAACTAAGCCAGAATGAATATGTACCATAATGAAGTCACTGGCGGTCCAATGAAAAATTAGAGTGTGAGAAGCACTTTTGAAGTCACTCTGAATAGCGATGTTTAACGAATACTGCAAATGTTGTTGGCCAAGAAGAAACTCAAAAATGTAGTCTACCAAGCATCTGTTCCACTGTCAGTGGTCATGGTTTTTGTTAGACGGATTTATTGGTGCAGTTAAAGCACAGTTTCGGAACCATGGAGTGGTTGAGGTTGGAGGAGATGTTCACCAACTGTTATTTAAAATGGAATTTATAACTTCCCTTAATACCATTTTACAAAATCAGACTATATATTTTAACATGGCCCAACACACAGCAAAGCACACAGCAAAGAACACAACAAGTCAGCTAAGCAACAAGTCATGCACACAGACCCAAATAATGCCATTTACTGTACATACCCAGCACTAAAGCAACATTATTACTTTCAACTTGACAGATAGATAGAAAACTTTACTTTTCCTTTGTAATTAAAGTTAACTGATCTACCATTAATTAATTTCTAATGAAACAACAACATCAAATAACTTTAAAATGACTAGCAAGTTAGCAAACATAATATTAGCAAATATTGCTATGCTGTACTAATACTGGTCTTGAACAAGCAATAAATACTCGACAAAAAGAATACCAATTCCTTTATCATTAACATCAGCAGTTAGCTAATTAATTAATCATCAACCACTGGCCATTGCTAATTGTAGTGGACTTCCCAGGTAGCCAGTGTTTGTTGTGAGGACAGCCAACCTACCGGATATCCCAGGTGTAAAAATATTATCAAATGTTGAGAGCTTTACTCAGTCCAATTACATTTCTTGCCTTCCTCTTAGCTTTCTGGCTTTCATTTTATCCTTACAATCAAAACACTCTCTGTTTTTTCTCTGTGGTAGCAAATGAGTGCTACACTGCAAAAACATGCAATTGCCCGGATCATTGGTGACTCATTACTAAATCACGTGACTAAATTAGACCTAATAGATCGTGCGTTTTACCAGCATTCCCGAGTAGGGAAAAAAAAATGCTAACCTGGATTCTCTTTCACTTTCATATAATGTAAGGTGGTGTTTCCTGAGGGAAATGTTTCACCTGAATGTTAAGTGTTAACACTGAATCAATGTAATAAATTTTATTTCGATTTTAATAGAATTTGAAAAATCTATTCTGATTGGGCAGAAGAACTTTTTTTTGTTTGTTTGTTTTTACACATCATGTTTTTACACATCATGTTAGCATTTCTGTAATAATGAGCAAATGGCAGTCCCCATAATCTAAGACAAATAATATATGCATTTAAAACATGCTATGCAACAAATATGTCTAATCATAAATTTAAGGAAATGTTTATTTAAAATTGAATAAATAAATTAATTAATTTAATCTGTCTGCACTTTCCTGTTTTGGATTTGTCTCCTGCTTGGTTTTTTTTTTTTTTTTTTTTTTTTGGAAAAAGTAGAAGCTCCATTTTCTGTATTATATAAAAGAGAAATGCAGCTCACAATTATTTGTAAGTAGTGGTGGCTTAGTGGTTAGCACTGTTTCCTTGCTCCTCCAGGGTCCTTCAGGGTTTAGATTCAATTCCCACCTTGGGTCTGTTTGCATGTTCCTGACATGCTTTTTGGGTTTCCTCTGGGTGCTCCAGTTTTTTCCCTCAGTCCAAAGACATGCAAGATTAGGCTAATTGCCCCCCCCCCCCCCCTCCCCAGCCCTATTTACAGGATAAAGTGGTATAGACAGTGACTGAATAAGATATTTGTAAAAAAATAATAATAATAATTTTTTTAAAAAGCCTGTTTATATCCCATACGTACCACTTGTGGGGCTTAGATGGACTAACTGTTTCTTGCAAATTAAACAGTTAAGTCCTGTACTGAGTCACAAAAAGGTATGAAATAAAAAATTGAAAACCAAAAAGAAAGAAGTAGGAAAGGCCCAGAAAAATTACTATTTGGAATGTTTCATGTTAAAATTCACTATTTAAGCATTTTCTTTATAGAGTTTATGAAGGGGCTAACCATGGTGGCATTGGGGTTAGCATTGTGATCTCACCTCCAGTGTCAAGGGAAGTTTGCTTGATGCGTTTCTTCCCGGTACTCCAGTTTCAGACTCCCACTGTTTGAAGACATACAGATTAGTTAATTGCCGTTTCTAGATTGTGGCCCATAGTGTGTGAGTGAGTGTGTGGCATGGATTGGCACACCATCTTAGTGCCCCAGTCCCCTGGGATAGGATCCAGGCCTCTTGTACAGGATAAGCGGTATAGAAAATTAGAGTGTGAGTTTATGAAGGAATGATTCAGACATGTTGCAGCCATAAGGCAAAAATTATACATCCATAATGCCAGTTTCTCTTAAATAATTTATTCCAAAAATGTAAATGATTCAAAATCTGCATATGTATCTGCAGTTATTTTTGAAATGTACAGAACTTGTAGAAAACCTGTGCTCTATCATAAAAGTTTGTCACATCCAGAACACTGAGAAAAAGCTGTATATTTTTATAATGTAAATGATTCTATCAAAGTATGAATTTATGAATGCATTAAAATAAAAGTATTCAAATTAATTCACTACTACAAAGCATGTCCATGCTCCGTGCCTTTGGTTTATCAATATAAGTCCAATGTCTAAGGCCAATGTAAAAGCTACCAGGAATTAACTTGTTAATATTAGTTAACAAGTTAGTTCCAGTCACTGTGATTTGATCAAAAATAGATGTCCCACTCGTGATTTGCACGAAACAAGGGCAGCATGCAGTGATTCCTTTTTTGTGGTCTGAGAATATACTTTACTTGGTGCCGTTATTTATTGAAGACTTGTGTGCAGTATGGAGAGAGCATATGGATGCCTGCAAACAAAATTTGGACAGATGCTCTAAGGAGGGTGAAAGTTTCTTTAAGAGAATCATTACTGGTGACATGGATTCATAACTACGAGCCTGAAAGTAAACAACACCCTCAGTCACCATACAAGAAAAAGTTTAAAAATCAACCATCGGCTGGGAAAATTGATGCTTGTTTTCTGGGAATCCCAAGGGCCAGTAATGGAACATTATCAGGAAAAATGTTCAACAATCAACAATGCTCTTTACAGTAAAATGCTTATTAAAGAGCTGAAGCCAAAACTTCGTATTAAACACATAGGACTGCTATCCAAATGCATTGTGATCTTGCATGACAATGCATGTCTGTTCACTTCTGCCCACACTTTGTTTTGAGGTGTTAAAACATCCACCTTATAGTTCTGATCTCGCTCCATCTGACTTTCACCTGTTTGGTCATCTAAAAGCAGCCCCACAAGGACAAAGATTCACTTCTGATGAACAAGTGAATATAAAAGCTTGTTGAGAAAGTGTATTGAACAGCAAGGAGATTATATTGAAAAATGATGTATTTGTCTTTTTAAGTTTTATTAAAATAAATCATAGCCAGAGTGCAGTTAATTTTTTTCACTCTCCCTTGTATGATGTGTCAATCTTTAAAAAATTACATATTGTAATGGAACCAACAATCATAAAAGGGTCAAAGTAACTGAGGTTTCATTTTACCAATCCTGATGGGTGGTGTGTGAACAATACCTCTCAGCCTAGCTGTAGCTGCATGATTGTATGCATTGTGCTGCTGCCACATGGTTGGCCGACTGGATAATAGCATGAATGAGCAAGTGTACAGGTGTTTCTATTAAAGTGGCTGGTGAGCGTTTATAGGTAGTAAGTAACCCTGTCTCATTGTTCTATTGATCCAAATGGTTGTGTTTCCTGTCAGGAAGCCATCAGCGAACAGCTCACATTAAGTTAAAAAAGTGTAGTGTAATGTGGTACAGTGCATCCCTTTTTGCAAAACAAAGCTCTTCCCCACTCCCATAACACTTAACTCACCGTGACCCCTGTGTTTATCAACTCAATTATCCTTTTATCTGCAAGTGGAATACACATGGCCGGCCCTTCGACGCACTCATGCCAGTGTAAAAGATGAAAGCAGAGGGTGAAAGGTGCACAGGCGGGAGAATGAGGAATGGAGAAAGAGTCAAAGTGTTTCATTTATAACCGGAGAGAGGCCTTCTGAGAGCATTTATCCATAATGGAGAAATAATGAAGAAAGATTAAAGCCCTCTGGGACATTTTTAGGGGTTTTCTCTAAATGATCGCGACGTCTCCCTGTTCTCGACAATGGGCTCGGAGAGAGTGCCAGACGCCATTATGTCCCCAAAATGAGCCCTGGCAAAAGCTACAAGTCACTCTGTCAGTTAAATGTGGGCTACAGTAACAGTGCAGAAAGGCTTACCTGCAAATTAAGAGCAGCAGCTTTTGTCTCTGTTGTGCTGGGGTAAAAACAAGAGAATGGGTTTCCATTTCCTGAGTGAGTTGAGAAGAGACAGGAGGTTCAGCATAGAATGATCAACTTAATGCTCGTACTATTCAGCTGGGATTCAATAAGGCTTTTTAGGGGTCCGAGCTAGAAATTAAAAACAATGACAGCCAATCATATGTAGACATAGAATGAATATGAAACCAATGAATATAACACAATAAATAATAACATTTTAATGGCTAAATTTATGTTGAAATTCTAATTCTATATGTTCATAATTGAATATAATAATAATAATAATAATAATAATAATAATACAATTTCATATCATTTAAATAGTTTTAAAATTATGGTTAAAAGAATAAATTCTATGAAATTCAAACTTATTCAATTACATCTAACATCATCTGTTAAGGGCTAACAGTCGTTAATAGTTCCAAATATCTGTTCCTTTCATCTTGTCTGCCTGCCCCACCAATGCATTAGATCGCAAATTTGATTATGCTATTTACAATAAACCCTAACAAATCTTCACTGAGCCTAAACGTGTGAGCCTGTAGAGAGCAAGAATAAGTGAGCCAGGGCAAATGTACTGGCTTTATCAGTACGAGTTATTGGGCACCTAAGAGTGCAGGAAATCCACAGAAGAAATACTGTTCCAGGTAAATCTCAAACTGTGAATAACACAAGCCAAGCAATTTACAGTGGAAGGTCATAGCAAAGTAAAGCAGGGAAAATTGCCAGGAAAAAAATGGACTTTCTGGGAGAGTGAAATAGATGAGAGATGGAAGGAGATGAAAAACTTGACGGGTTACCCAGGCAGGTCTACAAAAAGTAATGAATATCCCTTGGTGTGCAGTGATTTTGAAGAACTGTCATTCTGAATGAACTGAGATAAAAATTATATTTCATCCTGATAAAAAAAAAAAAAAAATCTACCAAAAAGGACACATGTCTGTTGGATGCAGCTCCTAATCCAGGACGAAGTCTGACAGTTTCTACTGACACTCAAAAAACCTCAGCTATTTCTGAATTCAGACAGAACTCCAGGCATGGAAGCATAACACAGTTGTGCAATATAAATGACATGTTGGTCTCATTTTATTTCTCAGATAAATTTTCCTAGGTAAAACCTATCAGTTCAGTTTGTGTGCCATCATGAGACAAGCACAAGAAAACAAAAGAAGATTGAATATATCCAATGCTATATAGAATCTGCTCTTGTAGTGCAGCCTGAAAACGAGCGTGTGTCCTTCAAGAAAGAATAGTGCCATGCATCTCATACCAAAGTCCTGTTGCTTTCCATTGAATAAATCATCCACATCTATTAAATCCCCGTCTGCTTCAAAACGCAAGTGCTCCATTCAGAGTGGAAAGAAAGGAGCCTGAATTACTTGGAGCTGGAGAGTTTGCTAGCATAGAAACGAATTAAGGACCAGTCGTCAATATTGTGGATCCACTATGCCCAGAAGAAAGGGGCCATTCTTGTGTTACCCGGCTTGGGAATAAAGTCACAATAGACTCCAAACAAGAGACACACTGCACAATTCGTGGATTGATTTTTACTTCAGGGACCTAAGACTTTTTCAAGACAGACAATATTCCGTGAAGATAGACATAAAGCTGTGAATGGTGTGAATGTGCGATGCATTACCCTAGTGCCCTGTACCAAGGGAATATAGGTGCTGTCAGACCTCAATGGATAACCTCTATCTCTGGTGTACTTCATTGTAACGGTGAAGAGGAAAGAGAGTGGCTTTGTGACTATCACACAATGTTTGCCTAGCTATTTTGCACAGCAAAGAAAACTTTTCTGTGTGGAAGTCAGATACTGTTTTTTTTTTCTTGCAAACTGTACAGAGGAATAACACTAACTATCCAAATAAAAACCAAGTTAGCTCTTGACTAAAGAAATATCAGCTTTTAAGAACCAAAATCGTAACACAAACCGGTTTTAAATAGACAATCATTCAGATTCACTACTGGCTATTTTAACATTAAGTTTTGGAAAGAGTTTAATTTCTACAAAAAGCTGATGAATAATTTAAAGTAGGAACCAGAGCGGCACGGTGGTGTAGTGGTTAGCACTGTCGCCTTATGTCTCCAGGGTCCGGGTTCGATTCCTGTCTCTGTGTACATGGAGTTTGCATGTTCTCCTTGTGCTTGGTGGGTTTCCTCCAGGTACTCTGGTTTCCTCCCACAGCCCAAAGACACGTAGGTTAGGTTAACTAGCATTCCCAAATTGGCTGTACTGTGTGAGTATGTTTGTGTGCCCTGCGATGGATTGGCACCCTGTCCAGGGTGTACCCCGCCTTGTGCCCTAAGTCTCCTGGGATATGCTCCAGGTCCCCCGTGACCCTGAAGTGGTATAGATAATGAGTGAGTAGGAACCAGCTAGAACGACAAGTGGCTGGTGCCATAGCAGTGATAACCAGATTGAATTGTTAAAAACATAGGCTAAAAGCGACAGTATTTTTCTCTAATATGAACCCTATGATTGGGATTACCCAAGAGATGATTTGTAACACTGTCTACAGGCTAAAATGCAACCATTTAAAAAATGTTTATTGTTTTTTTCTGTTAGTAGATAACTGTGACTATGTATGTGCATGTAATCCTAGAAGAAAAAAAAACAGTAGGCTTAAAAATAGTATATATTTCTAGAAATAATTTTCTTAGTGTATTTATTATAGGGAGCATCTTGTTTCAGATCACAAATACCATATATATATTTCTCCTCAGTCTGTAATATGAGTTTAGTTTATTAGAAAATATTCAGAAAATAGAAAATTATAAGATAGTCATTTCTGCTATTGTTTTCTTAATTTCTGTCCTGAAAAGAATCTAAGTGTTGAGGCGATAATGCTAACATTCTTCAACCAATTGTTGCCCCACAGCTTTGTGTTCTGGTAATGCGCTGCTGTGTCATATACAGCGTGCAGTGTACAGTGTCTGTGAGCTTTGGTCAAGGTTACTCTCCCATCAAGAAGAGAGAGGAGGGGCCCTCACATCCCCACATATCCCACCTGAGTGACACTCGCCTCAACCGATAAAACGGCTCTTATCACATCCAAGAGTGGAGATTTGGTCTCTGTCCAAGGGAACCAACGGAGCAAGAAAAGCACTGTCTAGACACTTAAGGAGAAGTAAAGAAAAAAATTGCTCGGTTTGACAGGAAATACTGAAGGGCTTTTGACCAAAGTCGGGCGACTTGAGGGGCTGTATTCGAGACAACGTCATTGTGCTGGTCCATCTCCCCAAATCCCCTTTTCTCCAGCTATTTCACAACCGTTTACCATGGATCTTAGAGCAGGACTGTGGACCATCACAAGTTATATGTCCTATCTCAGAGCGAGAGAGTGAACATGACCAAAATGGCTACTCTTTCGTCATTCAAGCTGAAAAGCAGAAGTAAAGGGTATGACATTGGCCCTAATATCTGCCATGCAGGTTATTCTGCCTACTATACTCCAGTGACAGGACCAGACGCTACTGGGAGGCTACAGGCTGAGAATATTCATACTCCAAGAGATCCTAAGAGATTATTCATTATTAAAAAGGCCGAAGAAGACTTATAGACTAATATAGAAAAAAAAGTTGACAAAATTTATCAGCTGAAAGTTCTTATGTTAGTCTATGCTCTTAATGTACTGTATTTATAAATGCATTTTTTTTTTTTATAAAACCTTTACATGAGCAACGCTTTGTGCCTGATTTTATCCTAAAATTCTCATGTTAATACTGGTTTTCTGCAGATAGTCTCTTTTCCTTCCATTGTCCAAAGACATGCTTCTATGTGTATTGTCTTTTATATGACACTATGAGTGTGTGAATATGTGTCTGCATGGTGCCCTGTGATTAAATATAAATTCATATAAATAACCTCTAATTGCTCTAATCTGCTAGTAAATAAAGCTTCGATTGTAATTACTTGAGCAGGCATAGATGAGGGTGTAAGCTATCAAATATATCGTAAGTATACCTGTGCTGGAGTTAATTTCATCACCTACTGTAATATCATGCACAGAACTGCCATTTGATTTTTTTGTTACACACACATACACACACACAAAAAAACACACACACATCTGGAAGCAAAAGGTACAATGAGCAAGACAAGGGCGTGTTTATAGTTTCATCACACGCTTTGGCTCTGAATCATACTCCTGTGTCACAGCCCAGTGAAGCGCGGCACACCAGGCCAAAACATAGACAGAAAAACATCAGCTCACAGACAAAACCTGTTATCTCACATCACAAAAGAAGAGAGGAAGAACTAAATCAACTACCATATGAGCATAAAAGTTATGCATTTACTGTTCAAGAGCTGCTACTCACCTTGCAACCAGTTTTGCATAAAATGCACCTGCAAGTTTTCTGTAAGCAATTATGAAAAGAAAGAAAGAAAGAAAGAAAGAAAGAAAGAAAGAAAGAAAGAAAGAAAGAAAGAAATTGTTTAAAAGCACATCCAAAATCAAGGCCAACCATTATTTGATTAATATGGAACTGTCCTTAACACACACTCTGAAACTGAAAACATTATGAGTGTGTGTTTGAGCGAGAAAATGACAGGACCTGAATAATGAAAGTGAAAGATTTAACACACCATAGGTGCTTGGATTGAAATATCACTGTCAAGTTTTACTCTGGGGAAAAAGTGAAACCCAGGAGGTCTGTGATGAAAGAAATGCAGAGTATCAATTAAAAAGCGAGGGAGAACATGGTAGGAACATGGTGCAGTTGTGATTACCAGCACACACCAGTGTGCCCTCCTTAACCTTAGGTCAAGTCGTGTGGTGCGTAACTGGGCATCAAGAACGAAGGATAATTATTGTTCAGGGCCTTTTAATTTCAGTGGCATTTAAAATGATTAAGCCTTCTTCCATGCCTCGGTCAGACGACTTTGTATTTGCAAACTCATCTCCTGAAGAGTGACTCACTTTTTGAATAGGTTTTCTCTTTCTTTTGATTGAGTTTTGTCTATGCAGCCAGATACAAGAGATACTGCAGCTTCACTCGTCATTGACCCTGTTGTCTGTTTTCCCCTCTGCATCATTACAATATGAAATTCTCAGCACATTACGCAGGCACCGTACATAATAAAGGTATGAAAGCAAAGACATCGAGAGATCTTTCTAACAGACTTCGAATATTCTCAAAGATGACCACGCAGTAAATAAGGATGGTCGATGTATATGATTATTCTTAGGGTAACCTTGGGTTGGTTTGCTACATTAGATTTTATATACATATTAAAATGTTTAGGTAATCACACAGTACAGTTGTTGATGTAAATATGTAATGATTTGTCACACAGTAACTTTGCAATTATGTCATTGATGAATTAAGTTTTACCTTAATACACATGAGTTTCAAGGACATACTGTCTGCCACTACAATATTATTTAAGACACAATAAATAACAAAATTTATAACATAAAAAACACTGAGTTGTGGCTGCCTCTAGTAGCCATCTAAATGAACATAGAGAATTAAAATATATTGATGGTGTGGTGCCATCTAGTGTTTGATTAGGAGTAATACTACAGAAAATTTTTGACTAAAAACATAGTATTTATAATAAGCCAATTATAATGTATAGTTAGAATTACAGATTTGCCAACTCTAATATGTCCCTTTTATGACATTTGTTTATTTCTAAATATATTAGTCTAATACAATAAAATCACAATTTTTTATTTATTCCAAACTAACACAACTCAGCTCCTGATATAAAATTTATTTGACCACAACTGTTTCTGATATTAATTATAATTGATCAATATTAATATTGATACAACTATATTTTAAATTTGCTTGTTTATGCGTTTTTTTGTTTATGTACAAGAACTGTATATGATAAACTAAAGCCTTTGAAATGCGAGAGATGTTTAAAACAACAAAGAGAAAGAAGGAGAAACATTTTATGGACTTTAAATTGATAGTTCCTGATCTCATTTGAAATGTTCTTTTTTTCTGTTTGGTTTCCTGTCACGATCTGACAGATGTGCGTGTGTGGTACTCATAAATGAATGAGGCGCAAGTTGACAGAGAGAAGGAAGGTTGTAAGTGTGAGGATAAGTCTAGTTTTTTTTTTTTTTTCATCCAGGAGCACAGCAGCTGTGGAAGGCAAGTAAAAGTTGATAATAAATTGAAAAATCCCCCCTCAAGAGACAAGCACAGAGGAAAGTCTGCCATTCCAGTCATCTCACCAGTGTGGCAAATCAAACCCAAATTTGCTCACGGGCGAGCAGATACCTGCAGCCACCTGGGCTTCACACTCCAAAGGCTCAGGCAAGACAATTTCCTTCAAATCATCTCTCTATCTTCATCTGACAGGCCTCCTCGATTAGGAGGCGTGAAAATTAGTTCTCTACCCACCAGCTCTCGTGCTGAAATTATCTTAATTGTGCCATGATTATGCCTTTAAGCTTATGTGAGAGCAAAAATAAATAAATAAATAATACAAAAGGCAGCACTGAGAAGGAAATGGGAAGAGTGTATAGGTGTGTGTGTGTGAGTAAACTCTGTCAGAAGTACACAGACCAAAGTTTGGCTCCTGGTGCTAAATATATAGGCCTACTTGCTAAATTATCTCTTTCCATAAATATGGACAATATGTTTAAATGTAGATTTAATGCTATAAAACATACATCAGTGTCTACATTCATTACCGCAATGTGTGAAACAGGTCCTTGGTTCTAAAAATGTTATTTTATTTTATTTGGGTTAAACGTATCTTAAAACACTTCTGGTTAAATGATGTACTGTCAACATAATGTGTTCGGGTGGGGAAAGGTACAGTAATAAAAATTCCTACTGTGCCAATAAATTGTCTGGATATGGTTTTACACATTTAAATAAGATGCCTATTATCTAAACATTTTAAATATGTTCATGAAATAATAATGAGGGGGTTTTCTAATGGGTCATTGGATTCAATATGTTTGAAAAACCCATTACAGCATTACAACTTGGGAAGTTTGGTGTATAACGTGGTATAGTGTGATATGTAAATTCTATCTATTTATCTCTCGCTCTCTATGTATGTGTGTCCAGCTACACATGGCACTCCTACATGGGATCCTGAGCCCTTCTCCTCTTCAGACCTGCCTGATTATTGTCATGCTCTACTTCTGGTTGGAGTTTACATCACATAGAGACCAAGGCTGAGACTGGCCCTATATGGTCTATTTAAAGCACGTAACTACCAAAAATGGTAACACTTAGAAACCAGGAAGATAGGTTAGGACTGCATTTGACACAAACAGTTTTGCTATGATGGCTTAGGACTACAGTCGCTCTGATAATTTTAGGCCAGAAATTGCCACCAACAGTTTTGTACCCAAGTGTCCCTCACTGAACCATGGACTTTATGTTAACTAAAACACAATTCAAAGTGCAGCTGTACTTTATACTATGTAGCACACAGTTACAGAAGGGATTTATACAGTGGGTATCAAAAAAAAAAAAACCCTTTCAAATAATCACATTTTGTTGCCTTGCAGCTTGAAATGAAGACAGTTACAGTTTTATTTTATCCAACTGTTTTTTCACAGTGCACCGTTTAACATCCAAGTGAAAGATATAACACCAACATGTCGGGAGAAAATGGGAAAAAACAGCACATAGCAAAACTGGCCACAGTGATAAAAGGGGAAAAAGATGAATGTACTTGCATGGCCTAGTCAGAGCCCAGACATAAACTCCATTAAAAATCTGTGGAATGACTTGAAGACTCGTTTAATTATGGCATGGATGTAGATGCTTTAATTATGGCATGGATGTAGATGCCAGATGGGCTGGTTTATGTATTTCAAAAACTCCTGATCTCCTGGTAGTTTTACACACAACACTCTCTAGAGTTTACACAGAATGGTGTGAAAATCATATGAACAAATGCAAAAAAAAAAAAAAAAAATCACAGAAGCATCTTATTAATGAGAGATCAGAGGAGAGTGAGCAACCTGGTCTGAGCTGTCAGGAAGTCTATAATAACTCAAATAATTACCATAGTGGTGATCAGAAAACTTTCTCAGCATGCACAAAACCAAATTTTGTTGTTTATTATACATTATATACATTTATTATTTAACACATGCATTTTTTTCACAATTTATGTGAATTATTATTCTTAAAGAGAAAGAAAAAACATCTGAATTATTAATATGAAACCACAGTAAATTTACTCACTTCTAAATATGACAAATGTTCCTGTAACGATACTGCACACCTCAATAGAACAGTTAAAACAGGATACTTTTTGCTTTCTTAAAAATCCTGCAACTGGCATTACCCAAAACCACCGATAATTAGATTATTTTCGATAATCTTAAATAAACCGCTGTTGGTATTTGATGAAACAAAAAACAGACCTCCCAAATGTTGTCTTACTTTTCTTGGGAGTGAAAAACAGTTACTGCGTTGGCCGGGAATCGAACCCGGGTCAACTGCTTGGAAGGCAGCTATGCTAACCACTATACCACCAACGCATGAAAAGAGCTGGTTCCGAAAGCCCCAAACGCAGTGAGGATTAGATGGAAATTATATTTACTTTATTAATCTTTTTAAAAAGAGAAAATGAAAATATGATAAGATATGACGATATGTATTTGTGTTCTTAGAAAATGTAAGTAACAGCTACACTGAGTTTCGCACATGCCTTAATCAAGAGAAATAGTTTGAGAGTTAGGCGTGGCAGGTCAAATAGCTACATTATGATTGGTTTATTCGGCTGTCAGTCTTAATTCTATAAGCAGTTGAAATCAAGTCAAGTAGGCGTTCATTGTCATTTCAACCATATACAGTTCAGTACACCGTGAAACAAAACGTCGTTCCTACAGGACCAAGGTGCTACATGCATGTAACATAAATTAACAGAAGCTAACTAGCTAAATAGGACACCTAGTTAGCTGACTATCTAAGACAAACCAAATTTACACCATAAATTATTACAACTATTCCAAAGCACTATTCAAAAGACATTACTATACAAAATATAATTGTATATTTTCCCGGAGTCTTTCATGTGTGTTTCCAACAGCATGCTGCAACTGTGCCCAAGAACTAATTCTGTCCTAAAACCAAATAACCATGTTGTTTTAATAGAGATCGAGTAATTTGTAAACAGTTTATATGTATATAGATTCGGCGGTAATGTTGAAAATGAAATCGACAGAAAATACAGGGCTCGTCCGGGATTTGAACCCGGGACCTCTCGCACCCAAAGCGAGAATCATACCCCTAGACCAACGAGCCACGACATGCTGCATTGATGGATTCCTTTAAAAAGCTGCATATCGTATAGGTTATAGGATATGTAACCGTCTTTTTTTATTGATAAATATTAATCTTTTGTGGTCGTGTTACAATTACATGAGCGGTACTAATTTAAGGTAGTAATTAAGGACTTTTATACTTATATATGGTAATATAATAGCATACGAAAACCACTACCTATAGGCCGGTTAGCTCAGTTGGTTAGAGCGTGGTGCTAATAACGCCAAGGTCGCGGGTTCGATCCCCGTACGGGCCATCTACAAACTTTTTCTGTATTTTTTTCATAGTTTGTTGACCCCACCAATAACCACAGGAGATATGTAATATTGACGTATACAACGTAAAAGACAGAAGTTTTTAATAATTAAAAATCAGATGATCCAAATTACATGATCTAATGGAAAACATGCTAACATTAATAGATTTGACCCAGAACACTGCAAAAAGGTGTAACACAATGGTCCTGATGCAGACCCGGACGGCCATCGGGATCACCGGGAGGATTCCAGGTGGCCTGGCGACTGATTTAGCCTACTGCCAGCCAGCGTGTTTATGTGTGTATTTATATATTTTATATATATATTTATATATTTTATTTCCCACCCTGTTTACTAAAGAATCTGATTCTGTTAGGCTTGACTGGCATTGTTACGTTATGTTCGATCCGCGTCTCCTCAGAATGGCACAACGTTTAAAGACATGCTAGGATGGAGAGAAAGCGGCCAGGTGTAGGAGAAAGAAAAAGGTCACGCAAGAAGAAAGCACTTCAAGAAGATGCAGCGAAATGTTGCACAATTTCAAATTTATTCAGGGTTCAAGTGCAGTCAGTTTCATCTGACCATAGCTTTTTCTTTGCAATTTTTTTCATTTGAACTGCAAATAAATGTTAGATGTAGCGCTATCATCACTTAAAATACTATATGCTAAAATAAATTTATATTTATTGTAAAGTAAAGTGACACAAAATATCACATTCTTTTATATAGGTAGGAAGGGAGCAGGGGGACAGGAGCTATAGTGCATCACTCCGGTTTTTCTAAACAAAAAATTTTCATAATGTAGTCATTATTGTATCATTTTTACCTTTTAGATGATGTCTGCTCATTTGTGAGGTTTAAAACTTTTTTCCTTTTATTTTCAAATTAAGACACGACTTAATCTTAACTACACAGTCAGAATAGCAATATAAAAATAAAACTGTTCATCTCAACAATACATGCACCTGTAAGAAGAAGAAAAACAAACTGATTTTTTATATATATATAATTTTTCCAGCGCTGGATAGAGAGAAAAGATAAGGCTGTCTGTGGTTTCTAAATGTCTTTGGTGTCTTGGGTGCATAGAATGGCCTGGGTTGGTGTGGGATTTCCCACCCTGAAATTGTGTGCCAGTCTGGCCCTGATGACAGAAGATCCTAAATTATACTGTAAACTTTTATTTATAAAAAGATCCTTTGGGCCTTTTTCTAGTTCATAATATTGTTTGTTTTTTCGGATCTAAAATTATTTGTTTACAATTAAGTCAAACTAAAATATAGTTTGCAGGGTCATAACTTAGAAAGGGTCCAGTATTATTCAGGCCAGTAATAAAAATATGCTGTTGCAAAATAAGTATTTAGTAAAGAAATGTTTATTCTAACATTTAAGTATCATTTAGTAGTTCTAAGCACTTTTATATTCCTATTATCCATATAACCTTTTGTGTTATAAGCACAAGCAGCATCCTCAATCTCAAAAAAACATTCTGTAAATATTTCCGAACACCTGCACCTCCCAAATTAACAATCCTGTTCACACAACCTATTTTAATACCACAATAACTTGGTTAAAAACATCTGATTTTTAAGATCTCCACATCACGCGACGTTTCCTAAGATGAAAAATAATGTTTAGCTTCCAGCTCCATTCACACCCTTTCCATGGAGTTTTTCAGAAAAACTAATGTGCTAAGGAAGTAGTTTGTACTGGAACCCTTTGCTGCTCACAGTGTACATTGCACTCGACATTCCCAAACTGTTTCTGGAAGCTCACGGTTCATGCCCTCTTTATGCACACATCGGTTAGGTGCTATAAAATTGGATATAAAAGGACTCTCTGCAGTTGGGCTACTAATCAGGATAAGAATTCCTAAAATACATCAAAGGAAATGACCTCATGGCTGACACTTCATTATGCTGGTGGGTGAGTAATAAGGTGTGTTGTATCATTTCATTTTAAATGGCTGAGACGAGAGAAAAAAAAAAAAGCCTGACTAAATGTAATAAATGTATAAGCTGGTTAGGGTTTGAAAGAAACAAAAAGGCAAGCTCTTCAGGTGTTCCATTTTTATTTGCTTTTTTTGGATAATTTCATTTCCAGTGTTATCCATTTTTGTGTACACGTTTGCATAATTCATATAAGGCTATCAAGAGGGCCATTGCTATGGATTCAGATCAAACCTGCATAGCATCTGGAAGACAAAAAAAAAAAAAAAGACTAAAAACACTGACCCAGGAGCAAAGATGAGCAACACATGACCATACTTGACAATTTATTGGCACAAAATGGTATGCTTCTTCCCCTTCCAACCATTATCAGATTTTTTTTCCATAACCAGGATTGTGAATATCAAAAGGGAGAGCATAGACATTTAACTCATTTAGTGTGGACCTCGCAGTCAGAGAACTACTATCACAGAAGACTACACATCCTTAGCACTTTGAAAGAAGCTGGCAGTTTGGTTGAGAATTCTGTAGTGAACATGATTTATCTATCTATTGGAGTTTCTAAGGCTGTGCTGAACACTGATTTCCTGCCCAGATCCATGAAAGTTATAAAGGGAAGAGACATGACAAGGGGAAGACCACGGAAACGTCTGCAACATGAGTACAATACACCATTACATTGGGGAGAGACATGTTCATTTAAAAAAAAAAAAAAGGAGGGGAGGGGGAAAAAAAAAAAAAAAAGTTACCCCATTTCCTGTGGGTGAGTGACTTCAGTCTGAAGCATCTTAAGAGGTATACAGTATGTTTTACCCCACCCCCACTGCAAAGGCAACTAAAAGCAGCTTAAATCAAACCTGAACACTCAAGTGTACAGTTAACAGGTTTGTACTGAATCACTGTTTAGACCTGAAGCACTCAAGAGTGCATCACCATCACGCAATGGTCTGAAAGCAATCAAAGTCAATCAAATAAAATTTTCAAACCGTTGGGTAATGCTACAGAGGCAGACGAGAATTAAAATAAAAAAAAAAAACCCACTAAACCAAGAAGAGAAGAATGAAACTCCTGCTTTTTGTCCTCAAAAAGACTTAGTTTTGTGGACCTGGGAGAAATATTAGAGGTCTTCTTAAGAAAATAATGCACACCCATGTGCAGCACAACTGATTTTTGGTTGGGGATCAGAAAGGGGAGGGATATGGGTCATGTCAATAGGTGAACATCCAAAGGGTCAAAGTTGAAGGGCAGAATGGGTCAAGGGGAGACAACCATCGACCGCAGGTCACTTCAAAAACGCTTTGGTCCCCATGGAGAAGCTTTGGCAGCAGCTACAGGAGCACCGAAGCTGGGGAAGTCCTCAGAGCTACTCATATCAGGGGCCTGAACAAGCAAGGAAAAAATAAATAAAGAAATAAATAAAGACAAATTATAGCATGCATAAAACCCTCATCTTATGCTCAAATGTTACAAATTATGATTGTAGAGGTTTTATAAAACTTTAGATTTTATTCCAATTTAGAATTGTCAGGGACATGCTACTGACCGATGAGCACACCAAGACATCTAAACAATTTATAATTGCACCAATATCGCATTTATTTGTAAAATGTTTAGGGTCTTTCAGCTGTGGCATAACTGGGCAGATTCTTAGCTCAACAAGAACAGTAGTCCAGAAAGGGACAACTGAAGCCATGTAAAATGTCCTTAGGTTCACCTTCTCACTGCTGGTAGCCCAGGGTGCCTCCCTCACCACAAAGCCCTTGGAGGGCCCACGAGGTTCCTCTGCATTGGCTGCTGCAGTTCCAGATGGCTTCATGTAGGCCATCTTGGCCTCATTTTCCACCACATCTGCCATCTTTTGGGGAGAGGAAAAAAAAACAAAAAAAAAACATGCATAACACACAAAAATCAGAGGGAGGTATATAATTTATACCAAACTACTGGGCAGAAAACACAAAACTGTGGAGCAGATTTTAAATGATGAAAACCAATTACATTGCAAGCCAAAAGCCTCAGAGCTGGTATGAATTTGAATGCCTCATTTAAAAGGGGAGAGGCATAAATGCACTTTGCTTTGAACCGCTCTTTATGGGGTTTATGGGATGGCGACAGAAGTGCAGTGACAACCATTTAGAGGTGTAAATGATTTAAGGCAGTTGGAAGTTTACTTACATATTCTTCTTCCAAGTTCAGGAGGTGATCAATGGCCTCATCGACCATCTCTGGACGGCCAGTAACAGTAACCAAATTAGGATCTGCAGCTCCACTCTGAGGAAACCGAAGATCAACCTGGACAGAAATATTTTATATTAAAATGTGCCCCAGCGTTTTGAGATAGCAAACATGGTGTGATGAAATAAAGACCCTTCATGTAGTTAAGCTGTTCCAATACAAGGGAGAAAATCAACACTAACTGGCTTTAATGAACATGAACAGAATTTTGCTGCATAGTAACAAGTTACAAATGAATAACTTGCTCTTCCTTTTTTGCGTTAGATAGACTGAACGTTTGCAAAAAAGGATTCTCACCTTAAACTCATCCATGATCTTGCGGATGCCCTTTCCACGAGCACCAATAATGCGAGCATGAACTCTGCTGTCCAAGGTTATGTCTTCGGAGATCATCTCTTCCAGCTCATCAACAATGGCTTGGATAGCGTTGCGTGCCGATATAGCATTCTGCTCATAACCCGTGATGGTGATCTGATCCTAAACACAAGGATCAATTATGCAAAATGAGCACACCAAGCAATTTAAAACACATTCTTCGTGGTCTCCAACAATTTCATCCTGTACATATAGTAGCCAACAAACACTACCTGGTTCTCATCATTTTTCTCTGGGAACTGGATGTTGACGTCATGGTCAGTACGGATCTGGGTGATAATGGCACCCTTGCGACCAATGATCTTGGGGTGATATTTGGGTTCCACAGTGATGGTCAACTTGAAGCTCCTGAGAGCCTGTTGAAGAGAACGCATTAAGAAGAGGCCACAAGCATTCAGGACCAAGAGAAAAACCACACTGCACAGTTGACAGCTGGATGATGTTTATATTATTAGTTTGAAGAAGTATTTTGAATAACAGCCCTCCTATACATCTGGTCAAAATACTAGATTATACTCAAGTTATGAGAAACCAAATGCACAAGTTCTAATCAAGAAAAAGTACTAACATAGCACTCAGACCATGGAGCATTTTAATACTTAAAGTCTTACATAAAGTCTTTTGCGAATGTTTAGGAATGGTTCACAAAAGTGCCTTTGCTCAAGTGCAAGCCTTAAAAAAAAAAATCCAAATAATTCTTCCATGGCATGAGGCAACAATGACTTAAGAAAACTCTGGCAGTGTTATACTTACCCGATCCTCCTGTTCAGCCTGCAGCTCTTTGACGCGCTCAAGAAGCCCTTCTTTAGCACGATCCAGGTGAGTGGCAAGGCCGGTAATGCAGATCATGTCGGACTGCAGCTCAGGAGCAGGCACTTGAATATTGACCTGGAAGTGGACCAGAAAAGCTATTGACACTTAAAACCCATATCAGATATAGAGTTACAGAATTTTTCATTCAATTCAAACTACTCCAGGAAATTTGTCGATAAAACTGTGTTGCAAATCTGCAGAATGTTTAAACAAACACATGCAATGGACACTACAAAGGCTAAAGAGATTTACAGAACGGACCTCAAATTCATCCATCATTTTGCGAATGCCACTTCCTTTCTGCCCAATGATGTAGCGATGAAGCTCAAAAGGCACTTCCACTTCAATGGTCACAGGAACTAGAGCCTAAATACAACAAATAAATTAGACTTCTACCAAAACTTTAGTTTGAAACATAATTGGAGAGGAAGTTCAAAGAGACCTTCAGTGCTTCCACAGCAGCCTCACATCTCTCTTTACGACCAGAAAGGACAATCACATCACACTTCTTCGGGACCGTGGGGTCAGCAATCTCCTTAACTTCTCCATTTGCTTCTCCATTCTCCTGTACTTGGGCCTCAGCCTGAGAAGCTAACCAAAAGAAGGCAAGTATAAATATTACAAACCACATATTGATAAAAAGGTACATTTGATCACAGCTTCTTAAAAAAGTTCACAAGAGTTAATTTTGCTTCAGTTAAGTAGAAATGACTGATGAATTAAGAAGAAATCATCCCAGAATTTCTCTAATAAACAAATGCAAGGCATGCAACATAGTTCCTAGTTTGCAATAGGACAAGTCATACATAAAGCAAGTTAAACCGTTAAATCAGTGTTTCACACACAGTATACTTGGACGGGTACATTGGCTCATCCTTATTAAAAATCTCAGAGAGGATGATGCCATCCATAATCGATTAACGTACAGTACACTACTCTCACGTTAGTAGAATAAACAGGTACAGGAACGCGATATGCCGAGGAGCAGGAAATGCAGCAGACACTAGCGGCCGTAAAGAGAAGGGTGTGACAAGAAAAGAGAAAGTTTCGCACAATGAATGTGTGTGTGTGGGGGGGGGATACAGCAATACAGCACTGCTCATCGGTCAATTAAAAATATAAATAAAAAAACTCGCTTATACAGAAGCCCTACATGTGTGCACATTTGGGTTTTCAGATAGGTCATGTACAACCAAAGTCATCATTACTTTTAAACACGTGCATGACCTCATTTGGGAATGACGTCGCAGAAATTTACAACTCAAAATGCGCATTGTGTGTCACAAACAACCAAAAAAAAAAAAAGATCCAAGTCAAAGAAATGGCACAGTTTCATATGTGACTTTGTCTTGTTTTTTATTAAGTCATGTTTGTACAGTCATCATTTTGCCTAGGTAGTGCTTTATACTGCACAAACCTGACCCTATATAAAATATTAAAACTGTAATTGGTTGTACTTGGTAGACCACTTTTATAGGTGACCAGTGACTGACCAGTAAATGCCAGCCCATTCTGACCACAAGTACATTTCAGACCCATGAAAAATACTGGGTTAAGTACATGCCCAAGCTGGA
This sequence comes from Clarias macrocephalus, assembly GCA_011419295.1. Lineage (NCBI taxonomy): Eukaryota > Metazoa > Chordata > Actinopteri > Siluriformes > Clariidae > Clarias > Clarias macrocephalus. The sequence continues at coordinate 1,039 of JAAGKR010000319.1, read as the reverse complement.
CAATAACTCAATGACTTGTACACCTGCTCAAAAGTTGGTGCTCACCTTGTACATCCTCCCGCTCTGGAAACTTGATCTGGACATTGTGATCTCTGGTGATCTGTTGAATGCGAGCACCTTTAGGTCCCATAATGGAACGATGGAATTTCTGGGGAATCACACACTCCATGGTAACCTGGGCATCCTGTAGAGAAAATGTTATGGTTAATGTTATAAATGCTGTAACCTGCACAGCTCATATTCATGTCTAATATATTCTCTATTGTTCCAGTAGATGGCTATAGGGAGTTCCCGCATTCTATTAGCATTCACTATTTAAGAAGTTGCTTGACATGGTGTAGGCAAATGTTTGAAAAGGAAGCATTTATAAGATTTGATTTCTGGATCTTTAATTGGAATGTGATTGGGAATAACCTGTTCTTGAAAGAAAACAACTTGATCCATAGAGATAGAGAGGTCGGAGGGTACGTTATACTACAAGCGCTCTAAAACAACCATGAAAAACATGAGTATGTTCAGGCCTGTTTATATTTACCAAATCCTCGATGACCTCCTGCATGCGCTTTTTGGCAGCTTCCACACAATCTTTGGCCCCTTTGAGTGTAACCTTGTCACTCTGAGAGCCAGTACGGGGAAAGCTAACCATCACACCTCCATACTCATCTGCGATCTCCCTCAGAACCTGGCCGCGACGTGCCACAAAGAAACGGTGGTGCTTGGGATCCACATTCATGAAATCCTCCACAACATTATCCTGAAACGGAAAAAAAAATGGCAGTCTGTTCAACCAGCTTATTAGGGTACTACTTGAATAAGTGAAACATGCTCTCACTATGGCAACCCTACATTTGTAATAACTGCAGCAAGCTCTGTGTCACCCAGAGACACGATTGAATCTATGCCAGCAACAGTGGCAAGTGTTAAGTAACTCACAAGGTCTCCTGATCTACGCTCGCTCACTCCTACAGATCAATTGAAGGCTATAGCAACCATATATATATATATATATATATATATATATATATATATATATATATAT
>JAAGKR010000318.1:96641-228273 GCA_011419295.1 Clarias macrocephalus | reverse complement strand
GGGATCTTGATAGCACTAAGGACCTTTGCATCATGCACGCTAAATTAGGAAACATAATGTGCATCATGTAAATTTGATATTTATTATATAAAAGTTTTATCTAACATACTATACTATGTGAGATAAAATGGTCATTACTCAAACACCAGTTTCACCAACAGGGTCTCATCTTTCACTTCCTCACTGAATAGCCTCTTTTATTTTTGTCAGTGGGAAACTAAGCTTTGACCTGGTCTGTTTTTATCCCCATACACAGAAACTGTCCTGCAGTGTAAAAATGGTGGGCGGTTTGGTTTTAGTCACATGCGAGAGCTCTACAAAAGGTCATCCTAATGCATTACGTCATTTCAGGATTTATGGTGTAATTCTTTGACAAAGGCCAACAAAAGAGTAGCTAACCTGAATGTAATCAGTTTTGAACAAAGTATAAAAAACATTTGAAAATTTTCTATGGAGATATAGAGGTTTTCTGGTGATAGAAGATGCTGCATGTTACATATTGCCTCCAGAAACTGCATCCTGTGTAAAGAAAATAAATAAAAAATACAAAAAAAAAAGTGTTTGTTTATTGTCTGAAGTGTATTGAACTTGGTAAGGAATATTAATGTCTTTTATAATTGTTTAAAACAGTAAAATTAATTATCACATGGGGTTGGTGATTAGCAAAAATATCCATATTAAATCATGATGATTTCACAATACAAGACACTTGTCATTGAGATAGTAATGCATAAAGCTCAAGTTATCTTTTAATTTTATGTAAATTGTATGTAATGACAGAAGGATGTATAATTATACTGTATATACAGTACCGGTAATTATACTGTATATACAGTACCAGTAATTATACTGTATATACAGTACCAGTAATTATACTGTATATACAGTACCAGTAATTATACTGTATATACAGTACCAGTAATTATACTGTATATACATTACCAAAACTCTGTCTAAACTCAAAAGTTTAGACAAATCTTTTTTTAATTCCATGGTGTTTTCTGATTTTTATTTCTTTCTACATGGTAAAACAACCTTTGCAATATTCAGCTTTGAATGTTTGAATACGCAAGACCAAAATCTACCTCTGCTGCAAGTTCATTCAGAGTTACCTGCCTCAGAAATCACCAACTAACAAACATCACCTCAGATTTGAGCCGTTATGAAGGTTTTACAGAGCATAAGTAGCAGACAATGTAGTCTTCATAACGGCTCTAATCTGAGGTGCTCTTAGAGTAACTGGTTATTTCTGAGGCTTCCAGCTCTAAAAATAAGCAGTGGTACAATTTGGTCTTGCTTTCCTGGGATGGCGATTGCATTATGGTGCTTGCTACAGTAGGTTTTGTAAATGCACTTGATAATATTTTTCTTGAAAACTATTCAAAAACAGCTGACCTTGTATACATACAATATACAGTATATAAAGACACACACACAACCTAGACTAGATGCACTGTAAGTAAAGCACTGTAACAACAACAACAACAACAAAAAATCACTGTACATACCTTCACTCTTATTACAGCAACAACACAGAAACATCCAGAACACTCCAAACTGTGTTGTAAACATCTTGTTGTCCAAATTCCAGTTACTGAATGTGTGCAAAAGATATCTTAAATGACTAATCACCGGCTGCTTGTCAAACAGTCTCGTGGTCAAACAGTCTGTAAATGTGTAATGACAGAAGGATGTGACTATAAAGTTTACAGGAAGTTGTGTCATAACGCTTAAAATCCTGAGGCTTCAGTTAGACTTACTTAGTCCAAAATTTCCCACATTTCAGACTCACTTAGCCCTATACTGTACCTATACCCTGAGCAAAATCCTCAGGATGAAAGTAGACTTTCATTTTAAACAGCACCCAGTTGGGTTTTCTCAATGTCATAAGACTTTATTCTTTTAGTATCTCGTAGAGTCCCCCTAAAATATTTCCTATTTTTTCCCCTTTGTCATCATGCTTCTATGTTGGTGCAGGGCCACATGACTGGTTTGGGCATATTAATGCTAAAGTAATGGCTAGCACTGTGAGCCTCCAGGGTCGAGGGTTTGATTGTTGTCTTGGGTGTCTTCTGCTTGGTGGGTTCCCTCTCTGAGCTTTTGTTTCATCCCAATAACAGGCAGATTATAATTGCCACTCGCAAAATGTCCGAAGTGTGCTTGTGTGCCCTGTGATGGATTGGCATCCAGTCTAGGGTGTACCATGCCTTTGCCCAAAGTCTACCTCTGCCACCTGTGAACCTGTACAGGACAAGTAGTAAAGAAAATGAATGAATTAATGAACTATGGAGTTTAATGTAAATATGAAGATGCATGGTAACAAAGTTTTATATACTATAACACCCCTGAGACACAAGTCCTTTAAATGATTAAAACAAATTTTTAAACATGGTTCAGGCATGAGGTAAAATGATGTAAATAAAGATGCTGTTCTGAATTCAACCACTAGATGGCATCAGCTCACCAACTCAGAAATATACAGCTCTAACCTATATCTGCACAATGTGTTTTTTTTTTTTTTTTTTACTTCTAAGCGATATTATGATTTTTCTATAACAGCATGTATACATTTTATTCATCTTCTAATACAATTTACATGTGATTACATTTTTATAGTTGAATGTTGTGGAACTTAGTTATTTCTTAGTTAAGTTAGTTCTTCTTATCATTTACGTTATAACAGCTATAAGTAGTTATTTTATTCACAGCTTTTTTCTATTAATAAGAAAACTCAAAGGACATCCTGAAGACAGTATAGCTTCATCTCTAACAGTTCAAATTGCTGACAAATTGCTAAAGTCTGAAAAAAAAAAAAAAAAAAAAAAATATATATATATATATATATATATATATATATATATACACATTAATCCATTTTAGAATGGATTAAAATGGCTTGTATAGTGAGAATTCAGTATGCAAGCAAGCCCTTGCTGTTATAGACTGTTAACAAACACATTATAATTAATCAGAATAGAGCCTATACTAATGCTGCGATAATAACATATGTTTGTGCTTTAAAAAAATCTCAGGTGAATATGGGTAAAAGTACATAAAAAAGAACGCTTTTATATACACTCACGCCATGCTTTATTAGTAGAACATCAACAAGTTAACGCAGTTATTTAATCTAAGCTTTATATATTTTTTACATTCATGTCCAAAAGTTGCCATTACAGAATTATATTCTATATTACTGGAATTGGGTTAAGAAGCATCCAACACATCATTAAAACCTGGAAGGATAGTGCTGAACTGTTAATTTCACTGAAGAAATGTTGGGGAAAAAACATGAATGACTGTGATTGAAGGTTATTTACATGTGAAGTTGCACTGTAAAAAAAAAGTCACAGTAGAAATTACAGCTGTGTATAATAAGGAAACTAAGAGGGTTTTCACACACACATGAGGCAATAAGTAAGAACTCTGGGATTGGGACTAAACAGCTGTGTGGCCATAGGAACCCTAGTGAGAAAAATGAGAAAACTGGGAAAAGGCCTATTGTAATGATCACCCTATACTGTAAAATTAAAAAAAAAAAAATTTTATTTTGAGAAACATAATATAATTTATTATATTTTACTACTACTACTATATTCTCCTTATTAGTCATAAATATATTTTGCAGTTAATAAATATCTGACCAAGATCTGTCCTGCTTTTTGTAGAGTACTAGTCTTGCAATTTCTCTCTCTCTCTCTCTCTCTCTCTCTCTCTCTCTCTCTCTTTTTTAGTAAGAGCTTATTGGTGCAGTGTAACTTCCAAAGACTTTTTAATAAGGTACAAAATGAGAATATGGCTGTTCTTTCTGCTTCACATGAAAGTAATGATCTCTATTAGGGGTAGAGCTGCTGTTTTGAGGAGTCTCGATATCCTAAAATCAAATTGAGCTTGTCATAACAAGCTCTTACACATTATCGGACACTTTGGCTAACTCCCTATCTTCTGAGTGAGAAGGAATCCAGCTTGAGTGACGTATGCTTAGTGCCTAATAAGAAACAGGTCTGCATGCGCGCTGTAGCCCGGCAACCAATAGGAGCAAAGAAGCCAAGACTGATCTCATAAATTCAATGAAAACAGATCAGAGAGAAAAGAAGAGAGATAGAAACGAAGCAAAAGAGAAAGAACATCTGGATGTCAGGAACTAAAAAAAATATTTCAGGTTTTATAATCTTCCTCTGTGTTTTTTTTTTCTTTTCTTTATCTATCTTGCCGTCTTGGCCATCTGTACACTGGGTTACATGTGGAAACAATACACATCACTGAACTATATTTATGCAACATTAGAACTTACATGTTTTATAAAAACAGTAATGTTTGATTATATGATACTTTATTAGGGCATTGGTAATATTACGTCATATTACCAGTGCCCTAATATAATATTGGTAATATTGTATTAAACTATTCTACTACACTGTATTTTACTATGCAATGAAAACATTGCAACTTTTAATTATATGAGTTGACTTGACTGTGCTTTTGGGCTGTTATTTGCTGGAGTGTGTGCATGTGTGTGTGTGGCAAAAAACAAGGGGAAAAAAAGCAGAAAGTGTAAAAAGTTCCCATGTGGACACAGCTGGGTTACAGAAGTGATGGGGGGGGGGGGGGGATAGAGATAAAGAGAAAGAGAGAGAGAAAGAGAGAGAGAGTTTAAAGTTGAAGACAACAACAACAAGCAACTCCACAATCAGTGGGACATTGCATGCGTAGTTCCATCTATAATTCATATTACTGCTGCTCAGAAAAAAAAGAGGGAGGGGAAAAAAGAAGAGTTATAGACACCGATTCAAAAAAAGCAAAGCAGTGGGGAGCTGTAAAACAGTGGACAGAAGATAACAACAACAAAAAAATCAGATTTTGAAAAATCCTGCAGGTGTAAAACAACCAGTGGAAGAATACCATCACCTTCAGAAAGTGTAAGTAAAATTTATTTGATTTAAAAAAATGATATAAAAAAAGATTTCTGAAACACATTCTCATTTAAGTCTAACATATATTATAGCTTGTGCAAGCTGTTTGGTGTCTTTCAATTTCTCTTTAATTAGAAATAATTGACATGTTGCTGTATAAGAGCTTGATATGCATTTGGCTCTAAAATCAAACTCTTTTAGCCACGTGATGTTGAGTAATATTTGGCATCAGACCGAGGTTCTTGTGTCCATCTAATGGCTCTGCTGGGAAAGATGATGAATCCAAACCAGGGATATTAATACTATTTCCTTACTAGTAATATTTTGGCATTAGTGTATTCAAATGATGTTTTGTTTGGAGGCTTTAATTTATATTTGTAATAATATAATGTGTGCCAAATACTGTATAGAACAAAATTGTTGGAATTAATGTTTTCTGCTCTGGAGTTTGTTTACCCTTTATTTCTGATTCGCTCCAATTTCCAGCCATGTCTGCTGTCTTATTTGTTGACTTTAGGTTTCGCCTCCTGCTGTCTCTTCACTCTGTTTTCAATTCAGCCAACTCACACTGTGTCTTGGCTTCTTTTCACACATGAGCCATTTTGATAATCCCAGGTCAAACTTGTTCAAAACTGATCATTTCAAAAGTTATGTCACTATTTATGTGAGGAAACCAGTGCATGTTAAACGTTTAAGATTTGCAGGCATTTTCTTACAAGTTAAGGAAATAATCTTCATGTAGGATAAAAAGGTGACAGTGACTGTGACATGTGATGGTGGCGGACCCAAGCACCCTTTGCCATCGCCATCCCGGAGACAATGTGCACACCGGGCACATGCATTTAAAGGGGACATACCAATATCATTATCATACTTATAGAAAAGGGGGGAATTTATGTTTAGACCTCCAAAAAGCCCCAGAGGCTGGAAAAAAAGCATCACACTACGATGTCATTCAATGTGATGTCATTCAATATAATGCCACACAGAAAGTTATTTACCACTTTTCAGAATATGTTTGAGGCATCATCACAGCTGACCCATTTGAGAAATCAAAAATCCCTCTACAATTTTGCATCCTCGATGTCTTGAGATCACATAGACCTGGTTTGGTGGCAATGGCATAAATTCCCTAGGAGGAATATATCAAATTCTAATGGGTGCATTTTGCAAATGACCCAAAATAACTCACTTTCTGTTGAGTTGAGCCCATGACTTGCAATGCGAAATTTGTTCGTCCCGATGGGCTCTAAATGTGTACCAGGTTTCAGTGCATACAGGTATGTGCAAGTGTGGATGATGGATCCAGGAAAGAAACTCAGCATTTGGTCATGTCCATTGGATCCAGACTTCAGGCAGTCACCGACTCATTCAATACTCATCCAAGTATTAAAAAGAATCCATATGTTTGTAATTATGTTAGTCTGTTCTATTATTTATGAACCACAAAATGGTGTGTGTGTATGTGTATGAAAATGGTAGTAATTAAAGGTTTAATGCTCCAATTTTGTCAAACCCCTTGAAATAAAGCTGAAAGTAATTTCAATTCAGTATGGTGGTACTGTATACAGAGGCCAAATGCCAAAAAATGTAAATTTGCTCAAAAATTTACAGACCTGACTGTTAACAATATAGCTTAGTAAGTTAAAAAAAAACTCGGGTTGCGTTACACATTTCTGTCCTCTAAACCAAGGACGACTATCCCCTCATCATCTGACTCCTCACTGACATCCCTCACTAATGTGCTGGTGAAAGCGCAAATCTAAGACACCCAGAAAAACAATAAGTATTCTACTGTAAAATCCTCCTACTATATGTAGGTTGTACCAGTGTACACCAGAATTAGGGGTAGCTTAAAAGACTCAATAATATTAAAGCTTACGTGTTCATCGAGGTTACCAGACATATTGATGTGGACGGGTTCACTTATCAAAGTAACTCAATGGAGAAGGTGATCGGCCAGAGCTTGAACTTATAACAGTTCAGTTAGGGATTTAGAATTTAAACCTAGCTGTCTAGCCACTTCTGAATTTATGAATTCTGTGTCAGTCCATGAATCAAGAAACACAGCCATAGTATGAATCTCTTTATCACTTTTTGTTGTGCCAGAGGATAAGGGGAGACTGAGTAGGACTGACTAGTGAGCCAGCTTTTTTACGACCAGGGTTTTCACAATAAAGGCAGAGATTTGCTTGAATTTGGCATTGACGCCCCTCTTAAATGTTTAAATGCATTGTGAACAATGGGCTTAGCCAAAACAAAGACTTGTTGTGATTATGGTGAGCTGGTGAAAATGAAACATGACTAACAGTTCTCAGGAAGAAACAATGTGGCCTGGCACAGGAGGATGGCTGCCTGTGGTGCTCCCAGAAACAGCTGGTCTATCCTCATGGCCAGAACAATTAAGTCATCCAACTCTTTGGGAAGTTCCCAGGCAGCAAGATCATCTTTTAGAAAATCTGAAAGCTCTTGATGAAAAGGATAATATTAAGCATGCAAGTTCCAAATTCTGTCTGCCATGTATGTTCTGAATTCAATGGCATAATCAGTGATGGATCAATTACCTTGTAACAGGCAGAATAAGCTCCTTGAAGCCTCTTTCTCTGACACCACTGGATCAAACAGCTGGATCAAAGTTCTTCCTCAATGGATAGGCAAACTGGCAAACATTTGTTCATCCACTCACTAGAGGTGGGATGACATCATCCTTTTCCTAATTTGTCAAGGTAATCATCTGGTGGTTGACTTTCAATTGGAGTTTCATGATTAACTCCACTTTTATATATGCTACAATGGGCAACGATATTTTTTCAAAATTGGGTTTGTGTAATACGTACAATCTGATCATATCAGAGCATGTGAGTTGTCAATGATCAGTCCAATCAAGACAAGCTGTTCACTCCACCATGTCTTTTCCATGCTACTCTCAAGTCCTCATCTCCTGCACACCTGAATCAGCTCAGGTAACCAACCAGCATCTTCATAAATATCCGCAATCATGGCTCTGTCATAGGATGTCTTGTCTGAGTATTTCACTGTAGTTCTAGTAACCTTGCTTGTGTTTTCATTCATGGATATCGGTTTTAAATTGGCTTTGCTTCGAAGAACTTTCATATTTGTTTGGGATGGGTTTGCTTGTGCACTTGATTGCTCTTTTGGCTATGAAGCTTGTGCTCTGTATGAAGGACTTTGATCTCTGCCACACACTTGCTCATTTTCCTGACACTACTTTGTGACCCCATCCCTCATCTAAGGATAACAATTCCTGCCTTACGTTTCACATCTTATTCTTACTCTACCTAAACAAGCCTGAATCCTATTCCTTTCTGCACCAGCCATCTCTACTACCTTGATTTGATTAGGCTTTTAAAGGAAGACAATGGCAAATGCACTAGTTCTGAGGATGCCTTACCCCAAGGTCTAATTTGCATTGGAAGTTGACACTTTAGATATAGAAGTCTGTGCCGTATTCTCCCTGCATGCAAGCCTGACCAGAAGGTGCACCCATGTGCAGTCCTTTCAGACTGTCTAACCCCACTATGAACAGGAACTTTCACTTTCAACTTATGGCTGTAAAATTAGCATTGCAGGAGTGCAGGCACTCCCTGGAAGTTGCTCAGCACCAATTCATAATTCGCAACAACCATAAAAAACCTGGTTTATATTTAGGAGGCCAAGCAGCTGAACCCTTGGCAGGCCAGATGGGCTCTATTTTTCACACACTTTGATCTTGTATTGTTATATAAGCCAGGCACCAAAAAACATAAATCTGATACCCTTTCAGGACGATGGCATATGCCTTTACAGGAACCCAGCCACCAGTCTACGATTGACTCACCCCTCTCTTTTAGTCATACATCTCCATTTTTAGATGATGCATCAGAAATCTAGAGTTTTTGTGCCAACAATTCTAGTGGCTCAGCATGGACAAGGGTGTCCAGGCCTAGGCCAAACCCTGCTCATATCCTCAGCTTCATCCCCTCCCCATTTCTCGCCAATCCATGGTACCATCATTTGTTGACCATTTTAAAGTATGCCTTCTTAGGCGACAGTGAGTCTACCGGCACAGGCTTTCATATACAGTAACAGGCAATAAATAGGCAATATCCCAGGGCAAGTAATCAGCTTGACACCCGGCCACACCTCTTTATAAGCTCTCTAAATGCAAGTCTGCAAGCAAACATTTCTCTGCCATACTCCAGCGCACCATCACACCACTCTGGTTTCTGATATTGTGTGCGAGAAAGATTATACATCAACAACGATATCAGAATAACATATTATACTGTAGTTGCATCAACCTCTTACATAATGGTTCTGGATTTAATAATACTTTCCACTCAAACTGATATTTCTCAATTGCATGCATCTGAGACATACCTCTGCTCAAAAGTCCCACGTTGTAGTTACGTACAGTATATACATGTAGTTCCCTTTGAGTTCTAAACACCAATGCACCCAATTTCTGTATTAATTCTTCATTATATGCTCAACTCAAACAGCCCTTAGGCCCTAACTGGTTCATTACCGTGCATGTGTGTTGGGTCCTATAGAGCTTTTATCTTTTATACTGCAAATGAGTGCAATTATACTACCAGCTGCTCATGCTCACAAGACTCGCATGTATACTACCCCTGGAGTGAAAAAAAAATATCTAGAAACATCTTTTAATGAACACAAAATTGTACATTCGTCTTGGAGGGATGTCGGAAGCTCATTCTACAGTACAGTAGATCAGCTTTAGGAAATCAGCCCTAGTCTTTATAAGTCCTGGGATGGTCCAATTTGGAGAAATACAGTATCATGGCATTTTGTTTCTTTTCCCAGCACCAGTTACATTTCCTACTGTGGTTTTATGTAATGCTTTACCCTTTAGACCCCACATCAATGATGTGATTAATTTTGATTACTTGCCAGGCTTAACATTGTCCAAGCCGGAGGAGTCTAGTATTGTGCATGTAGTCACATTTGTCCATGAGTGCACTCTCTTTTTGCAGGCTCTCAACATCTGGGATTCCTGAACAAAGGCTACTTTTTGTCTGTAGCTTCAAATGAGGCAATTAAATTTCGATTGAATTACTGCAGTCACAAGACCATCATTCCTTTCTGCCTTTTCATGCTTTTTCATGCTCATCTGCAAGACATCCATGCTTTTTTTCCCCCCAAGTAACTAGACCAAGCACACAATGAAAGTACTGGAAAACATATTTGTGTATTCTGGTATATTGACTTTTTTAAATAGACATTTTTTTTCTTTCAAACACTATTCAGCTCCATTTCTCAGATTTGAAGCAAAACAGAAGCTAAAATAAAATCATAGGACGATACAAGAACATGACTCTTACACATACACATTATCTACCCAATCCGAAAGAAAGTAATGATGAGTCAGGGGTAGATCAGTGGTTAAAGTATTGGGCTGCTGATCGGTACAATACTGTGGGTCCCAGGTTCAAACCCCAACACCACCAAATTGCCACTATTGGGCCCTTGAGCATGGCCCTTAACCCTCACTGTGCCAATGTAAAATGTACATATCTAGTACTGTATACAATCAAAAAAATCCAATCTTTTAATGATATAAACATAATGACACTTTCATTATCTTAGGGATCCAACATGCTTGTAAACAGTTTCTTTGGTTAAAAAGAGATAGTGGTCAAATGACCACTATTAGAAGCAAGTGTCTACTCCAGCCTTTCAATGTCTGATCATTTTCATACAATTACTTCACAGTAAAGGGATTTTTTTTCTTCTGTTTTCAAGTTGCTGGTTGCCTTTACACCTCTCTACCTTCATTTTCAGAATAGAAACATTATTAGCAACTTATATTATTTTTCAGAACACCATTGGCGTCTCACGTTCTGAGATGTTCTCTCTGAAGGAGCTTGCAGTAGAATGTGTGTGAGAGAGAGTGTTCAGTGTAATGCTCACTCTACCATTTAACAAGGATGGTGCTGAGATGCTTGGGAAGCTTGCCTCTGTCTGTTTACGCACCTTGTTGACAGTACAGCAGTTATAATTAGTTAATTAGCAGTATGGGGTCATCAAAATATGAGACTCCACCATGATGGGTCATCCGAAGAGCACAAGATTCAGTCCTTTCTTTATTCACACTTTGAATTGACAGTGAGTCCCAAGAGACAGTCTCCTCTCTGAAGTTTGCCATGGAGGTCAATAAAGTTGGCTTATTAGCTCAGCAATGCTTTCTTTTTTATCTCCATCTGTGCGTCTGTAATCACTCTTCCTCTCTGTCTCTCTCTCTCTCTTCACTACCAGCGACCGTCCTGCCAGCTCTTGGACTGAGGTACTGGCAGGATGAAAGTGCAAATCTGTTTCACGTTAAACTTTTGAAATCCCCCTCCTCTCCCTCTTTCTCGCTTCAGGCCTCTATGCCGTCATGCCCATCCCCATGGCAACAAGGACAATAATGATGCTGGCTGTCATCTTGATGTTTTTGGCTTCGTCGCATGCGATGAGCAATGAGCTGGAAGATTATGGCACCTGGAACTATAGAGAAGGAGGTAAACACTGGGAAAAAAAAATATTGCATGCAAAGGAAGTGACTCAATGGGTTTAGTAACTTCATTGTGTCAGGATTTTAAAGTCAATAGGTGTAAATGTAAAGATTCGAAAGTTCCAGCCTACTTCATTGTGAGTAAACAACTTTGCAGCAGTGTTGCATCATGCTGGCTTGTCTCCTCATTCAAAAGACAGGATTTAATGCTACAACAGTGTGATATGTCACTTCCCATTCAATGCAGCTTCCCCCGCGTGTTATTGTATGTAATGTACTGTATATATGTAATGCAGTGGTATTGTCTGCATGTGGTACACCCTACTGCTGAAGGTCTTTATTATCATTTTAAACCCGGTTTCCTCCCACAGTCCAAAGACATACAGATCAGACTAATTAGTGTTCCAAAATTTACCATAGTGTGCGAATGAGTGTGTTCTGTGATGGAGTGGCACCCTGTTCAGGATGTACCCACCCTCGTGCCCTAAGTCTCCTGGGATATGCTCCAGGCCCTCCACGACTCTAGGATAAAGCAGTATAGACAATGAGTGAGTGAATGATAATGTATTGCTCAGTGTTAAACTGTCTCAAAGTTTGAAAGTCAATCCCTCAGGGCAGAAATGCTAATTGTATTGCTACTAAGGAATAAATCAATCCCACATCAAATTACAATTACAAACGACCCATTTTCACGTCATACTGTATTACAATCAAATTTTAATTACAAATGACTTCATGACATCTATGCCTTATTTAGAAATGTGCCAGAGGTCAAGCAAGGACAGCTGTCTGTTCTAGCATATACCCCAGTTATTTAACAAGAATGATACCCTCGATGTAAAATGTGTAGCAGCATGCGAAAACACCTCCCATGGTGACATTTTGACATATCTTATTACATGAAGATATAAAAACTAAGGATGGAATTAGAGCTTTGTTTCTTCATCTCTCTATAACAATTAAGATTATAGCATTTTAAAGTCTGGTTCCCCTCAAAAGTGCAAAGGGGAAAATGAATTTAAAAAGATGCTGATACTCCAACTGTCTAAGAGCTACTTCTATGTCATCATTTGCATTACAGTATATGTGTATATAGAATGATATGTACCAAGTGAGATTTAAAAATTGTAAATTTGCCCGTAATATTTTCTCCATCTTTGTGTCTTTATTTTTGCCACACAAATATGATTTAAAATAGCCTTTTTATTATTTTATTATAAGGGAAGAGCATGAAGCCCCCATCATGCTTAGTGGTCACTGTACAAGCTTCTGGAAGCAATGTTATGATCTAGGGTTGCTTCAGTTGGTCAGGTCTAGACTCAGCAAAATGATGTGGCAATAAAAATAAGTCAGACGACGACCTGAATGTACTAAAAGGTTATCACATCTACAGGTTATTCCATAACTTCCATGGTTCTGGAAGCAGAAGGAATAATTTTCACACTTGGACTAGCTAGAGTTAGAAATCTTAGAGTGTATGACTTTTTGGCCAGGCAGTGTATTTATATATATATATATAATATATAATATATATATAATTTCGCAGGTGTTCACCTAAGAAATTATTACTTTTATGTGGAGAGAAAAGCTACACTTGAATTTATCATCTCATAATTAGAAAGAGGGTAATTCCAATAGTTATGTGACCATTAAATACGTTATTAATCCTAGCACATTTAAATAATTTTACATAAATGTCTATTCAAATATATATATTTTTTGATGATATAGTTCTCTCCATGCACAAGATTTTTCTTCTTCCTTTTTACTTAAAAAAAAAAATAAAAATAATGTTCAGTATTTTTGTGAAACCTACTGTGAAAATATATTAGAATAAGTAAAATATATATAAATAAAAATAATTAGTGATGTACAGGTTCTGGTTCATTGTGTAGAAACAAAATGAGCCAGAGACTATCCTCTAAGGGGTGCTACATATTTCTGCATCATCTCAAAATTCAATGCTTAAATATGCATTTTTCTACATTACAAAAAAAAAAAAAAACATCACAGGGAACAGGTGGTATTTACTACACTAATAAAACATTAGCTATAATACTGTATTTATAGTGAATAATGAATTGCCTACAGATTCGATTGTGCCTCTTGAGTGATGCAGTAAATAAAACATATTGGGCAACCTGTTTATTGGATTTAAACCCTGTTTAACAGGTTTTAATTAATTCTTTTGGAGATTACACAGTGTGAGCATTTTCTCCATTTCCTCACATTGTGCCTATTCACATTATTAATTAAAAAAAAAAAAAAAAAAAAAAGGAATCATCATCAGTGAGCAAGTCTATATACAATCCGGAGAGTATGTTTCCACCTAAAATAATGAAGGAGCCCAATGGGCTGTAAAAGTTATTGAATTTATGACAATGACAGAAATCTAATGAATGATTTTTTTTTTCTCGCAATTAGAATTCTAAAGGAATAATAACCCTCACAGAGACTCAGCAGACATTATTTATGAAGAGATTGTACAGGACTGAAAATGGGCTGCTCACAGTCTGCCAGGTTTACAGCCCTGCAGTCTAACAATAGCAAACACGAATGAACTTCAGGACGTGAGGACACAAATGTAATGATCTCATTATCTCCATGACCTCTGACTCTATTTAACATCGTTTTCTCTGTTTGTTACGATAGCGGAGCACGTGAACGTGGCTAATGTTAGGAGCGTGACGAGAGTGCTGGACAGTTGGGGCAAGCGCATCTTTAACGAGATCAAGACACTGCTGCACTCCCAGCCCAATACTCTCCTGCCTGACTACTCAAGGTATACTGCTGTGCTTGCACACTTACAGTATATTACATTTTTCATTACAGCATTATGACTCCCAGGAGCACTCCTCCTATGTCCTGGCTAAACATGGAACCGGTGATTGGTCAAGTGCTAGTGATTCAGTGAAGGTTATATCGGAGGATAGTACATCCTCGGCGATGTGTAGTCTAGCAGCCTGGGGATTATGAAATGAGACAGGTCACACACTCATGGATAAACGATTTCTTAAAGATTGTTTGGATGGATAATGGCTCCAGAAAAGATTCTTTCTTGGAATCTTTTCTCAAAAGGAAACGCTCTGTTCTACATTAAAGGGATGAACATTTTGCCATACAGAGATTAACTGCAAATAGCCTTTCTACTTAAAGTGCATTAGAGCACACATCACTGAGGTCTATTACTCTGACCAATTTACAGTAACAGGGCACCCACAAAAGAAAAGAATCAAGAATGTATAGATAAACAGTTAAACATTTTAATTTTTATGGTATTGTGCATATTCAAGTTAAACCAGGACTTTTGATTGAGCAGAAATACAAACGACAGTTACTGTGTGAGACTAAAACTACCTTTATTTCTTTACATAATCCACCGCTACACTAATGCACTTATCCCAGTGTTTCACTAGCGCTTGGACACCATCAAGGTAGAACATTTTCTCAGTACACCAGAGCCATGATTGAACTGCCTGCTTCACGTCGGAAACGCTGGCCTCTTAGGAACTCCCTTAATGGCCCAAACATGTGGAACTGGCTTGGAGAGATGTCAGAACTGTATAGTATATGTACCAATAACTCCCAGCTGAGTTCCTCTAATGTATAAGTATGATATCAGGTTGTACATTATTTTGCAAAACCAGTCAATTTTTTCATTAAAGGAATGGGCCATAAAAGGAGTGCCATATGATTGTGTGTTTTCTTATTTATCATATTCAACCATTAACTTTACAGCATGCTAATTACCTCGAATAAGTAATTTAGTCTATAGTCAATAGAATGACAAATGTAAGCCTGGCCCCACTGATGGCTCTTGGTCTTGAAAGGGGTAAATGTTTTTGCAGGCTTTAAAGTCTCACCTGCTGCATGCTTACAGTACAGTACATTGCTGCATGTTATCAGAGAACACCGTGAAATAAAAACCCCCACATATCTGCTTTTATCTTAGATTTGAAAAAAAAAATTATTTGGTTTAAAGTCAGCTGTTTAGAAAAAAAAATTGATGGATTTGCCTTATAAAAAAGGATCACAAAATGAATCGGGGGTGGTGCTCGTGTCTGGGTAGCTCGGCTTTGCAGGTTGATATGAAATCATGTTTTCAGCTTGCTTCAGAGTATTGATTTTTTTTTTCTGTAGCTGAAATAAACTGGACCCGCAAACATTCACTCACTCACACACACACACACACACACACACACACACACACACACACACACACACACACACACACACACACACACACACACACACACACACACACACACACACACACACACACACACACACACACACACACACACACACACGGTTCCTCATGTGGACACCTTTGCAAATTTATTTCTCTATTAAAGCCACATGGATTCTTACCCACATACTGCCTACACTTTTAACTTGATATTGAAACACATACACACTCCCACAAATAACTGTAACATTTCTCTCTCTCTCTCTCTCTCTCTCTCTCTCTCTCTCTCACACACACACACACACACACACACACACACACACACACACACACACACACACACACACACACACACACACACACTTAATCTCTCTAAAACTTTGTTCTTTGGCTTCACAGAGTAGGTCCTCTCTCCGAGTCTCTCAATGATCTCTTCAGAGAAGTCTCCCACTTACAAAGGCGCATCACAGACCTCAACAATCGCCTAGCAACCTTGGAACCCTTTCTCCGTCGTCATGGCTACCACGAGGAAGACAAGAATGCCACCAAAGTGCCCCCCCAGAGCCTAAAAGCTGTAGGCACAAGTCTGGCACAGTACCCACGCCAGCACAGGGTTCGAGTGGCCGGGCCCATGAACAGGGTGGCTCGAACCAGGAGAGTGAGATTGTACAAGGATGAAAACGGGAAAGTCAAAGTGAGGGAGATAGGAACATAGAAAGGAGAGACAAGTATGAAGTACAGTATGAAGATATTGATATTTTTAAAAGATAATAATAATAATATCCAGATATCCTTATTTGTAATGCATTGAGTATAACCAGAAAGGTGAATCGTCATTCTTATAACAACCTGCTTATAGTGATACCATTTAAATTATACAGTAAATATACAGAGCAATATACTCTTTCTGCTGGCTGCACTAGTGTCAGCTCAGATCTCAAAGGTCCAATCAGAGTTCTCAGGCAGAGGAAACTTTAAGAGGCTTTCACTGGACTGTAACTAACACCTCCAGCATGGAAAACTTTGCCTAGCTTGTTACCAGTCCCCTGGTGATCTACTTCTTTCACCAAGTTAGTCTTAAAAGCCTAAGAGAGAAAAAAAATCTTTTATATTCATAAGTTTGTACTTTTGAGATGAGGACAGAAGCTAATACACATGTGATAGAATTGTAGCTGAATAGACTGAATTAACCGCTTCTCAATAAACATGTGCAGAAACACTTTGAGTGATCTTAATGTTTGTCGTGTACTCCATTAATTATTAACAACCAGTTTACTGACTCATAATAAAGCAATTTACAAGAGAGTGGGTTCACCTGAATGAATCATTTACTAGTAGACTGGAAACACTGTTAGTTTATACAGATATGGGTCAAAGACAAAAAAAAATTTAACACTGAAAACATGTCTGACTTAATTTCAGTTAAATGCTGTGCTCTAGAGGGCTGAGTGTTTCCTATACACTCCTATGATTTTTATTTCGGATCGATTGAAATGTCATTTTGCATAAAAGATAACTGTCAAGCAAGGAAGCACATTTTTATTCATGCAACATGGAACATATGTAAAAAATATATATATACAGGGTGGGCCATTTATATGGATACACCTTAATAAAATGGGAATGGTTGGTGATATTAACGTCCTGATATTCGCCGAAGGGATGTTCGACTAATGCCACTCTCCAGTGACATGCGGCGAGTGCTACGCTGTGGGCTCTTGCTGAATTAAGCTAGGACAGCCACTGATGTTTGTTCATTAGTGACAGTTTTCATGCGTCCACATTTTGGCAAATCCAACACTGAACTAGTTTCACGAAACTTAGCAAGCAGTTTGCTAACTGTAGCATGGGAGATGGGTGGTCTCGTAGGGTGTCTTGCATTGAAACAACCCGGTTATGACCCGGTTACTGTGTTCACCAGATATCAACACAAATTCGATCTGCTCATCACGTGTTAACCTCTTCGACATGTCAATGGCTGTGAACAAAGAGAAACTTGTAAATAACTCATGAAAGAATAAAGTTACCAAGCACACCATTGTTTTTCTTGTGAAATTCCCAATAAGATTGATGTGTCACATGACCCTCTTCCTATTGAAAAAACAAAAGTTGGATCCAAGATGGCCGACTTCAAAATGGCCACCATGGTCACCACCCATCTTGAAAAGTTTGCCCCCTCACATATACTAATGTGCCACGAACAGGATGTTAATATCACCAACCATTCCCATTTTATTAAGGTGTATCCATATAAAGAACAATAGATAGACAGATAGATAAAGAAGTCTTAAAAAGTGGAAACCAGCACTGAGGACGAGGACAAACCATGCATTGGGAGACTAGGAAGACTGGGCTCCAACATTGTGCTGCATCTGGCAAAAACCAAGTACTACCCATAAACTTGTATATACTGTAAAGTGAAGCATGGTGATGGAAGCATCATGTTACTGTAGAAAGTTTTTTTTTAACAGCAGGGGAAAGCGAAAGTAGTCAGGACCAAACACAGAACCATCCTTGAAAAAACAACAAGGATGGTAAAGACAGAATGACAGTCTGGCAGAACAGTTCACAGGTTCATTTAGATTATAAGAATCTGCCAGAAAGGATCATCTACAGAAATCTGAATATGATACTTATATAACTGAGTTTTCAGCTTTTGAAATATTTAATACATTTGCAAAATTGCATTCAAACAAGTCATTAAAAAAATTAATTAAATCCTGAAAATGTACAGTGTTGGACAAAAGTATTAAGACAACATATGCCATGTTATATTATAGTGCACAAAACATGTGATGTCACTTATTAGTTCTCCTCTATCTGGCTGATCACTTGTGCTAATTAGAAGCAGCTGGTTTAATTAATGGAAAGAACAAATATGTGGCAGGACTTTTACCTCCTGAAGCCTGGGTTCCCACCTCTGCACACGAATAGCAATAACAAGGGAATTTTCAAGTAAACTGTGAACGTCTCTGTGCAATCATGCCTGATCAAGCAGGCATGGATTGAGAAAATGACACCAGAGTACTGCAGACGTCTTTATGACTGTATGCTCAGTCGGATACACATAGATATATACAGTATGTTTGAAGAGTAAAGGACCTCATACAATATACAGTATTGATTGTTGTATGGCAATTTCACTGCATAAAATAACTAATTATAAAATGTGACAATGTACAGTAATTAAATAATTGATTTTCACTTTTGCTTCAATACTTTTCGCCACCACTGTATGAAAGAGATCTGAATATGTTGTAAAAACACACACACACACACGCACACACGCACACACACACACACACACACACACACACACACACACACACACACACACGCACGCACATATTCATTCATTCATTCATTCATTCATTCATTCAGTGACCTAAAAAGATCTGGCCTTTGTGAATTAAAGCGTGTCTAATGCGAGAACTGTGTGATCACTACACCTTACTGTACACACGGTGGCAGACTTGCGTCACTTGTTTGCCCATTCCGTAGATAATTGTTTCCAGTCATAGAATCTAGTCAAATCAAATAACGACCTGTTAATTTAATATAATGTTTTAAGGCAGTCAGGCGATTCAGTCTAAATAAAGTCAAAATCAATGAAATTCTATCATTCATAAAGAATCTTCCATGACTAATTTAATGAATGAATGTGAGCAATATGTTATTACATGCAAAAATGTGAAAAAAAAAATCATACATGCACAAGATTTGGAAAGAAATGTGTGAAACAAACCGACAGACCAGGATGTTGATAGAATATGCTCACCGGCTCACTACATGTGTATGCTCGAAGCCCTTAGACGGGCATCTGCTTCAAGTTATGATCAGGTTATGTGAATCTTTCATATACGGATTACCGTATGTGTGTGGGTGTCCGCCTAGGGTATAAGATGCATTCATGTAAGATTATTATAGATCATCAGATCTCTACTCCCTGGATGGCTTTCATTGTATTTCTCACTAAATTTGCTTTTTATTTTCCCTTTGCTCCCCCATAAAGAATGCACTCTTAATCATCAGCTAAAACTTACACAAGTTAATTACATAAGCTTCTACCATGTGTCATCCCATAGCATTATTTTTTAATTTTTTTATTGGGAAATGTACTGCTGTAGTGCTGTAATGTAGATGTGTTCAGGTGTGTGTATAAGAGTGTGTGAGTGCTATGTACTACGTGTCCTCATTAAAACTTAAGCTCTAAAATGCTGTGCTCTGTCTCTACGGCAACGCTCTTCCCTCTCCGCTCTCTCCTCTCTCTCCTCTCTCTGCAGACACGATCTTCAGCATCTGACTCTGCTCCCATTAAGGGCTCCTTCACTTATTCAACCTCCATCCTTCTTCCCATCTGGACGCTCCTTTTTTTCCACGCCATTTCTTCCCAACTCATCTTCCTCTTCCTCGCGGCCTCTCCATCCTTCTCATCATCCTCATTCTCTTTCTTTTCTTTGATGAGTGTGGGTGTTGCGCTCATGCTGCACTTGCCATTTCTGCATTGTGTGTTGATTCATTGTAACATCCAATCCACCAGGACATGAACACACCAGATCGCACTCTCTCCATCTCTCCTCCAGGTCTCTCTCTCTCTCTCTCTCTTTCTCTCTCCAAAGAGCCAGTTGCTAGGTAACAGTTAATTGTCAAGAAATAGTTACATGTGTTGCAGTGTATTCCAGGATTGGCTCTGTGTGTATGCATGCGTGTGTGCATGAGAAAGTGAGAACGTGAAGAGCTTCATAGGACGATGAACCCGCTACTATATTTTTTAAGCCCAAACGACAATGATAACTGTAGGCACCTCTGAATATTTTATAGACACTCATATCGGCTGTGACGGCTCGTTTCCTGTCTCTAGGCGCTGCATAATTTCAGCCAAGCAAAATGTTTAAACTCGATAAAAAAAAAATGTAAAAAACGAAAAGGAATGTTTTCGCTTTTTGTTCCTCCCAAGTCAACACTCGACATTGATGTTCTGCTACGTTGTGATGGTGCTGCAACATTTCCATGGAAACCACAGCAGCTGTCAATCATACAATTTCCCTACATCTACAGCATACTATTCAGCGTTGATGTTTCTCCCACTCTTAAACATTAGGCGCATACTAGTTAAAACTAGTATACTAGTTAGTACTTTCCATTGTGTATGGTACTGGTTTTCTTCTCTTTACTGTACAGTATATCCCCTGTGGTTTGTACCACCTTAGGTATTTAGAACAGTATAATGAAACTCTGGGATGATGGTCCTCTGAAGCTACAGTGAGCATATAGGCTTACTGAAATTGGAAAAGCCTCGTCTTATCTTTTCCTAATCTTTAATTGTCCAGTTTCAGGAACCCTCTTCCCATTGTAGCTGTAGGGTCCTGTTCTGTACTGATAAGACAGGCATTGTGTTTGGTCTTCTCTTGCCATTGTAGCCCATTCACCACAAAATTCAATGTCTTGTGCATTCTACAGTAATGTACAGTAAAGGTGATTTGCTGAGTGACAGATATGACCTATTCTCCTTTGACCTCTCTTATTAAGATGTTTCCGCTCATAGAATTGTCACTCACTAGATGTTTATTGTTTATTACACCATCCTTTAAAATCTTGCGATTGTTCCCAGGAGATACTCAAAAAGTCCATCTGGCACCAATAGCCGTTGCACGTTTGCACTGTTGCATGTGCACTTTGTTGCTTGTTGTCTATTGTTGTATCGTTCTGGATAGGAATAGATCGTTTTAAATCTGTCATATCTGAACTAGTCAGCTAATTAGGTCTCTTAGTAATTGCATGTACGATATGTACCTTGGTCCTGGAGGAATGTTGTTTCCTTTCACTGTGTACTGAACTGTATATGGTTGGAATGACAGTAAAACTCTACTTGACTTGACTTGACTTGACTTGACAGTAGCCATTGTTTCCGTGCTATTCTGATGTTTTATTTGAATATAAACTGAAGCATTTGTTTTTTGCACTGCTACTCTGTGATTGGCCAATTAGATAATTGTATAAATAAGCAGATTTTCCTAACAAAATGAATTGTGACTGTACTTTTTAAGGTTTACTATGCCACCATATGTTGCATATTATTAAGTCTGGTAGTACATCATTTTTTTCTCAGCTTTAGGTTGCATGTTATTTAGTATAGAAGTATTATTGCATTGGTTTTCCACACACTATCTACTTAATTCCGAATAATAATTCATATAACCACCATAGGTTAGCACTGTCGCCTTGCACCTCCAGGGTCCGGGTTCGATCCCCGGTCAGGCTCGATTCCCGTCTCTGTGTGCATGGAGTTTGCATGTTCTCCCCGTGCTTGGTGGGTTTCCTCTGGGTACTCCGGTTTCCTCCCACAGTCCAAAGACATGTAGGTTAGGTTAATTGGCATTCCCAAATTGCCTGTAGTGTGTGAATGAGTGTGTGAGAGTGTGTACGTCTGTGTGCCCTGCGATGGATTGGCACCCTGTCCAGGGTGTATCCTGCCTCGTGCCCTAAGTCTCCTGGGATAGGCACCAGGCTCCCCGCGACCCTGAATACAGGATTAAGCGGTAATGACGATGAGTGAGTGAGTGATAACCACCATATATCATACTTAATAATAATAATAATAATAATAATAATAATAATAATAATAATAATAATAACTTTTAAAACAGAATAATTAAGTTCCACATTCAGTTTATCCTATGTTCAGGTTTTAACTGTATCATGCACTCTGGTGCATTTGTACAGTAGTAGGGTTATGTTTTTTTTTTTTTTCCAATTTTCACCCATACATTTTATTTATTAAGCCAAAGTAAGTTGCATACTACTTTTTATGATGTTGCACTTTCCCCATGTACGTTGTTGTTGTTCTTATGGCTTTTCCCATTATGGAGCTGCCGCAGCAGACCATGTGATCTGAACATTTAACTTATGCACACATTTTTCCAGGCTTGTGACCGGCACTAAGGATGCCCTGCATCCAGTGCCCGGGTTTACGGTATTTGCCGGGAACCCCTGCTTTCTGCACGGCAGGTGAGAAGCCTACCACTGAGCCACATTACCCTTTCCTATATTGAGAGCACAACATTTATGTTGTGTATTATTTAATCTGGTAGTAGAGATTTGGGGATTAGAGTCATGATTTGTTTAGTATCTACTATTTATTGTGAATGTAAGTTTGGCCTTACATTCCCCTATACTTCCACAATGTTTAAGGTGCATAATATTTATCTAATCCTAGCGTTTAGAATGGTGCTGATTTTCCGTTTCCTATAGATTTGTACTGTATAACCTATTGAGGTACATAATGTAGCAGCTATGAACTTTAACTATAACCAATAAAGTATTTAAATGTAATCCAGTAACGCAGTAGTGTGCTGTTAAAAAAAAAAAAAGACAGGAGCTCATGGTATACCCCAAGCTGCAGAGTAATTCTTAACAATCTTTAAGAATATTGTTTATTACGGTCATATGCAGTTTAGAATGTAGCTGTAAAGGAAGAAGGTGAAAACAAGAAACAAAACGTGGGATCTCTCCCTTTTATTTATTGTCAACACTGTTTTGTACAAAGAGACAGAAGAATATATCTTAGCACTTATATTTCACACATACTGTGTCTGTATTCTCAATAGCTTAAGTATTGTGAAATTTCCCGTTAAAGTATTATTGTAATCTTAAACACAGGTAATCTCTCTCTATACAAAAATGGATTAAGAGAAACCATTTGGTCATATTTACACAATCTGTACATTTGTAATTCGTCATTAACATTTAAAATAAGTGTTGAAAAACCAAGGAAAAAAGATAATAAGAAATATCAATTTATATGAAAGACAACAAAGGCATACGTTTTATCCTTTCAATAATCGGGTCTACCCTCGGTCATGTGATCGTGTTATACTGCTGTAGTGGTTATAAAACCTTCCTAACAAAAGTGTATGGGAAATGATCCCATCCTAGTATCCATATGTCCATATATTAAAAATTATGGAAAAAGGGGACTTCTTTATTTACAGCAGAACTTCAACACATGGGCGCTGCGTCTCACACATACCCACACACAGAGGTAATCAAGCATGAATTCAGGCACATGTATTCTACAAATACCTGTGACATACACTAGCAGAGGAGGGAAATAAGGAGCCAATGGAAAACAAGAACTGATAAGCCTACACTCGATAACAATGTTGCAGCCTCTTTGTGCAACAGCCAACTCCCAAGAATCCTATACATGAGTGAAAATTATAACAGAGTGCAAATATGAAATGTAGGCTACTATCTTTCACTCTCTCATGTGTACACTCCTGCCATCGTCTCTCGTGATCTCCACCTACATGCAGTGAACGGCTCCGCTATCACAGAGCCTCCAGTGAATTGGTGCGAGTCCAAAACTATAGGCTACGTTACAGGAAGAACTGCAGCTGTTTTTGAGGAAGAGCAAAGGCGAACCGAGTTCCTTGCCAGCTCAATTTCGCACAAAAATAAGAAATTTCAACAGCCAATTCAGTGTTCCATAGCACTGCTAACCCTATAGCTTTTGAGTTAGCCTGCGTGACTTCCTTTCTGATAGACACTCTCTCTTCCACTGTCACCCACACACACAGATTTTCTCTGTCCTGTGCTACCAAATCCATCCCACATAAAACATCTAGAGTGCCAGAAGAAGTGGCCACACTGCATAATTGTACGCCAAACCTGCAAAATATCATTTAAGAAACAAACATTTGACGGAAGAAAAAAAGTGTACCCTTAATAAGAAAAAAAGACCACGTTTTAAAATAAAAACATTTTTTCAAGGGTCAAACATGCAAATATATATATATATATTTTGCAGTGATTGAACTAATCTATCACTTACATTAAAAAATAGCCCTATGAACACAAGAATGAAGATAAACTTGTTGTCGAGATAGAACCTCACACATGAATCAAAAGTTCAAGCTGAGGATAATGCTTTCTGTCAAACACCAGACCATTATTAGTTTGAAAACTGTGTGTGACACTAATTGGTACAGGTTATGCAAAAGAAAGACACAATTCTTTTTTTACACACACAAAAAAATTATAAAATAAAATAAAATAAAAACACTAAACGTGGTCTTGGAATTATACAGAATCTAAAAGCTGGAATGTAAAATAGAAAGGAAGATGCATGCATGTCTCTCACAATGTACTCACAGTTTCACAAACTCTCACACACTTAGCAAAAAAATGAAGAAATGTGGCATTTAAAGTGGTGTTTTCTTAAAGTCCACAAAATAGATATTTACACAGCAATTATTAATATAAACATTGTGCTTGAATTGGAGATCTGTTTGGCTGAGAGTATGTTTATAAAATGTGAATAAAGAAGATGTATATTTCACACAGAAAAACAAACTTATTTAGAGCTATATAGGTATATGGAAAAAAAAAAAAGAAGAAGAAAGATTCGAATTTCTGGGACCACCAGAAAAGTTTACATGTAGGCTGGTGGGATGTAAATATGACACAGTCTATCGATTATACCACTAAATGGCCAGGTTTACTGGTTAATCTAGTTAAAATATTAACAAAGTGTATTTTTTGTCTAATTCATGTAATACTAGACAAAATACCTCAAGTGTATATATACGCAGTAATCCTGACTACTTATAGACTATTGCTGGTTGTCCAAGATTGGTTGGGTTAATATACAATAATGATTAAGTCTAGAACATTTCGTTTGTTTAGTAAGTGCCATTTCAACACATTTGATTTAGAATAAAACAAAATAGAATAGAATAGAATGGCGTTCTTGGCAGAACAGCACTGCTTTAACTGTTGTTTAAGCAAAAGAAAGTCTCCCAGAGCTAGTCAGGGTGCTGTCTATGAAAATATCTAGAGAGAGTAAAGAAATAAGTAACATTTGTACTTGTCTTATTATAATTTTGATCTTTTTGGCCAGGTTGAATTGTGCAAATATTCAAATTTTACTTCATATTTTAGTAAGTGAAACACATCCTAAAGTTAAATCTTTGCCGTATTCTTACTGTACACCAGTGAAAAAAGAATATTTACACTTATAAAATACAAGTGTCTGCCAAGGCAAAGCTCTTTCAGATTATCCTGTAAAAGCCATCTGATTCTTGGCCAAATAAAAAAAACAAAAACAACAACAACAAAAAAAAAAAAAGAAAGAAAAGGAAATTTTTACCTCTAGACTAAGTGAGGAAAATAATTAATTGATTTATGTTCGTTTGTTCATTATTTGAGCTTAACACCCTGCAGCTCAATTTGAACAAAATAAGACATCCCATCTAATAATTTCACTAAATACATGTAAGTTATTTTCTATAGAACGGGTTTCACTGAGAGCTGTGCAAATTGAATTCAAAATGAATTTTGTAAAACAATAATTCTGAATTTACATCCGTGCTACACAATAATACAATTTAAGATTGTGTCTCTGCACGAAATTGGACATTGTGATTCCTTTTCAGGTGTCTTTATCACAAGTAACGATCCAGAATCATGGATACTCATCCAATTACCAATCTGTGTGCAGTGACCAGAAAGTTGCCATGGCAACATGACCTGTATAATTAGAATTCTGGGACTTCTGCTAAGGCACGTAATGTGCTGTGTTCTAAACCAACGCTCAACTGACATTAATGCAACATTATAAAAATTGTAAAGCCATAAAAAGAGATCATAATAATTGTCCTTCAGCACAATATCTCGAGTACAACTGAAGTACTTTGCAAATCATGCCTTTTACATATAATATTACAGCACTCAATAAATGAAATAAACATGAATAATTAATAGTAAATAAAGCTGAAAGAAAAACATTTTTTTTCCAGCTTGGCATTGTCCCTGGCGGTCCTGGAGTTCCAGATCAGGGCAAAATGGCATGATGATGTAAGACAATGCAAGCTCTGTTGACAAATAGGATCAAATGACAACCCATGATGAAATAAGAATTCTCTGCAAAGTAGTATGCTAACACAGAATTGTAAGCAGAGTAAAAAGATATTACAGCATATAACATACAGAAATCAATCCCAAACTGAACATCATAAACATTGTAATCTAATAATATTATTGTTAACATCATCAATACAATTATTGTAAGGTGTACCCTGTTGTTTCTAGACAATAACTGATTTCTCTTCACGATTGTACCAGGTCTCTGTACCTAAGCTTGATCGGACATTGTGTTTTGGTATAAGGAGCAGAAAAATAAAACGAATAATTAAAAAGAAGAGAGGATAAAATAGAGGGATATACTGAGGTTGTCACTCTCTGGTCTGAGCTTTTGTCTGGTGAACAGGTCCCTTCTCTCTATTTACAGTGCTCCAACAGTGCTACGTCCACCTGAATCAAACATAGATCAGTTCCTCTTGCGTACTTTCTTGGTTCTGAAAGTGAAGTTACAAAGTAGACATGATCTGTTGGTCATTATTTTTAGTCTGCTGCCTCCTTGCTTTTCAATTTCCATTTGTCTTCTTCCACTTTTTTCTTTCTGCCTCTGTCTCTTAACTGCAAATAAACATCAGACATCAGATTCAATGCTGGAGAGCTTCTCGTATACATGTCCATTACTTGAGCCATTGAAAGGTCTCTGCGCTTGTCCCATCCCTAACCCGTCCCTTGCTGACAGCAGCTTGTTGTTGCCTGCTGCCCCTCCATGGTGGTTGCTGAGGGGCCCACTGAGGCATAGCTCCTTGGGAAAACGGGGTCCCACGTTGGACAAAACACCAGCAGAAGCAGAGGCTGGCAAATAAGAAGTCACCCCCATGGAGCCGCGGAAGTCTGCCCGGTTGTTGTTGAGGAGCTGTTGCTGCTGTTGTGGCTGCTGCTGCTGTGGCTGTGCCTGCTGCTTTTTGATGTAGTACGATTTGGCGCCATGTAATAGGCACTGGTCATCGCCGAAGGTTGGGATGAATGGGTTCTGGTTCACCTTATCTGGGTAGAGAGATTTAGACAAGGAGTAAGTCCCAACCCCTCGGGTACCTCCCATACCTCCTCCCATCATGCCTCTATCCCTGTCCCTAGTGTCTCTTTCGCCTACCGAACGACGGTGCAAACCACCCTCACCCCCACGGAACAAGCTAAACGATGAGCCACCTCCCTTCCCCCGGTCCCCACCACTAAAAAATGACTCCCGTTCCTCTCCCATATACCGCTCAAACATCTGGGCATATGGGCTTGCACCTTCCATGTAGCGATCTTTGTCTTTCAGGCTCACACTCCGGGGTTGAGGAAGCATAGATGCTCCTCCAAACCCTCCAGAGCCGCCCATCCTACCTGCCCCTTCTTTCTGCAGGTCTACGAATGTGTCATAGGAATGCTGCCTACGCAACACCCTGCCCCCTGGGCCAAACTTGCGCCTCTGCACCTGGGTTTGGGCCCCGCCACCTCCAACACCTCCGTTCCCACCTTCTGGGGGGAACTTGCCCCCTATCTGATCCAGGAGGAGGTGGTTATCCTCACTGATGTCATACAAGTTGCCTGGCTTCTTGCATGAATCACATCGCTTGCAAGTGGCTGAGCTTGGCCTACTGGAGGTTTGTCCACTACCCCCACCTCCTCCACTTGATCCCACTACACCCCCTCCTCCCCCATGCATGCAAACAGGCTTGCTGCCTCCACTATGGCAATTACGGCATTCCCAATCTCCTCCTGCCAAACCTCCCACCCCTCCAATGTTCTTTTCCCAGCATGCATGGCCCTGCTGCCCAGGAGATCCTCCCACTCCACCCTTACACTCTGTCTTCTTGGATTTACCTTTCAAGAAATCGTCCACAGGAACCAAACTAGTGCACGCTCCCCCGCCACCACCACTGCTGACTATGCCGCCACATCCGCCCCCACCCAGACCCCCTCCGCCACCCATTCCTGGAGCATCACTCAAATCCAAGTGCTCCCACTGGGATGCCCCTTCCTTGGATCGGAACTGGTCAATGTAGAAGTCCCTCAGATTATCTTTGTCACGGAACATGTACGAGGAGTTGGCCCCTCTCAGACTCTTGCGTTCCACAGGTGGGGTAGCTGAACGGTGCCCTTGTGTAACAGGATGATGGTGGTGGTGGTGGTGGATGGTGTGGTGGGTGCGTCTCCGGAAACCAAGCTCAATTTCATCCTGCTCCCGGCGTGACTTGGCAGATGCTGGCCTTTTTTTCAGGCTGTCCCTGTACTGCTTGCGTCGCTTAGCATTGCCCTCAAGGTTTCCATAGGTCACGGTGTGAGTGGAAATATCTGACACATCAGAACGAATATTTCCATCGTCCCCTCCTGACCCCGCCCCTCCTCCCCCACAGTACCTCTCATGTCCTGCGATAAACCCTGAACTGGACGCCCCTCCCTTGAAGGAAAACTTCCCATATATATCAGGCAGGCCAGACTTGAAGCTCGACTGGGTGGGGTGGCCTGCAATCAGGTCAAACTTTTCCCTGTTCCTGTGTGTCAGTGACTGGCGAGGCTGGGTTGTGAAAATAGGCGCTACCCCTCCCCCTAGGCTGTCACAATCGTACATCCCTCCCTCCAATGAGCTGGCACTGCCTAAGCTACGAGGTCGGTTAGGCAAGGGACCCGACATACCCAGAGCCAGTCCGGATCCCGTGCCCCCATGGTGGTGCAGGTAATGATCCTGGTACAGGTTACTGTCCTTCAGATGCATGTTCCCAAAAGTCCTCTCCACATCACTCACATAGTCGCTGAACATATTATCTTCTGGCAGATATGGAGGTGGAGGCTTGCAGTCACTGTGGCCTGCCAGACTGCGTCGATGCTCACTGATGTCATAGACAGCCGACTCACGATGGCCATAGTCCAGGGCACTGTGGGGAGAGCCATTGACCCCAGGCACGGAGGTCATATTTTTGGCTGTACGCAGCAATCGAAGGATGTTAGAGTGGGTGTTGTTC
Organism: Clarias macrocephalus; assembly: GCA_011419295.1. Taxonomy (NCBI): domain Eukaryota; kingdom Metazoa; phylum Chordata; class Actinopteri; order Siluriformes; family Clariidae; genus Clarias; species Clarias macrocephalus. The sequence goes on along the minus strand of JAAGKR010000318.1, from coordinate 198,789 downwards.
ATGTTCATGTTCATGGTGGCTGACGGAGAGTTGAGGCCCGATTTGTTCTCTTCAATCTGGACGCCATGGATGCAGCTGTAGATCCCCTGATGAAGAAATGATAGAAAAGTAAGGTTAAGAAACAGGGGGAAGAGAAAAGAAAGACATGAAAAATAAGAATTAATTTGCTGCGTTTATGTAAATAGTAAAGTATTATGTTAAAATTTAATCAATGCCCTTGCTATATACAATGAAGAATACAACATATTGGGCCTAACAAAAATCCATACTGAAGGATGGTATAGTAAATGGTAGGTTCATTAAAGCTCCATACATCAGACCCCAGCCCTGCACTGTCAAATGAAGGAGGGGTTACCATGAAAGACAGGTTGAAAGAGATAAAGTAGGTGGTAAACGTGTGATTGATGGTGTTTTTGCAGTGAGACTGGTTTTCACCGACAATCAATAATGCCAATCAATGTGATTAAAAATTCAGCTAACATCACTACATCTTTTTAGCTCTTCTTCTTCGTATTAGAGAAACAACAGGAAAACAAATTCTACAAAAATATCTGAACCTCTTCAGCTTAATCCAATGTATTGCTTTTTTAAAGCACTCATCTAAAATAAAAATTTAATTTAAATGATAGACTACTGCCCATAAGTGCTTAGTGCTATTCAAACAGGAACTCCATAGATGTGTTTAAAAAAAAAAAACTAAACAAAAAAACAGAAAGGAAAAAATAACAATTATATAATACACAAAAATAATCTTAAAAATATTCACATGTACTGTAAGAGACTGTGTGTATAAATTGTGATAAAGTGTTTCTTCTCTGCCCCTTAGGAACGTTTTCTGGCTCACCACTGTTCTTGTGCACATCCTTTGTGTCAAGCATATCTTCACTAAATTCTGTCCCTTTTGGACATTCTTGCCAGCTTGCCACTTTTCTTCCATTTATCTCCTGACCCCTTCATCTAATTGGTCTGCTATGAACATATTTTCCATGTCTCTGATATGGTGTTTCTCTTTTCTTTTCTCCCTAGAGGGGTCTACCAATTCTTTTATTTTATCACTTGTTACTCCACACATACACTTTGTCTCTTCAACCTTTGCTTTTCTTATCCTGAAGCCACTCTTACAGTGTCTTCCATGCTCTGCTCCTGTATTCTTTAATATTTAAACATTTGATTATACACTTCTACCTCAAGAAATGCTTTTAGCGCTCAAAAGAAAGGTTGTCATAGAATATAAGTCCTGCCTTTGCAGAGAAATGATTCTTACTTTTATAGTTTTGGGGACATCTATACTTATTTATAAATTCATGAGCTTTTTTTTGTCTGAAATGATTTCAGATTAACCAGGTTTTTCAGAGATGCTTTGCCAGGTATCTTGCAAATCTAGCCTTTCTGGGAAGCTCAGTTGGGTTAAGGATGGCTAAATGACTAGACTATTCTATTACAGACAGCATTCCTTCCTTTCCTATATCACTTGTGCATCTTTGAGCTGCGTTTTCGGTTGGTAAAAATCATCAAATCAATCAAAGTTAAGAATTTATCAAGTTCTGAATGGGTAGCGCTTCTACTTGTAGCACTTCAGATGGTAGCCATTTCTGTTGCTAAACTGATTTTGCATAGATTAACTAGTCATTAGACCCACGTACAGTATAGGCAGAAAAACATTAAACCTACGGTATGACAGGTTCATAGTTCTTTATCCCACTGGGGGAGCCCTACAGTATAAGAATGTATGTAATGTAGAACCCTACAACTGATGATTCTTCTGAGTTGTTTCGAAGTAGATTTCATTTAGAAATTACCAAGTCAAAACAGCTACTCTATACTCTTAAAAATAGAGTTTCTTTGAACATACCTTTCTTGTATGTTTTTTCAGATGGTACCATAATTGCTGTACCTAAACTTATCCATCTAGTCGGAGTCCTAAAGGCTTTATGTAAAACCCTACCACAGAGGCATGTATTTCAGTGAAGATTTTAACTAGTTCCATTTAGTTTAGTTAGTTATGCACATAAGAATCCTTTTTATATATCTGTAGATTGAAAATTTCAGCTGTGAGTATTTTATGGTTTGCAGCACAGCTAGGGCTAATTCATTCCCAGCCTAGTCTTTTAGACAGTAACCTCAGCGGCTTTCAAACACAACTGTACTACATCAGTTCCCATTGTATCATTTGTAACGGAAAAAGCCGAGGGACCCGCTCACCCTGCTAATGGAAAAGGTGATACCAGGCTTGCCCGAACACACGCCCATGAAGCAGAAGCGTAGCTGCCAGTAGAACAGATGCTCAGCTATGAAGGTGATGAGTGACAGCGCCATGGCAGCCCCCAGCATGTAGAAGACGCCGGCCATGTTGTCGACATCCAGCTGGCTGCTCATCACCTCGTTCTTCTCGTTGTGACAAATCCCAGTCAACCACAGTGCCTCCAGCTCCTCCATCTCACCTGTTGAGAGAAAGAGAGAGAGAGAAAGAGAGAGAGAGAGAGAGAGAGAAAGGTGGAAATGGTAGATGGATGTGGGGAAGGCAAGGGAAAGGTAAAGAAAAAAAAAGTTTGGAATGAAGAGAGAATGAGGATTTTGAAACGGGGACAGGTGAAGGAGGGGAGGGTTACGGGAAGAATGTGATAATGTTGTGACCATGACAGTAGGTTATGGGATTTATTTTGGGTAAAGGACAAAGAGAGGTTGAGAGAGTGGGCAGAGAGAAATAAAGATGAGTAAGTGCGTGATGTCTTTGCCTTGAGTTAAAGTGTCTGTACCGTAGTTGAAGTACTGTAGTAATCCAAGTTGAAGTATGTGTGTGCGTGTGCCCCTGTTCCCGTGTGTGTGTGTGTGTGTGTGTGTGTGTGTGTGTTCAAGACACATTGTATGTGTGTCTGAATATAACATGGCAGCGTACGAATGCTTTTAAGGCTTTACTTAAATGTGCATTAATGTTTTTTTCTCCACTGTGTTCATCAATAATGTGCTCTTTGAGTTCTTTTTCACGGTTTTGCGTTAATGATGGCTTCTTTGTATTTAGAACTTTATTGGTTTTAAAGTTGTCTGATGTAGAGTGTCGCAAACAAATTAAAGCCCCTGAGACACACAACATTTGTCATGTTGAATTACTCCGGATGTTTTCCCAGCAGAGCGCTTCCTCATTAATGATTGATTATGAGTGTCACTTGTGATTTAGCTTCTGGAGCTAAGGGGTGACCTTAGGGCCTTGGCAGTCATCAAAGCAGGGACAGGATCTTGCCCCCATAAATATGATATCAATAAATGTAGTAAATTATGTCATAATAGACACTGGCCAATCTGAGATATCATAGGTTTTGGCATATACAGTATTTTTAAAATGAAAAATAAAAGTAATTATGAATTGACTGGAAGAAACGAATTTCAAATTTTAAAAGAAATTAACTGAATATTTAAAATCTTTAAAAAGATAAAATAAATATAAATTAATACTTAAAAAAAAAGACATCAGGGATATTAGCAAACATAAATACATACTGAGAGTAAAAACTCTCAGATTCTTAACAGATATTGTACATAGAGGCAAATATAAACAGGAGGTACACTTTTCAGTCTGTCTGAAATTTTGTCAGAAATACAACAAAATGTACCGCATGTGAAAAATATTGAAGACAGGTACATAAAAATATATCACATGAAAAAAAAATACATTTGAGATTAAGGAACTGTTGAAGCCAAAGGTTACAGACCATGTATTAGCACTTTTACTGTAGCTTTTCTATTCTCCAGGGTTTGCCCTAGCATTGTGCCAGGGTTAAATAAATAAATAAATAAATAAATAGGCAAGCACACATACAGTAAATTATAATAAGAAAAACACATATGGATATTTGAAGCACTAAATAGATTAAAAAATGCAGTGCTAAATATGTATATGTATAAATGCATTCAAGTATCATGATATAATACTTTAGTCATATGGCCCCCACCCTTTGATCATATTCTATATGTCCTATTCTTAACACAAAATGGTGGTGGTGTTCTGTCCAAAACATCTTGGTTAACAACTGATAATGGTAATTTCCATCATTAGTATTGTGGATTAGTCTGACTGGCTGTTTGGTTAACCAGCTTATATTGACTGCAATAAACACCCAAAACAAACAGTGCACCCAGTCCCAAAATAAGTTCCCATAGTTCTCACTGGTACCAAAGCCTATAATGTAAAAATACATGACTCATGCGCTCTGTTCAGGGGTGTGTGGAAAAGTCGAAGGTTCAAGCCCTAGCACTGCCAACCGGCTATTAATCTCATCGTGCTCTTAAGTCTCTTAACCCTACAGTATCTGTTCCATGGACGTTGTATCTTGTATCTTGGCTGACCCTTCGCTTTGAACCTTACTGTACTTCCTCTAAAGTCAGGATATGCAAGGAAAGCATCTATGCTGTAATGTACATGTGAAAATTGAAGGCTTCATCTTAAAATAAATAAATAAATAAATAAATAAAAACAAATACCCAGTCCAGGTTTTGATAGAAGGGTGGGAGTCAAAAGCTTTGAAAGAGTCTGACCTCTGATGTCATGCCGAAAGGAAAAATAAAAAAATAAAAAAAGAGTTTACACTGATGTGTGCAAAAGACATTCTGACATTCAGAGACAGCTCAAATTTTTAACAGTGACCTACTTAAAGAGAGTAGGAGAAGAGAGCTGATAGGAGTTATAGGCTGAAGGAACTATGAGACATTTCTTTCTGTCAGTGTATTGGACTTGTCTGAGTAAAGGAGAACCATGCTCCCATTAGAGCACTGTAGTCTGTTCCCTTGAGACAGAAATGAGCGTGTGTGAAAGTCAGAGGAAGCTGAAGAGAAAGAGAGAGAGAGAGAGCACGAACAGGTTATCTGTGCATTTCTACAAGCACGTCATACGCGCATTCAGTACCATCACAAACTCACTTGTAACCAAGCAAGCCATTGCAGACCCAGGACCTCAGGCCTGGCACTTACATAATACTGTATACTGCCCAGCAGTGACAAAATGACATGTAACACACCTGAGTAGACCTAAAGCAGACCTGGCCCCTAACAGGCAGCTGCTGGGCTACCTAGCTAACACATGTCACTAGCTCTGTTTGTCTTTATGGATGCATGAGCAAACAATCACTCAAAGCAAGTCCTGTAACTAGGCCAGGAATAATGCAAGTTAAATAGAGAATACTTTGTTTGGCTCAATACATTTCTGTTGTCTGATGTGGAAATCTATTCACAAAATCTTTGTGTGACTTTGATTGTGTACAGGGTGAGAACATCGTTAGTGAAAGCTCATTAAATGAATACAAAAGGAGGAAGTAGGAACGGCATGGTATTTTAAACATCCAAAGCTCTTAGACACTTTAGAAAATTGTTTCTGTTACTGCCTGTACATGCCTTTGATGTATTTTTCACACACACATTTGAGCTCCAAGCTAAGATTTAAGTACAAAGTCAGTTCTACTTTATATTTACCCCTGATAAATAGGAGTATTGTAGATGCCACATGATTTGAAATAAATATATAAGAATAATATATATAAAATGCAACAAGGAGGACTCTGGAAAGAGACGACAAGACAGAAATACACAAGACCAGGACTTTCTTTAAAAAAAGAAAGAGGAAATGCTTAAATAAGAAGGCGGGAAATGAAGACCAGGTGGCATCAATTTAAATTAACAGCAGAAATAATTCAATATGGAAGGCAAAAAGGGTCAAAAATGTGTGAGCTAGACTGCAACTTCAGACTACCATTGACGGCATAAACCAAAAAAAATTTAACCACATTTTGATTGATTTATTTAATTTAAACATCTCGGAATGTAAAGTATGTTAATCATATTCTGTTATTTTAATTCGTTTCTAGTGCAATTTACTGCAATAAACCTTGGGTCCTATGTTATATTACATGCAGAACTTATTCTTTACACAGCATACGTCTACTATAAGGATGCAATTAATGACATTGAAAAAAAATGAAATTGCAATATAGACCTGTGCAATTAATGATTTAATCACAAAAGGCTGAAATAATTTTTTTTATCAAATTGTGCAGTCCTATATAATACAAGTTGTCCTTGTGGCTAACAGGAAATAGTTTATCAGTTGTTTGACGACAGAACTTGGTGCGGAATGGCTTCTAAATTCATGTTATATACAATGTCAGCTTACTAGCATACGACAATCAAGAAATCTATTCTTTTTAGAGAGATAAAACAATGAAATTTTGATTGATTAGGCCATTGAGGAAAAAACTCGAAATGGCTGGATGGCTAAAAGACACAGATCTGGTCCTCAAGGCTATCTTTTAGCATACAAAGAAAAACATTAGCCATCTGAATTATTAACATAGTCCATATTTACTGTACATAAAAATCAACCCAATCCAGTCCAAGTCCTTGTAATTTCATATCATAGAATGAATATGATACCTGCCGTTGGAGAGTTGATTCTCCAAACTTTATACTATCTCCAAAGAAACTGAATAAATAAATTAAAAGCTTTTGGATGAATTGTAAACACTTTTTTTTTTTTTTTTTGTAAAAAAAATCTGCTATAAAATTAACAGACATACAGTTTTTACCAGTTTTGTTGTATTCACGTACAGTAGCCGGGCTTTACTGCATAATTTTATGAACATGAAATATGAATACGAAATAGAATTTCTCACCATCTCCAAACAACTGCAGAATGGCAAGGTCCACAGGTCTCTTCCAACCAGCATCTTTCTGGATGGCGATGCCGTAGCCTGTGGTTGCAAAGATATAACCACTTCCGATAGTCACAAGCTTGCAGCCCTCATCTCTGCCTGCCATGTAGTTCAGCACAGCAGCGTCATAGATAAATGCATCCAGTTTTCTGCCAAGAACAAAAGAAGAAAATATAATCAATGTGGCCATCGAGTGAGAGCCAAATTCTACAGTGTGTTTTTTTTCTAGACTGTGACTAATCCATGTTAACCTTTTAGAATGTATTTTCTTGCTCAATTTAGCAAATGACAAACTAAAAAAGTCCATGTACTGCACTACTAATCAAAGGACTTCTTGCTGAGGCTATGAATGGTGCTGTTGCAGCTATGTAGACTGTTGGTTCTAAGGAATTATGAGACAAGTCCAAGCCCCAGCATGATACCTGACATCATGAAGTGCTATTTTGAGTCAGACAGATTATTATTATTATTATTATTTATTTATTTTTTTAAAGATATTTTTTAAATCTTGTATTCAAAAAAAAAAAAAAACCCGACATAAATGTTATGAATAGTGCAATTCTTACTCACTCATTTTTCTACACCGTTTATCCAGTACAGGTTTGCAGGAGGCCTGTAGCCTATTCCAGGTGACTTGGGCACACACATACTTGGGCACACACAAACACTCACACACTATGGGGAATTTGGAAATGCCAGTTAGCGTAATTTGCACGTCTTTCGACTGTTTAAGGAAACTCCAGTACCCGAAGGAGACCCACCAAACACAGGAAACACCTGCAGACCCGAAAGCAGGGAACAGATCCCTCGGCCCTGGAGGTGCAAGGCCACGGTACTAACCACTATATTCTTTCCATATTTCATTACTCAGGTGGATTCATTTTCTATAATTTCTTTCGCGAGGACACGTTTATTTAGCATTTTTAGAAGAGAAGCAGTTTTTAAAGGAGTCTCCAGTGTCCCTGCTTTGTAAGAGTCAAAGGTGAAGCTGTAACTTTCATTCTTCCACCTTTGGAAAGTTTCCAGGACAGAGGGGTGTGCAATGTGTTATGGTCGGCGTGATAAGAGTAACACTGCTTTAATCAGATGCCACACCAACCCATCATTTATTTTGTCACCTTTTAACATGGATTTCATATTAAAATAAATTGGTATTGCTTTTCATTATGTTTTAATGAACAAATGACATTATCTGTATAGTGTTCTTGGTCCAACCTTATCTTTTCTTCCCCTGTTTTATTCTCCCCTTTGTATTTTGTAGTTTCTGTTTTCCTGTCCTTAATTATATTGGGTGGAAATGTGAATCGTACATGTATTAAATTTTGAATTCGGACTGTAAAGCTGAAACATACAAATGTTACATGTGTGGTTTAGTCATGCCTAAACAAATAGCTTCAGACTTCTACAGTTTGTTGCTATTAGCAGCTATGTGTCCACTGAACACCCACTCACACACAATCACATTCTATCTGTCTTCCTCTCTCCTTCTCTCTGTCCCCTAACACACTTTGGTTGCTTTTTTTAACCTCTTTCTCTCTTTTACCCTGTTTTCAGGCTCTGGAGGGCCTCGTCTACATTCTTCTGGTGGAAGCTGGTCATGTAGCTGTGCATCTCTTTGTAGTTGTTCCTAATGTTCCTCTCTGTGCTGCCATTGGGAACCGTGCCAAAACGGAACGGCGGAGAAAAGTCATTTGGTCGTTGAAACTGTAGTAAGAAAGAAAGAAAGAAAGAAAGAGAGAGACAGAGAGACAGAGAGAAAAGAAGAAGGTCAGGGTGAATACAGTAGTTTCAACCTGCATTCATCCAGTATTGCTAGGTACACTGTGTAATGAATTTCCAACAGTTGGGTGTAAAATAATTTTTAAACACTGCCATAACTCTTTTATACATATTGCATATCTTCAAATCATAAAGGACAAATGAGATCTTTTTCCTTTTTTTCATTTGATCAAATATAGGATATGTGATGCTGCTAAAGAAAAAAAAAAAATCCAGCATCCTAAAATGTTATTTAAAAGAAAATATAGCACAGCCTAAAAATGTATTAAAAGTATGAAAAAATAACACATGAATTATTGAGTGGTTACCGCAGATTCTCCTTGTCAGTTCTCCTTGCCTGTTTTAGCAGCTGTAACCTAGTTCACATTAGCCTAATAACTTCTCATTTATAAAGGCCAAGTGCAAAGCTACAAGAACATACTACAAGTTCGACGGGTGCAGAAACAGCAATTAACACCAATGATTACTCGTGTATGTCAAAGACATAGACCAGGTACAGGCACTTACCAAACAAATACTTGACCAACAAATATTCCAATATTTCAAATCCAAGAAATTTTTTTCTTTGTACAAGAATAAACTTTATTAGGAAACAAGCCTGAATGATAAAATATACATAAGGCAGTCTAGACAGTGCACTATCCTGTTTATTACATTTTACTCATGAGATGAAAAAGTATGGTTAGGGGTGTGCATTCAGACTTTGGTTACATGCATGTACAGTAGGAGTTGCACATTGTTTAAATCTTAGGTGGAACAACAGAATTAAGCGGTACTAGGACAGCTACATGGGAGTAATGCACATGAAGCAGAGTTAGCTGAAAACAGAGGTTTGTTTAAGTATCATGCAATTTCATTATAGATTTAAAAAATATATTATTAGTATTAGTTCAGCTATTTAAAACATCATGCACACATTGCAATGTCCTGACCTTGATTTAGTACCTCAAGGCTGCTTAAGTTCACACAAAAGAATTAATCAGTATAGGATATGCTTGATCAAGTACTATTTTATAAGCTTCCACATATTGAGTCTGGAAGCCATGTTGTTAAATTAAACCAAATTAGCATTTTTTTGTAGTTATTATACCTATGGCTATTACTGCTATACTGTTTATACAGTACACATTTACACAACTATACCACTTATACTGCAACACACACACACACACACACACACACACACACACACACACACACACACAGACACACACTTATTCTCACACATTATGGGCAATTTGGAAATGCAAATTAGCTTAATCTGTGTGTTTTTTAAACTGTGGGATCACCCAAATGAGGATGGGTTCCCTGTTGAGTCCGGTTCCTCTCAGGGTTTCTTTCTACTGCCGTCTCAGGGAGTTTTTCCTTGCCACTATCAATGAGGCAATGCGTCCTCGGTCTGCTCATCAGGGACAATCTTATCATCATTTTGATTCATACACGTTCACATTTCATACAAACTTCAATAATTCTTTTGATTGTGTAAAGCTGCTTTGCGACAATGTCAATTGTTAAAAGCACTATACAAATAAAATTGAATTTAATTGAATTGGGAGGACACCGTACTGCCTGGAGGAAACAAACCAAGCACTAGGAGAACATGCATGAACTCCATACACAGAGGCCCGATGCAGGACTCAAACTCCATCCTTGAGGTTATTCATACAATATACAATATCTTCTCTTTTTTTTGCTACATTCTATGAGCTAGAGTTAACAACAATAGGAAAAAAAAAATCTTTTTCAGTTAGCATATTCAAGCCTTGATTTTTCCAGGAATTAAAGTGAAGTTCTGATGTTTAAATCTGGCAACATCAGAGGTATGACCTACTGTATATGTAGGTGATTTGGAAAATCTTAATAAAAAGACCAAAAAATGTATTCAGTATAAACAAACCTGGATATAATTAACTTTCTCTGCATAAGTATTGGATTAGTGTTCTGACTTAAGGTACCTACTCCGACTACAGCCCTGCATATTGGCAAAGCTAGAGGAGAAACACACATTGTATTCCAAACACGGTACAGTATGTTGTGTTTAAATTCATTTCACTGGCACTATCTTTATTAATGCTATAAACCTCACATGTTGACACAGCATCTGGACTTTTTAATAGCCCTTTAACATAATCAACTTTTTTCAATTTCTGCCTTCAGTGTGGAGACAACAAATCTATATAAAATAAGCCCCTTATAGTGAAAGCATCCGGTACCAATGAAGCACCTTCCATGAATCTACTGTAATTCCAAACGCGTACCACAAAACAAAAACAAAAAAACACTCTAGCTAGGGCAAATAGTGAAGAAAAGCAATGAGTTGAGGAACTTACAGTAGTGCAATCATAACCAATGTGCAGGGTAAGGTATAGTAAGATCCTTTCAAGCATAGGTAAATGAAATATAAGTGTTGCCAAAAATGTTTCTTTTGTTTCCTGCCTTAGTGTCTCACTTAATTATTGTCTATAGCGCTTTATCCTGTATACAAAGCACAAGGCGGGAATCGAACCCAGCTGCCGAAGGTGCAAGGTGACCGTGCTAACCACTAAGCCACTGTCCACTCCTACTGTACCTCCACTCCACTGTGGTGTTTCAGTACAAAAGAACATATTTTAGAAGTCCATAAATTCCCAGCCTCCCAAAGGAATAAATTTTAACATTTTTTTAGAAAAGAAAGAAAATCAACAAATTCTACAAGATGATGCAAAGAACATACAGTGGAACCTTGGATTACGAACATAATTTGTTCCAGAAGAGGGCTCGTATTCCAAAACACTCGTACACCAAATCTAATTCTCCCGTAAGAAATACTCAAATTATTCGTTCAACAGCCCAAAAAAATAAATACATAAAAATAATTCATACAATAACATAAAGTAAAAACAAAACAAACTAACCTGCACTTTACCTTATAAAAATAAATCCCGACAGATAAGTGTTTCCGTTTGTGCGCGCAGGTGCCGTGTATTTGTGTGGGTGTGTAATTAGCCCCTTCCCTGGCCTCGTCTTACACATTAAAACTCCTCCTCCCTCGCCCCACCTTGCTTTTTAAGTTTCACAACAAACACACACACAATGGAAACACTGTTTAAATGGGGAAAAAAGAAATCTCTCTAATGACACTCATGTGAGCGCATGCTAAAGGAATCACTGCTGCAAAGTAAAAAACAAAACAAAACAAATGAACCAGCACTTTACCTTTGAAACAAATCGCGATAGAGCAGAGTTTCTTGGTGTAGAGAAGAGAGTGTCTGTATGTGTGTGTGAAGACGGGGAAGGGGGTGTAAAGGCAAGAGGTTGTGTGTGTGTGTGTCGGTGTCAAATTACGGGCACGTACACACATAGGAGACACGCTGAAACAGAGAGGGAGATGTTGATTATACCAGTAAGAGATGAGCACTAAGACCCAGAAGGGGAGACGATTACCCACAATTCCGCAGCGCAAGAGAGAGAAAAATCATTGGCTCGGTTGTGATCACGTGACGCTTGGTGTCAAAACAAAAGTGCATGCGTGATACATGATACTCGGCACTCGTAAACCAAAGCTTGCTCATTTTTTAAGTTAAAATTTATTAAAAATCTTTGCTCGTTTTGCGGAATACTCGCAAAATGCGTTACTCGCAATCCGAGGTTCCACTGTACCTGTTAATTCCTCATAAATCTACATGTCAGTGTACCTGTGTTAATTGATGCAGGTTTAAAATTAAAATACTGACCGGATTTCATTTTTAATGTTTGCTGGTATTTAAAATAATTGATTTCATGTAGAGAACCTTTTCATTTTTTATGGCTAGCCTTGTTCAATGTGTCAAAGTATAAACTGACGCTAGCACTACAGAAATTAGGCTGTAAATAATATATGCAGTGTTATTCTAGCTTTATTGAACTGTGAAGGCCATTGCTTAAAGGTCACTTCTACGGTGCTGACAGAAAAGCCCTTGGCCATATCCTTAGTAATCTAGGTTTTATACAGTAGGTGAATCCTCCGTACCTTCTTATCGCTGAGTCCAGTCACCTGGTCAACGTACTCCTCTTGGATCATGAAAGCAGCCAGGTTGGCAGTGTAACTGGCCAGGAAGATGACAGCGAAGAAGGCCCAAACTGATACCATTATCTTACTAGTGGTGCCTTTGGGGTTTTGAACAGGCACAGAGTTGTTGAAGACTAAACCCCAGAGCAGCCATATGGCCTTTCCGATTGTAAACGAGGGACCACCTGGCTCTGAAGACAGAGAAAATGAAAAAGAGTGAGTATCAAAGAAAAAAAGAAAGAAACAAGATATATGTACATGTGAAAAAGCCCAGAGGGAGACAGAGACATAGATATAAATGATGGTAAGCAAAAATGCAGAGATTAAGGGGAATAACAAAAAGGGTAGAAAAAAGAGAAGCTGTTTATAAGTAGATGGATGCAAGCATAAGCATATTCAGAAGGAGCTGAAACAGTAATTGGAGGTGAAAAAGGCATAATGCTTTCAGATGGCTAGACAGAGAGACACAGAGGGACTCTATAGTGTGTTATAGTTAAAGAAAATTAGAAATGCTTTTAAGCTCCAGCGCAGTACAACGGCTTATGTAATATGGACATGTCATTAAACATGGGCCTGGGGGCGAGAGGAGAAATCAGTAGTCTCTGTATTCTCTCAGCTCCCAGCAATTACCTGAAGACAGCACAGTGCAGCATTGGATATGCTTTGGTTTCACCATATATCTGTTCAGCTAAGTCAGAGTTTTTTTGCTGGGCAAAATTTGATCTTTATTGCTGTGATCCCTAAAATTCCACTGGAACCAAAACATTAATATGGTAACACAATAACAGTATCTGGATGTGGATGTGGATTAAGATTGTTTGAAGATTCATTTACTCCATATCCTGTACAGCGTCGCAGGTGGCGTGGAGCCTATCCCAGGAGATTTAGGGCACAAGGCAAAGTACACCCTGGACAGGATGCAGGGAACCCACACACACACTATATGAGCAATTGGGAAATGCCAAACTAAATATTTGTACCATGGGAGAAACCAGATTACACGAAGGAAACCCACCAAACACGTACAAACTCCTCTTGAAACCCTTGAAACCTTGTGGTGCAGGGCCACAGCGCTAGCCATTATGCCACAGTGCCCCCTACATCATATTTATATGAAATGAATTCAAATCAGGATTTAAAATATTCTTGCAAAGTTACAGTATATGCAGTGGCAAAACTGGAAATTATTTGCAAGGCAAATGCTTGATGGAGGTACATTAAGAGTTCATCTGTAGTTACAGGCAAATAATTTCAACTTTATATCAAAGTTTCCACATCGTACATCTTCAACGTGGAAACGTTTTTATTAATGTTTTCTTCGTATATAAACAAAATTAATTCATTCTTACTTCAAATTTGGTCCTTGTTCTTACAGTGCTTCAAAATGTTACATTTTTGTGATAATGTTTTTAATAGGGTGAGATGATAGAAACAGGATGGTTCAGATTACCCATTTACAGCATCTGACAGACACCCTTATCCAGAGCAACTTACATTTTATCTTATTATACAGCTGAGCAATCAAGGGTTAAGGGAGCAAGTTGGCAGTCCTGGGGTTTGAATCTGGGACCTTAAAATCAATAGCACAACACCTTACCTTGTACTGTATATCACATATACCTGTACATCACAGCACAGTGAAATTGTTTCCTCACATATCCCAGGTAGGAAACTGTGATACACTAGCCATGGAGCAGACAGACTTATTGCTCAAGAGCCAACTGTGGCAGCTTGGTGGAGGTGGGGATTGAGCCGCCAACCTTCTGATCGGTAACCCAGAGCCTTAACTTCCTTCAAATATTATATATACTGTAATATTAGAACTTACCTGCAGCATCATCTATATACTGAATATCAATATTCGTAACACAAACACAGCAACACACCAGACTTCCACTACACTGATTTGTATGTCACATTCCGCACCAATGTAATTTATCAAGCTAACTTCTGCCGCTGTTTGTCTTACTGGACTTGTAAACCATTTCCACTTCTCTCTAAACACAATTGGGATTGCATGTCATATGGTGGCATGATATGGTAATGTGGATATATTTGAAATGAGAAAAGGTTCTGTATTCACAGTAGAAGAAAAATTAAACTTGTTACAGGAGTTTAATCATATGTTGTAAAAAAAAAAAAAAGAAAAAGAAAAAGAAAAAAAGAACAGGGCAGATGTTATGCATGTTAGTTCACGCATGAAGTAGGCTATGCTTTATATGATTAAAAAAGAGATAAAATAATTTCTTGCATATCAATCCTATTCAACAGCAAAATTATTGAGTTATACTCAGAAAACATTTATTTAAACACACCACGTTTTTGGAAAAATTTATCCGATTACAATTCATTGTCTTTGACTGGCATGAAATCTAGCTAGTAATGTTGCTAGCAATGGTTTTGTTGTGCTTGTTGCTGTTGATTTTTTTTTACATATTAGCTTTTCATTGGGCTTATTTAATACATCCAAAGATGCACAACTCTATCCTAATATCTCTCCTTTTCCAGAACTGTTCTCTGATTATGCACTACATTAAGTGTATACTTATTATTTCTGAGAAAATTCTCATCCAATTGTAATGGTCAATATAATGGGGGAAAAAACATGCATTACTTGTAAGAACATATACTGTACAATTTACTTTCACAGCCAGATTGCTTTTGACATCCCGGCTATAACGTGTCAGGGTGTTTAATAGGTGTTCTCCCACCATGCACACGCAAGTCTGTGTCAGTGCATGCATACCTCGTCCATCTGCCAGACAGCGGTTGTAGCCGACTGGACTGAAATATTCGAAGACAAAGACGGCCACGGCAGATACGATCAGCAGCATCACAAACATCATCACCCACACATCAGCACTGAACGGCTCTGAGACAGACAGAGAGAGCGAGAGAAAGAAAATGGAGACAGATGTATATGATACATTCTGACCCAATATTACAGCTCCTCAGAGAGACAGATGTCTTTGTTATTCAAGCTGTCAGAAATATCACTATTCCAGGATGCTTATTTGACTGAGATTACATTTGGAATAATCAAGGTGTAACAAGGACAGACTGAGATTATGAATAGGCAAAGGATAAAAGGTTTGAAAAGTTTATTACAGAAATAAAATAAAATAAAATAAAAATGATATCATATATCATAGAATTTTAAAATACAAGGAAACTAAAAAACTAAAAGAGTGAAAGTGCCTTAAGACATATTCTGAAAAATAGGTTTTCAAATCATATCAGTTGTAAAAATAAAAAAAAAAAGCAATAAAGTGAAACTATATTTAGAAAAGGACTATGTCAAAGAGAAACAACAATACATGTCAAACAATGCTATAAATATCCTGTGAAATTCTCACTTCTGAATGTGCGATTGAAAACAGTTATTCATAATATTGCCTCATAACAGGCTTGGCAACTTTCTGGTCTGGAAACTAACTCTAAGGCCAGTTTCAAGAAAGCAGGCCAATTTTTTTGAAAAGGTGACTCATGAGGCCTACAATGTATATAATCTACAAACACCTGTTAACATTGCAGATTGCAGGTTGCAAGTGAGGAAAAAAAAAGAAAAAAAGAAAACAAGAAATGAACCTGAAATAAATCATGTCACATTTTCCCTCCAACTTTAATATGATGCAACACCTAACATAATCCAAAGGAAACAGAAACACTGTAGGGTAAAGGGGAAAAAAAGCTAACAAATAACCTGCTTGTTTACGTCTGCACACTCTTTTAGGATGGGGCATGTCACTCTTATCAGAATGAACCAATCAAATGCTGCCACGACGCAGCAACAATAAAGGCGTCGCAAGAAGAACTGACAAGTACTGGTCACTCCCAGTATATGACAACAATGTCTTGCATTCTTCACATGTCTGAGCTATGGTGTAGGACGCCCAGTTAGAAGCCCAAAATAAATCCGAGCCCACCAAAATCTTGTCAAAACGAGACCAAAGAAGAACTGGGTATAATTTGAAAATATATACAATAGCAATACCACAATATCATGGTGAAGCATGGTAGCGGCAGCATCACACTGCTCTTTTTCTTTAGCACTGGGGCTCTAGTTTTACCCAAGCCAGAAAAAGCAAGTCAAGGTTTTGAGAATGACCCAGTCAAAGGTGAAAACCTGTGGAATGACTTGGTGATGGTTGTGCACAGGAGGTCCCATCAAAATGTGTTAGATTTGGAGAATTTTTCATTTAATTTTTTTGCAAGGAAAAGTAGAATAAAACTGGTAAAGCAAGATGTGTTAAAAGACAACCATATTCTGTTTCTGGTTCTTACAGTAGGTATAATAATAACGTATTGTTCAATCATGTTTAAAGTTTAAGTTCAAGGTTAAGTTTTTACGTAATTTTTTTTTCATAAAATGTGTCTATTTGTTTTTCTCTTGAATTGCTGTCCTGTACCGTAATTTTTTCATCACAAAAACACTGCAAGTTTAAAAAGAGTGGGTTTAACACATCTTACATCGACTCTTTGTATTTTCATCAAAGCTGTAGAGTCAGATATAGAGACAGGAGATGTGGCTTGTCGATATTATTGAAAACAAAGCAGAGGGCTATAAAAATGACAAATTGGTCACAAAAAAGTTTAGATCAAAAAAAAAAAAAAAAAAAAGCTCGAAGATATTTGCTAAACTATACAAATGCTTATGTTTATATAATTCCATATTCACTGAAATGGTGTTCAACTTATTGTCATTTTTTATTATTAATAATATAAAGGAATGTTGGAGTGTTTTTTTTTTGGTACTACATCAGTCAGTCTTGATTCACCTGACCTTTCCTACAACAGACAGATCGAGAGTCTTGTAAATTAAGTGTGCTTCTTGAGGAATCAGAATAAGTGATCTTATCTTGAATACCACTTCATCAGCTTATCGAGTGTTTATCATTGGAAGTAACAACGAGAGAACAGAGTAGGCTCTTCATGAATACCTGCGCGTATCCTGTTCGGTAGACGTTACATTTTAGGTCACGCAGATTCTCTGAATATGCAACTTAGAAATCCACCCATGTCCAATTCTCTTGTCTGAGAATAGAGTGTGATTACAAAATACATTTGCATACTCGGCTCTCACTCTCACTAACCACTTCATTAGGTACACCTTGGTAGTACTGGGTTGGACCACCTTTTGCCTTCAAAACTGCCTTAATTCTGCGTGGCATACTGTAGATTCAGCAAGGTGAAGGACATTCCACATTCCCTAGAGATTTTGATCCATATTAAAACGATAGCATCATGCAGATGCTGCAGATTCGTCTACTGCACTTCCATGATGCAAATCTCCCATTCCACCACATCCCAAATCTGGTGAATGTGGAGGCCATTTGAGTACAGTGACATCATCGTAATGTTCAAGAAACCAGTTTGAGATGATTTTAGCTTTGTGACATGGCACGATATTCTGCTGGTTCATCAAAGGATGCACATTAAATTTAATTCAGTTTTATTTATTAGATGACAATAGGAGGAAACCTTGAGAGCAACCAGACTCAACAGGGAACACATTCTCATTTGTGTGATAACGTATAGCAGGGATCGATCTGCAGTCATACTGTGTGTTAGGAGGCTCGAAGTTCAGTATAACCGGAGATGCAAGTTAAGTTTGAGTCCAGTTTCATTATTGGCGGCTCAGGTACAAAACTGTTTGTGGGAATTTCAGTTCTGAACTGCAGTCACAAGTCATCAGAGAACAGCTGTCTGCATCAGCCAAGCACATAGTCAGCAACAATACTCAGGCCAGCTGTCACACCTAAACAATGCTCATTTGGTACTAAGGGGGCCCCAAAATGTGCAAAGCAAATCTCCTCCAAATCATTACACCACAGAAGCCTGAACCGTTGATGATATGAGGCATGTTGTTTACACCAAAGTCTGACCCAACCATTCGAATGTTGCAGCAGAAATTAAGGCTCATCAGACCAGGCAAACGTATTTCCAATCTCGTATTGTCTAATTTTAGTGAGCCCATGTGAATTGTAGCCTCAGTTCCCTGTTCTTTGTTGACAGCAGTGGCACCCGCTGTGGTCTTCTGCTGCTGTAGCCCATCTGTTTCAAGGTTCGACACGACATGTTGTGCATTCAGATATGCTCTTCAGCATACCTCGGTTGTACAACAGCTCAAACCAGTCTCCTCTGACCTCTGGCATCTTCTAGAGAGCAACAGTACCACTCACTGGATATTTTCTCTTTTTCAGACCATTCTCTGTAGACCCGAGAGATGGTGGTGCATGAAATTTCTAGTCGAGCAGCAATTTCAGAAATACTCAGAACAGCACGTCTGCCAACAACAACCATGCCACTTTTAAAGTCACTTGAATCAACTTTCCTCACCATTCTGGTGATCGATTTGAACTTCAAAGGATTGAGTTGCTGCCATGTGATTGGCTGATTAGATATTTGCATTAACAATCAGTTGAACAGGTGTACCTAATGAAATGGCCAGTGAGTGTATATTTTATGGAGGATATAATGTTTTTCTATATTACTCATCTCACTCACTCCTGTATACACAGGGTCACAGGGGGTCTGGAGCCTATCTCAGGAGGCTTAGGGCACGAGGCGGGGTACACCCTGGACAGGGTGCCAATCCATCGTAGGGCAACCTCACACACACTCATTCACACACTACGAGCAATTTGTGAATGCCAATTAGCCTAACCTGCAGGTCTTTGGACTGTGGGAGGAAACCTGTATACCCAGAGGAAACCCACCAAGCACAGGTAGAACATGCAACGCTTGAAACACTCACTAAAAAAGATGAATGTCAACCCAAAGAGCATAACACAGATTGTTGTAAACTACAGGAGCTCATAATAAAAACAGGTTCGTGTGACTTTCATGATTCACAAATACAATATGTGTGCGTGTACATGTTTTATGCCACACCTAGAAATGCAGAAGGAGACACGGTGCCATTGCTACGTGAGACCATGACACTAATGCCCGTCTCTATGAAGGGGACGGAGAAGTCAATGACCTCTGAGCGCTCCTCGTTGATGGTGAGAGAGCCCACTGCCATGTGAGCATTCTTCAAAACCACCTACATCGTTGGAGAGAGAGCACAAGAGAGAAAGAGGGAATCATACAAGGTTGAGAAAATAAGGTTGACACAGTTTTAAGATTTAACAGAAAGAGAAACACAATATATACAAACATGGACAAACAATACTGAAGGTAAAGGAGAAATTAGGTTACTACACTGGGTCATATGTGGAAATTGTCACACCCTTGTTTTTCCCCTCGCCCTTCTTCTCTATCCACTTTTTCCCTTCCCCAGACCCCTCTTCAGCTCAGGTATATTTAGCTTTAAATATCAGAGGCCCTGGGCTACACAGGAAAATGGGATACAACACACTGAATTAATAAGGTGAACGTATGCTACAGAGATACCGCCCTGCCTCTCTTTGCCTTATCTAAACTAACACACTTTCTCTTTATCTCTCCGCTGCCATTCTCGTTCCCATTAACTTCAGCGATTTTATCTTCTGCATGAAATATGTGTTTGTGTAAAAAAAGTCTTATGAAAATGTTTAGCCGTCATGTACAGCTATTAAGCAATGAGCCGCTCAGGCGAAAGCAGAAGCCTACCTAAACATTGTGACTGATGTGACGATAATTAACGTGACTCTAAATGAAAAGGAGTTACACAAACATGCCACAATCATTTAAACGACTTTGGATCCGCAACAGAATTATTTCTAATCTGAATTAAAATACCAGCTGGACTCTCTCTCTCTCTCGATAACGCTCTCTCTCCTCCGTCCATCTTACTCTCACACTCTGTGCCGTTGACTCACTCTCTTTCACGACACACTTTTTCTCGCACTTTCACGACTGCAAAGTGACACATTACTAGCCTGAAAAACAACCACTTCGTGTTCTATCAAAATTACATACCAGCCAGAATAATTATCAATAAATTAATATTAAGCAAGGTAAATAATATAGAATAATACTTTTCTCCTAGGAAACTTTTGCATATCCAGCATTATATTGGATGGTAAATGAATTAAGCTTTAGGATGAAATGATTATTATGCGTATTTTGTGTTTCCTTGAAGAAAAACAGCGGCCTGTGCCCTCCATGACTTCCAACAACCACATCAGTTTGTGCATCACAGCAATGCAAATTTCCCTTCGATGAAACACAGCAAGCATGCTGATCACCTCATTTCGAATTAAATTATTCTGATAGGCATCTTGATGCGAATATTGGCTCACATGCATGAGTAATTCCAATATCACCTGAAGCAACGGCTGATTCTACCCAACGCCAGGCTTTTTAAAACGCAAGTCTCATGCTGTACCAGTGCATTAGCACTAAGCTCAATAGGCATCAGACGAAATGTGCTTATTCAGTGAACAGACTGCACATTTTTTGAATCGATGATTTTATCAGGTCTTTCAATAACCGCGGGGGGGGGGGGGGGGGGGGTGCGAGAAAAGAGCACTGGACACGTTTTACTGTTATACTGTAATGCACCTTGTCACTCCTTCAGAAACAGAACGTCATGCACAATATTTTTCCAGTTTAAAGGTAGTCTGCAGAACCCAAATAAATGCAACCATTCAAAGCCATGTGTCAGAGCTTTTTATGTTTTAAGAAATTCTCCAAAAAACATTTTTACATGTTTATTTCAAAATCACTGACTTGCAACTTTGATATTTCATTAACGTGTCTGGATGCAAAGCCGGCTCCCTAGTCTAAGCTGCCAGATGTTCCTAGAACAATTTAACACAGGAGAAATGTGTTCTGTCTTGTTTTTGGAAAACAACCCTACCTCGCCCACCATGCCGTTCCACGTGCCGTTGATCTTCTTGCCGTGTTTCCCGTTGGTCACTAGGTAGAGGTCGTAAGTGAACTTCACAGATTTTGCGATCTTTTTGAGGATGTCTATGCAGAAGCCCTTACAACAGCGCTTAATATAGATCCCTGAATCTCCTGTTTGGTTTCTGGGGAAAAGGAAAAAAAGAAGCATGTACGCTGGGAAATATCAAAGGTTGTTTTGACCATGTGAAGTACAGTAAGAGAAAAACTAAAACAGCATAAACTTTGTAATGAAATTACTTTCCTTTATTCCTTGGAGGTCCAGATTATGTAGTCCGTATACCAGAGTAGAGTACATTTATCTCTCCTTTTTTGTGCTCTAATGGAAGTCTTTTCTTTTCCATGTTTGTATTTTGCATAAGAAAGTTTTAGCCCTCAACCAAAGGTTCTTTTGCAGGTTACCGAGACAGCAAAATTTGAATATTATTATTTGATATTACTTGATAAGACGCTTCTTGTTGCTACTTAGAGAAAATATGACAATGTGCTTACAGTAAGTTGTTGTAGGAAATTCAGCAAAACATGGTCTCTACAGGAATTTGAGTTTTATATAAAAAAAGAGGTTTCACATACAGCAGAAGAGAGGGTTAGACCAATTAAAAAGATTGCATGTTAACAACCAGTAGCTATGTGTTATTAGATCTTGTCAAGTTCCCTGAATTATAATATATTTTTTGAAAAGTAACTCCACCTAGTTGTTGTATTCAAATTATTACAAATCATTTTCTTGCTTTTGCTTTAAGTCTGAAAATTTTGAACCTTTTTCCCCCCCATAACTCAGCTTAAAATTTTGGAAATTAGTTAGAGGGCATGTTTAAAACATATTAATATGTAAAAATTGATTTCACATGAAAAGAATGACAGTCTATGGGCTTATATGGGCTTATATATATATATATATATATATATATATATATATATATATATATATATATATATATATATATATATATACAGTATATTGTATGCTGTTTGTTTTTACTACAAGCACATTAAAGTACATAGTGCATCCATATTCATTCATCAAACCAATTGTTTCTGTAGGTATCATTTCACCAAAAAAAAAGAAAGAAAGAAAGAAAGAAAAAAACAATAGCAGCAGTGAAGTCTGTACAGACTATTTTCTTTAAACAACATTTTAAAACCTTAAAGCATTCAGACTGACAGACTGCTTACTGGGCTTTGAGCTGTTTTCTGCAGGGAACCGTGTTCCTCATGCAGGTACCACTGAGAGGATCCACATCCTCCACAATGACAAACGGGGCCTCCTCCAGCGTGACGATAGACAGGTGGTCATCATCCCTTTCTTCTGCATCTGAATAAAGCTCAAAGCGTGGCCACACGTGGTATTTCATGGTCAACGAGCCATTCTCCCACTTTCCCACCTGGGAAGCGTAAGGGATAAGAGAAGAAAAAGGAAAGTGCTTAGAGAGAAATTAAGGGCAAGTGGGGGGGGGGGGGGGGGTTGGGGGATAAGAGAGTGAGAAAGGTCAGAGTTGGATTAATGTGAGGATGGCAGGATAATGGAGTGGAGAGACAGGAAGAGGTCTGTGTAGTCTGACTATGGCATTATGATGTCACGCGGTGTGATGTTTATCTATTGAAGTGTTAACCCACAGTCATACATGATGTGACCGAAGGGAATTTATTTAGAATGAGACATTGGCCAGGATGGAACAAAGCAAGTGATAAGGGAAGATGTTTGGTTGCTTCCAATGGGAATGTGCGTCATCAGCCTTCCAACCTAAAAATATTGTAGGATTTCAGCTTAAAATTCTAAATTCGATTCCGAATTCTGATCAGATGTGTGGCTTTCCATACAATCTACAGCTACCGTCTGTGAATATCATACGAGCCTACAAGTGCGACAAGTGAATTCATGGCAACCAACAGTAAACTTGAAGATGGGAACACTCATAACAAGCAGTGCAGCAGCGCGAGGCGAAATATCACCACCAGTGTAAGTGGGGTTAGCAGAATCTCTCGAGACCCAGATAAAGAGGGCGAGAGGAGAAGGAAAGTATGAAATAAAAAAAATACTCACCCTGTCCCACTGTCTCTCCTTATCCAGCAAAATAATAACCAGCTTGGGGTGCATCTGGTAGCCATCCTCGCTGAACGAGAGATTGCGTCCCTCAAATGTCACGTTCATGAGGTACCTGAGGGCAGAGCGTCATATACAGTATACCATACAGTATGTAATCACATTCAGAGAACCTGTACTGTACATATTCACCATGAAATCCTTAACCAGTCGTACTATACAGTATGTCAATCTGTTTCCTACGTATGAAACCCTGAAGCTATAATGCATCGATCTTATTATTTCAGGGGTGTCACACAGGTCCGTGTAGTAGCAGCGAGACTGATTCACCAGCGGAGGTCTTGACAGATAACATAAGCAAGCACAGAAACCGCTGACCCCCTGCTCACATAGTGCTCAGTTCCCCTCGAGTGGCACAGCCAGATGGAATGTCACGACATCGCTCACAATCAGAGCAAACAGCACAAATGTCATCCCAACAGGGAAAGAGTCTGTAATGAATAAGAACAATAAGCGCCTTGACTACTGATAAAGGTGATGGTCTGTGATAATAGACTTTTTTTTTCTTTCTTTTTTTTTTTTTTCCGGTCGTTCTATAAAAAGGTCCTGCGGAGGACATGTGTCATTTCTGCCTCGAAAGGAACAGGATAATAATCTACTATAAAGATTAGAAATAGCGTAAGCCGTATTCGATGTGAATTTTGTGGGACATAATAATTCCCCCCTTTTCTCGATGTGGTTTGTGACAAGCGAACACTGACCCACTTTTGACAGTGCCAGTGAATCAGGTGTGAGTGGATGTGTGGGCGGCACTGTTATATGAGCACCCAGCCATCATCAGAGTGGTGCTGTTGTGGTGTGTGTTGTAACGGTCAGATCATTTGCTATGCCTTTAAGACCATCCCGCTTAATATGCACATCTGTCGTTGGTAATAAAGTTTTGCTGTGAAACTGATGCTGGATATTGTTGCCTTTGATATTGCTTATATCCATTGATATTGCTCTCAATACGTTGTCCTACTGAGCCACATCTCATTTGTGTTGTTCTTACAGTCATCCAGATGTTACAGTGCAGACAGATTCCACACTTCAGGTATTAAAGAAAGCAAAAAAAAAAAAATAGATTGTTGTTGCCTATCCTACAGTAGGAATATTATGCGTCCATGTTGAAACTGCCACATGCTCCGACTTACACACTGATTTGATAGACACTGACAGACTGACTGGATTGCCACAGGTCATTCGGGCACATGTGCGATTTCTACAGGACCGTCTATTATTCGCTTTGTTTACAGTATTCCTGAATGCTATGACTAAACCAGGGCCCTGAGCTCCATCACACACACACGCACGCACGCACGCACGCACACACACCTCCATTAGCTGCTTTTCTTTCACACACTGCTGCTTTACCTTAATCAAACCCAGAGATCTGCACCTGAACCATGCAATCTGCGCCCCTTGCATCAAATCTTCCCCAGTCTAGCCACCTGTGAACCTCATGGTGAAAACCAGAGGGATGGTTTTAGCGAAGGAGACACTGTCAGGTACAAGACATTATCCAGGACATATTTTACCCTGGACAAGTTCTGTAAACCATTCTACCAACAATTATTCATATTATTTGTGATCATATCGAGATGACCAATTAATCCAATTATGGTGTTGGATGTTTACAGTACATTTTTTTCCTTTAGGTCAGTCACTTCTTCTGCATGTTTCTTCTTCTTGGCACCAGAAGCCAAAACGACTATTAGAACAGGTTAAAAAGAAAAAAACCTGTTCTGAATTCAGTGCTGTTCCCGGTACATGTCTGCAAACTGAAATCTAAGGTACTGAGCTCATTCTTCCAAAGCCTGCTGCTCAAAGAGTCAAGAGGGGGGGAAAAAAGCAATGAAGGATGACAAAGCTGATAGTTTCAGACTGTATGATAGGCAGAATGAAAACGGGAAGAACGTTCTGCAGAGACAGTCCTTACTTCTTAAACTATGCATTGCTCATCCAAGCAAGCCAGTTTGGAAGGCACTGTTTGAAGATGATATATGTGTTCAAATCTGGTGAAGTTTGTATTTGAAAAAAAAAAAAAAAAAAAAAAGATTATTAAAGAATAAATACAATAAATGGTCCAGGTTAAATAACTCATGTTTAAGATTACAAGGACCTCCAGCAGGATCTTGTGATGGTTTGCTATAAAAAAAAAAGTATATTTCCTTGTGTGTATTGCTGGAGGGATGTTCTTCACCACCATACACCTGGCTCATGGATAGTGGCTAGGAGCTGTGAAGAATTCATCAAGGCCCAAAAACAGCCTTTGCATCTATATATAGTTTGATCCAGTTCCATGTGTTAGTATTTAGGATGAACAAAACATGATGTGAAGAAAATATGACCATTTTTATGTATTTTTTTTACTTTAGCTTTAAAGCTTTAAACAAGATATTCGCCATTTGAGATGGTGTACCATTTAACTGACATAACTGACATCAAAGGCGGCATGGTGGTGTAGCGGTTAGCACTGTCGCCTTGCATCTCCAGGGTCCGGGTTTGATTCCTGGCCAGGTTCGATTCCCATCTGTGTGTGCATGAAGTTTGCATGTTCTCCCTGTGCTTGGTGGGTTTCCTCCTCTGGTTTCCTCCCACAGTCCAAAGACTGGGTATACAGGATGATGAGTGAGAACTGACATCAATTACTGTTTTCATACTGTAAATACTGACTAACTCAATCACTAATTCATTGTCTATACCACTTTATCCTATATACAGGGTCACGGGGGCCTGGAGCCTAACCCAGGAGACTTAGGGCACAACATTTACATTTAGACACTTTGCAGACATTCTTATCCAGAGGGACTTACAAAAGGCAAAAGGCAGGGTACACCCTGGTCGGGGTGCCAATCCATCGCCGGGCACACATACACATATTGACACACTACACCCAATTTGGGAACACCAATTAGCTTAATCTGCATGTCTTTGGACTGTGGGAGGAAACCGGAGAACATGCAAACTCTATGCACACAGTGACGGGAATTGAACCTGGATCCAGGAGGTGCATGGCGACAGTGCTAACCTCTAAGCCACACTATACAAACACTATAGCACTTTCTTAGTTTAACCTCTGTGTGCTGACTTCAGGACTTTAGTCATGACTGTCCTTCTTCTACTATGAACCTTCTTCTAGCCAAAGTGGTTTTGACCTGGTTCCCAAATCCAAACCCAGAGACTGGGTACTTCTCAAAGGTGGGTAATCCATCCGCCCTGTTATAGCTAATAAATTCTTTGTGTGGAGTTCTCATATGGTTTGTAATATACTGTATACCTATCCCACACCAATAAAGTCAGTGTTTTTTTTTTTTTGTTGTTTTTTTTTTAAACCAAGTGGTTTCTGCCCATGAATCTAAGCAGAGGCTAATAAAAGCATGCCTAACTGAGATAAACACCATAAAGACTGTGAATAACACTCTTAATCAATGATTACATCAGACACAGACATACTGTTTGAGACAAGTACCCTTTATGAAAATACCACATGATGAATTCCACTTAGCCTGATCACATGCCTATTTATAATTAAAATGATGAGGCTGTTATACCCCACCCTGGGAACCTGAGAGATTTGCTCCAGGAAGAATATTATCAAGTGGGAAAGCAAGCAGAGTCTTGATGTCAGTCACATCAGCTCAAAAAGTAGCATTATAATCAGACATTTTGTCACTTTTTCCCTCCAAATGAATGACCTAATTAGGAAGACATAATTAGTACGTTTAAGATTAACCTGTACATTATCTTTAAAAAATTTCCAAACCCACCTCATCCTGTGGTTTGGCAGCTCAATATACTGTAACTTGATATTTTATCAGGAAAAACCAGTGGCACTAATAATTTTGCAAACAGCAGCGACTCCTGACTCTGTGAAACGCTTCATCAATCTGACGGACTCTTACAAGGACTCATAAAGCCATCGCTGTAAGGACAGGCCTACGGGGCCAAAGGTTTTTCGGCTATCCGTCTGGTCAAGAATTAGTCGTATCAGTTTACAACATTACTATTTTGGAGTTTCTCTGAAGCATCCCCCTGCAGAGTTCTGACAGCTTTTCAATCACATAAGGAGGTCTGATAAAAATGAGTTGTGCACAGCTGGAGACAGGCTTCATAAATAGGAAGAATATGTAGTAGTCGAGTTATTTGTTATGCCTTTAAAACACTTGTGTTTAATTAGCATATGCAAGTGTTAAGACTCTGTATTGTCTGGGTGTTTGATCTTGTTTGGTGCATGTCACGGGTTATGGGTTAACGTCTATTTCTCTATTAACCCTCCGAAGGCGCTTACTATACCATTACATATTGTATTTAGATGTTGGACCCTGCGATGGATTGTACCCTGCCTTGTGCCCTAAGCCCCTCATGACCCTGAATACAGCACAATGTCTGAGTGAGAGTGAGTGGATGTTGGACCTGGCTTTGTAGGAATCTTTGCCGACTAGACATTCTCCTTTGTTAAAAATCACCATATATTACTGGGTAAGGCATTTTTAAATGTGTGTCAACAAGTTTGGATCAGTGCCAGTGTAAGCTTCTCTGCCATCCTTCATCCAACCCCCCCCCCCCCCCCTAAAAAACCTGTTCTCGATCTGTAGGCTGCCATCACCATGACAACACTCAGCCTCAAAAAAAAAAAAAAATGGCTCACCATGCAAGAAATAACTCCAAATGAGGGGACACAGAGTGAGAAAAAGAAAGATGCATACTGAGTATCTGACATGCCTTATTCATTTACAGTAAGTTGCAGCAATACAGCCCCATTACTCACACCCCAGAGACGCAGCTCACAGCAGGAAGCTATTAGACGCAAGAGATGTAATACACTAAATAGTGTGCTAGAACGCAGTACCCTGGGTTACAGGAGTCTAGGCCTATCAAGGCAGGATCTTAGTCAAAGTCAAAGTATGAACACATAATAGCAAGCATTCAGCGCTAGACAAAGACTCTTCATAATCACCAGTAAGTGTTGCCTGCAGTATGTGTGTGTGTGTGTGTGTGTGTGTGTGTGTGTGTGTGTGTGTGTGTGTGTGTGTTATGATTTATAAGCATGTATCATGATTTGAGAGAGACAGTGAGAGAGACATAGAGAGAGACTCAGTGGCATATGAAATGTGTTACCATGGTGCCCACAACCACAGTGATTTCCTAGCAATCTGCTGCGTTGCCATGGGAACTATAATCTCACCAGAAAAAGAGTGAGAGAGAGGGAGAGAAAAAAAAGAGACAGAGAGAGAGAGAGAGAGAGAGCATCCTTCTTGCCCAGATTGTTGCCCCCACAACCCTCCATCTGTCCCTCACTCCCTTCATTTCTCTCTTTCTGTGTTTTCCCATCCATCATTTTCACACTTGTAATGGTGACATGAAACAGGAGTACCATAGTAAATCTCTCTCTTATAAATACAAGCAGTACGATACACTACATGAACATGGTAGAAGAGCTGTTTTTTTTTTTTTTTCAGACGATTCTTAGACGATTCTTTGGGCTGAGGTCTCTTCTTCTCTAATCCTAAAATTGTGTACCTTTTTCCCCCCCAAAATCTCTCTCTAATGTGGTCGTGTCCAATTCCCACCTGATGTGTTAGGGCCCTCCTACATCAGTGGCAGCTAGCATCAAGGGAGGACATACAGTAGGCAAACACCTGCTTCCTCTGACAAACGTGAAGCCACCGACTGCATCTATTCAAACTGTCGCTCATGCACCATTATTCCCTCCTGAGAGGTCAATCTGCTCTCTCTAAGCTCCTGGCCATGGATGACTGTAGCATCACCCTTGAATCGAGCTCCTGATCTCCAGGTGATAGTGGCAAGACACTTTACGGCTGCGCCACTCAGGAGTGACATTTTAATGAGTGCAAATCTTATATGTATATAAACTACAGTAGACTGGCTTTAAAAATCGTATTTTAACACACACTTAGTTTTGCTCGAGACATTTTTACTAATACTGAAATGAGCCTTTTGGCTGAGAAGGCATCACTAATCTTAAAGGGAATTAGGATGATGCCGTCACGAGGTCATGCTTTGACATCAGTACTGTACGGTGGTAGAGCTTATCAGGATTTCGGTACGGTTCGTCTTTAATGAGATGGAAAACAGTGTCAGCGCTGCTGTAGCACTAGGTGTGTGTGTGTGTGTGTAAGAGAGTGTACATGTAGGCTCCTTATGCCTGCCTGGGGAGACAGATTGATGCTCCCACAGCATCCTCTGACATGCTCTAAACCACTTTCTTTAAAGATACACACATGAATGAACTCAAAAAGACACTTCTGGTTTGGAGTGGGTGGTTTAGCTTCCTTAAGCAGTGGCCCACGGAATGATAAAGTAGAGATGCAGGCTGAGACACATACTAAGGATAAACACAGATATACAGAGAACAAGGCTGAGATCAGAAGTTTGTATCCCCCATGGTCTTTTTAGGTATATTGAAAAGCGTTCCCAAATTAAATTGTACTGCATCCTTCAATCCAAAATACGAGTAAGATTAGATATTGTTTTCCATGTCACGTCCATTTGACGGGGTGATGGGTGGAGTTTGGGATTTTTGGCATAATTTTGTTTTATTGCTCTTAATATTTTAACATACACTAATGTACATGATCATAAGATCACACAATGTATATCAAGGTATATCAATATTACTCACTCATCATCTATATCGCTTAATCCTGTATTCAGGGTCGCGGGGGCCTGGAGCCTATCCCAGGAGACTTAGGGCACAAGGCGGGGTACACCCTGGACAGGGTGCCAATCCATCGCAGGGCACACACACATACACACACTACGGCCAATTTGGGAACGCCAGTTAACCTAACCTCCAAGTCTTTGGACTGTGGGAGGAAACCGAAGTACCCGGAGGAAACCCACCAAGCACGGAGAGAACATGCAAACTCCATGCACATAGAGACGGGAATCGAACCCGGACCCTGGGGGTGCAAGGCGACAGTGCTAACCACTACACTACGGTGCCGTTCTTGTAAAAACATTAAAATGCATTTTTTTTTACATTTTGTGTACAAACTTTTGCGCTTGCCTGTGCATGCACAAACACACACAGACTAGTTGCAAGAGCAAAGCAAATACATACCCAAGCACACACTGGGACATAAAGATAAACACACGCACTCAAAAATGAGGCACACATAAACCCTATTCAATCCTGCCATCCCTCTCTCCCTCTGTGTCATGTTTACATACTGTATGACACTGATTTGCCTTTGTCTCCTTGAACAGCACTGCATGACAGAATGTTCCAGAAACATAATGAAATAATGAAACGGCAGCACAGTTGTCCCGGTTTGTACTTTAAACAATGCTTTTAAACCTTCATGTGCTGTTATCAAGTCATTGTCATACTGTATATATGAGTGGAGTTCAAGCCAAACTGGGACTTTTTCTGGTGAATGAAATGTAAAACCGATTGATATTTACAGAATACTCCAACTTGTGGAAGAGACACATCTGTCTGTGGGAGCTGTGCACATAATCATTCACAAGCATCACTAGCCGTACTAAACTTTCTACCTTGATGGTATCCAAGCACTAGTGAAACGCTCCCAATCATGAAGTAAGTCCCGGTTTAGCTTGAACACCCCTTGTATGTGATATACTGTATATCAATTGAATTATTTTTATTCATTCTTTTCTTTCTGCATTAATCCCCAGATCACTTCATGGCATGGAAAAAAAGTTCACATCTGGATAGATCTCATGGAAAAATCAAGTCAGTGGACAAATAGAAAGGGCCAATCGAGAGATTGGGCAATTCCTCCTAGCCTTTTATGTGAAAAACCAAGGGGACTAGGCAAAATTCCACCCCTGGACACGCCACCTCTGGATGCCCAAAATTTGTTAAAAACTTTGTTTCAAACCCTCCTCACCCCATTCCAGTCTATCATGAGATATGGATCACTGCATGTACAGAAACTACGTGTAGAACCCCATTGACTAACTCAATGTGGACAGTTCCTTCTATAAAAGACAACAGATTTGGGAACAAGCACATGTAGGAATGTAGGAAAGGATGTAGGAAACTACTGTATGGCTACATGGTTCCCAATAAGGTTCTGCAACAAAGACAAGCTTAAGTATCTCAATGACTGACAGGGCTACTATACAAAGCAGAAGTAGCAGAAGTTGTTGAGTCCCAGACCAGGAAGCACTTAACCTTCTACTATGGCAAATTTTCATCCCTGCATCCCAAATTGCTCAGGTCCCCTGGCCAGGGAACGCTTGCGTGCGTGAGTCTTCTAACTGGAATCAGTGTGAAACTCCAATTCCCAGAGTACAAACATGTCGACTATGGACAGCAAAACCACCACCACAGACAATCTCATGTTCACTTTTCCCTGATTACTCATTGTGCATGTCTGATGCTAATCACAGCCACCCTCAGTCAGTGCATAAAAGTCTCATCACACCACATTCATGTTGCAAAGTGCTGTATACACTCATGACTCATGACTCATGCACGTTTATTCTTCCAATCATGACCAAGCTTTGATAGCCTGACTGTTTTTGATGATTTTTTGGATCACCTGACTTTTTTTTTTATTTTTTATGCCAGCATCCTGACTACAATTCTAAATATTTGTGTAATGTCTGCCAAGTTTAATAAAACCTTACTGAACTGCACCAAATCAGGGGACATATTCATACGCACTCACATTTCATACAAACTTAAATAATTCTTTCACAATAATAATTCTTTAAAAGCTGCTTTTTCCGACAATGACAATTGTTAACAACACTATACAAATAAAATTCAATTGAATTGAAATATACATATTTGCCTTACAGAATAAATTTGTTTGCACAGTTTAAATAAATTAACGGATCTTTGGCATATAAAATTTATTTTGCTTGAAAATGAAACACAGGCTCAATATGTTTGTATTTAAATATCATTGTGCAAAAGCAAATCTGAAATAGTTTTATTATTTATAAAATTATTTATAATAATTTATACAGTAATTCCTCTTGTTGTTGTTGTTGGTCTTTCGGCTGCTCACGTCAAGGGCAACCACAAGCGGGCTTTGCCAGATGATGCAACCCTCCCATTTCATCCAGGCTTGGGGCCGGCACTGCATCCAGCGGCTGGGATTTGGGCATTGAGCGGGAATTGAACCTGGGCCTTCCGCAATGCAGCGAGACACCTGCCACTGAGCCCTAAATTGTTTTATTCTTTCTAAATCACAGAAATTTGCCATTTAATTACATACAGTACTGTGCAGTCCTGAGCCACCATTCATTTCTGCATATTTTGCTTCTATAGAGAAAGACTAATAATTTTTTTATGCAGTCTTGAAGAATAGTTCTTCAGTCTTCCTAAAGGATTTGGGTCTCGTTTTTGGCAAGACTTTCACTCTCATTTTCAGTCCAGTCCATCACTTAACTAGTTTCAGATGTTGTGACCTACTGTATGAATAATTCAAGCATTAAAAACATCTAACTTAAGGCATGATGCAGGTAAAAACAGGTGCAGATGATGACAGATGATCAGGCGGTGATTAGTATACTGGTGATGCTAAGTTGTATCTTCAGGCAATTTGTAGCCTTAAATGTTTGCTCCCATTTCTGAAATTTAATCTACACAATTTAATATATATATAAAAATGAGAAGTTCTCGAAAGCTTTTGAATAGTATTGCAAATTTCTATTAATTTCTATTATGTTATGCTTCTTAACCTTTTTGCTTTTTTGTTTCTTTAGAACTATGTAGTGATTTAATTTTGTTAAATGACAACAATAAAGAGAAGCTATTTCATGTTTTTAAGTAGCATTCTAACTGTATTCTAATTAGATTCTAACTGGTTACAGTCATACCTTCACCAGAATCTCTTTTTTTCCCCTCTCTTTTCCTTTTTGTCCCTCTTTTTTTCCCTCTTACTTGGCATAAAGTGCTTTATTCTAGATGGCAGTAATGTTATAAATCTCTGACATTGGTGACTTCTTCTATAATTGTTAAATACACTTCTCCTTACATAAACCTTTAACATGTTGATGATTTATAAATTTTTCTTAAATACATTTTTCTTAAATAAACACATATTAAAGCACATATTAACTATGTCTATGTCTTTTATTTACAGTAAAATCGATGTATTCTCTCACTCACTCATCGTCTATACCGCTTTTTTTCTCTATTTAGGGTCGCGGGGGGGGGGGGGGGGGTCTGGAGCCTATCCTAGGAGACCTAGGGCTTGAGGCAGGCTTTGGGCTGTGGGAGGAAACCGGAGTACCCGAAAAAAAAAACCCACCAAGCACGGGGAGAACATGCAAACTCCATGCACACAGAGCCGGGATTCAAACCTGGCCCGGGAATTGAACCCGGACCCTAAAGGTGCAAGGCGACAATGCTATCACTCATCACACAGGCCCCAGGGAATAAACTGTTACTATGGAAACGATCATTTGAATTAAAGCCTGCATAACTGTCAGAGTAATGCTATTACAGAAAATCAATCATCTTTTAAAAAATCATATAATGCAATATATTTATGGATTATACTGCCTTATAGTCTAAAATTCTGATTACTGATGCCCTCTAAGATGTCACTGCAACAAAGATTTAACCCGTGTGACTGATCCATCCATAAATCTCTGTAACTGCTTTATTTGGCAATTAATCAATACTTCCATACACAGTATGTTGCAATATCAACAAAAGAAGTCATTAGCAATTTTTGAAGAAATAATTTTTGATGTTAGTTTCTAAATGCTTAAAGATTTCCAAACATTTGCATAAACACTAAAGCCCTGCAATTACAGTTGTTAAAAGTTTATTTCTATACTGCTGTTTACACAGATGTATCTCCCCAAATGCCAAATTTAGCACTGAATATATTAGAGGATTTATTTTGGATGGTGAGGAGAGTGGAGGGTGAGGATGAGTAGTGCTTTTGGTTTGGGGTGTGTTTAAGTGAAGTGCTCCCACACACAGCTTGTCTCTGTACCCGTGTCTGCCACGAAATACTGCTCCTGCTGTTTTAATGAGTTGAGAGAGAGAGAGAGAGAGAGAGAGAGAGAGAGAGAGAGAGAGAGAGATACAGACAGACAGACAAACAGACAGCACAAAACTAGGGAAAAAAAGAAAGAAGGTGAAACGATGAGATCATGAGTTGCAACCGAGAAGAGAAACATGGAGAGAGAATAATGTGAGGAAATATACTAAAAGGAAAATACATTTCCAAATGAGAAAAAATATATATATATATATCGGTAATGAAAGTTTTCGTTAAGCCACATGAACAGCAAGTCAGATTAAGAGTAATTGAAAACATATTTACAGGGTCTAATCAGGCAAAAAGCTTTACTTTAATGTCTGTTTTGCTGAATGAATAGATGTTGCATGAGGGAATGTGTCGATGTTTTTCAATCTACAGTAATTGCGATTCATCATGTATGACGCACACAGTATACTTTAGTATACGTGTTTATAATGTGAGTCTAAGGACAGGTGCTAAATACAATCAATAAACTTTTAACATTAACTCAGCAAAAAAAAAAAAAGTATTGAACCAACCTTCATTTCTGTATATTTTGCTTCCAAAGAGCTACACTTTCTTGCAATTTTTTATGTGGTCTGAATATGGACTTTTTTTTTTGGTTCTCATTTTTGGTAATGTTGTGGCTCTCATTTTCAGTCCAGTCCCTATACCTGACCAGTGAGTAACAGGTGCAGATGATGACAGATGATCGGGCCAGTGATTAGTATACTGGTGATGCTAAATGCTAAATGGTTGGTAATACTGATAATTAGTATACTGGTGATGCTAAATGCTAAGTGGTTGATAATACTGATGATTAGTATACTGGTAATGCTAAATGCTAAGTGGTTGGCAATACTGATGATTAGTATACTGGTGATGCTAAATGCTAAGTGGTTGGTAATACTGATGATTAGTATACTGGTAATGCTAAATGCTAAGTGGTTGGCAATACTGATGATTAGTATACTGGTAATGCTAAATGCTAAGTGGTTGGCAATACTGATGATTAGTATACTGGTGATGCTAAATGCTAAGTGGTTGGAACAGACGAGAGGGGAAATGATGGTGCTGCTGAGGTTGTTACATTTACAATTACAACTAATACAGTTACAACTAATTTGCATCAACGTGTATCTTTTTGCAGCCTGTCACAGTAAAACATTTGCTCCCATTACTTATACTGTAATTTAAAATAAGAATTGAGGCGTGGCTCAAGAATTTTGCACAAGACTTTTGCAAAGACATACAAAAAGAGTCTTAGCAAATAATCATTATCTAAATGAAGCAGTAAAAAAAAAATGCTTTTCCAAATGAATGGTACAGTAAGACTGTACCATTCATTTGGATTTCAATTCTGATTGAATAATTCACAAGACCATTCTACGTAAATGTTTATTGACGCCATTGAACAACCACTCTTACAATAAGCGCGGTTGGAGTAAAAGTTTTTTCTGGCCTTTTTTTCTCAGCGCGGATAAACGAGTTGAAATTTGTGCCTCTGATTATAGCAAATACGCCTCAGTAGATGAAGATTAAACAAAATTAAATGGCTGTTTATTTAACATTTCCAACTAGTTATGAATTACGTAACACTATATAAGGGGATCTCTCTTTTTTTGTTGTTGTTGTAGTAATTCAACATATGCTACAGATGCTTAACATACATATTAGATTGAAAGACACTGTTTACTTGATTTTCAAATATTATGTGAAAAAGGTTAGAAAGGTATTCTTCAGGCACGCATGGGATGCACCTGCATTTCCAGACACTGTGCAAAGTACCTGGCAGGACCAAATGTTCTTACTGTATCTTTCATTTCAGGATCACAGAAGCAAAAATGATGAGACCCTCTGCTTGGAAAAGTCTAGCAACTTCATCAAGCTCTTCTGCAGAAATGAGTGAAAATCACACAGATGCACATTAGAAGCTTCATTCACTCTGTCTGACAACCTATTCAAGCAGGACTGGCTGCAAAAGCCTGGAACAGACAGGCCTAAAAAACTTACAAGGCAAACAATAACAGCTCATTCTACAGTACTTTTCTGTTTCCATGATACAGTTTTCCCTAGTGTTTCCACCTGGTCACTGTGGTTATTGTACAATACAAAGCATATGAGGCTCTTCTTTAATTGTGGCCAAAACGAAAAGATTAAGCATAAATGAATTAAGGAAAAGGTAGATTGTGGCATGAATGTAGTGTATACTGTAGAGAGAAAAATCTGAGACGAGAAAAAAAAAATGTGTGTAGGGGTAAAAGAAAGGCAGTATCCCACTGCTGTTCTGTTCTGTTCTGTTCCGGCTCTCTAATCCAGCTTCGCCCTGAGTGCTCTATTACCGACACCATGGCAGAACAAATGGTCCTGCTAAAAGTGAGCGCTACAAAGCCTAAATTCTAATTAATAATTAGCGATCAATGCCCCGTTCTGTGCTCTGTGTCAAGTATCAAAACAACAGAGAGGGGAAAGCTGCTCGACTGAAAGGTGGTTTTTTCATGTGGCAATTAAAATGTGGGTGTTTGTAAAAAATTACAAAAGCCAAGATAATAAGCAGACACGTCACATGATGCTGTCAAGATGTCAAAAAGTTACTGAGAGAAGAAACACACCCCCCTTCATCTATCCTGTCAATGCTTTTTAACTGCCAGACACATTCAAAATATATCAAAGCAAATCCCTGACAGTAAAACATAACTGAGATCTACTGACTGATTTATGATTCTGTATACTGTACATATTGTACAACAAACCTTAGCTCACACTATGTGTTAGTAATAACAATGTTAATATTGGCGTGATTGTGATTGTAAAAATGTGATCATGTTTCTTAGTCTATTTCAGTTGTTCACACTTGGCAAGACCAAATTGTTAAAAATGCTACACTTTAATTTGTAGCGTTATACCTATATACCTTTTGTATTGAATTTACTCAAATTATATCATACTTAATAATAAATAAATAACAACAGAATAATGCAAATATGCTGGTAATGGAATAAATACATTTTATTTTTTATTCCATTCATGAATTGTCATTTACATCAGATTTACTATTATTTTAAGCACATGCTGTCCCCCCTTCCTTCCATTAAATGCAAAAACCAGCTAAGTACTCTTAGCTTTCCTTTCCATAAATATGTTAACGATAGAGTTAATGCAAATGTCTATAAGATGTCTGGTTTGCTTTATCACAAAGCCCTTGTGAATCCTTGTTAAAACATCGTTAAAAGAACAAGCTGCAGGAGTTATGGATTTTTTCCCCTTCATATACTCATTCTTTTATACTACTGTAGGTCAGTCTAGGATATGGAAAGACACCGACACTTAGGATAATGGACACTAATCACTGGATTAAACACCGAGCTGCATAGAAAGCGATTGTTCGAAGAGTTACCAGCTGTCAGATATGAGTGTGAGATTAACTAATTCACATTCACAGGTCAGATATATATATATAGAAAACACCTCCTGCCTTGCAATTTCAAAAGGAGCAATAGACGACCTGCAGTAGTCATTTAAACCCCCTGACGTGCAGCGCATGATACAGAATAATGGGACATGTACCAGTAATAAAAGGAAGAGCTGCTCGCGTCGAATCCCCGAATGAAGTGAAATGCTTCTTTTGTGTGAACGCTGTCACTCCATTAGAGCCAAGATTTCTTCCAGCACTCTGTGTATTTTAAAGCCTCACCTAGGACTTTTTGATTCAGCTCATTTTCTTCTTGCATGCTCTCCTTACAATGTCCCCAGTTTCACCATTAACACAATGGCTGCAGCTCCGCATTCAACTCGGCCAATTCAGGAAATCGCAGTCGTGCCGGATGAAACAGGTAACACATTTATATCCTTTCTTATATGACAATCAATTTTAGCCAGCAGGGTCCTGAAATCAGCTCGGCCGGTTACTAAATACTATGCGGAGAAAACCCAAATCATCCCAAATGCCAGCCAATGGACCTTGTGGTTGTAGTTCTAGTTCATTTTCCACATGAAGTACTACAATGAAAAGGGCTGCATCATCAGTGCAGTGTGTAACAAAGCTATTAAAGTTAACATGGAAGGAGGGCCTGGATTAAAATTGTTCCTTTGTCTGATTGTTGCTCTGGTTAATCAGCTGTCAAGGAGAGATTACTGACAATAATTGAAACCAAATTATTTACGGAAAGCCTCAGTGATGATAGGTTTTTCCATTTTGTCAGCGATAATGACATGACAACAAGGCAGACTGTGACAGAACGATTTTAATTTCAACCCATTGTTTACAAAATTAAAAACGAAAAAAAAAAAAACATATTGCACATTGGTGCACCAATGAACTCTGATGTTTTGTGTTGTTTTTATTATATTCAGTTTTGCTAATATTTCTGTGTTTTAGTTATGCATCAAGCTCCTGCTCTCAGGATCGAACCAGGAACCCAAGAGCTGTGAGGTGGCAACGCTGCCTACTGTGCCAACCCAGCAACGGCTAGCCACATCTTAGCAAGTGGCAGAATCTACAGTATGCAGCTGGACACCGAAAGCTTTCTGTTACTTTGTGCAGCTGAACGAGCCCTTAGGTTACTAAGAAGGCAGTGCATTCTGACTGGCAGTTTAAACAGCACCATTTTCCAGGTCACCAATAAACAGGAAATGGATTTGTGGTTGCATTAAATTTTCTGTGCAAGTAAATTAGCTGCCCCTGATAATGCACTTAGTAAATCACAGCCTTAGTATCTCTCTCTCTCTCACTCTATCTCTCTTTCCTTGAATTGACTAAGACAAATTGAGTCCACTTAAGTGCTTCCAAGAGATATGCATGCATATATGCGTGTGTGTGTGTGTGTTGTTGTTGTTTCGTGTGGGTGAGGAACACAATCTCTATTTTGTAATCACTATACTGAGTTTTATTCCTAGTTAAAGACCAGACAGTGAAGGAGGTAAAAAAAAAGAGTACATCTATATGATGTTCAAATTAAATCCAAATCATATGTGTGTGTACAGTATACAGTATGTGTGTGAGGGTGACTCACCTCAGAACTTCGTTGGGGTTCCCCCCCTTCGGGCCTTTCTTTTCGGGCGCACCATGGCAACCTGACTTCAACAGTGTGTGGGGACCTCTGTCCAGCATCATGGTGGAGGTTGCCATGGCAATGATTGCCACGGCATCACGCACACGTGCCTCCAGTCCATAGTCCCACTCATCATATGACACTGAGATCAGACCTGAGAGAGAAACACAAAAATGGAGAGGAAGGAAAGGACTGAAAGATTTAGTCTCTCTTCCTTAGTTTAGGTTATTTAACATGTTCGTGCTAATGGATTTAAATGTATCAACACGTTTCTCAAACCTGTAGGAAAGACATTGGGTACGTTGTCGGCATCCCCTGCTACCAGCGCTGGTACGATCCAGGTGTAACCGTAACCGGTCAGGCCGACAGAATGCGCCACCTCAAAAATGGTGGCGGCCTCTTCTTTAGTGCAGTAGAGCAGTATAACTGGGCTTTGGAGCTTCTTCATCTGGTTCTGAATCTTACTGTCGCCATCGTCCAATGACATATCGAGCAGCAACACCTCCTCCAGTTCCCAGCCCACAAAGCTATTGTCTATGGTACTTCGAATCTGTGGTTGAAAACATTGCAGAATGTCTCCATTAATATCATTTAGGGCAAAATATTCTCAAAGGCTGAACACGAAAGCAAAGAATCAGAGTTACTCATTGGACCAGATCCAATTAATGTCTTTTTTAATTATGGGATGTTTAGCAGTAGAACTACAATGACCATTAAAAGTAAATCCTAAGCAGAGTATTTCTTAAAAAAAAAAAAAAAAAAAACCCAGAAACTCTGTATTCTTAAATGAAACTGTCCACTCAAATAGTCACTTAAAACACATTCTTATTCGAATAAATTTTTCATTTATTTTGTGTTGCTATTCACTATTAAGTAGGAATATCGTGAAGATTCCTATCACCTACTACAATTATACAAATAAATTTACAAAAAAATGATACAAAAAAACAAAGGTTGCACACTTCAAGATTTCATTGACTTTGATTATGGTGGACAGTGAGTGTGGTGATGAATTCATGTGTGAAGATGATTCCTTATGCTCCCAGAACAACAATTCCACAATTTGAGTCATGGAATATGCCTGTTCCTGTTGCCAGGTAAAAATAAGAAAGTCTGTAAATGTAATAACCTGGTCATTCAATATATTCAGGTCGTCAGCTGACTTTATTTTATTGCCACATAACGGTTCTGAGCCTAGACCTAATCAACTAAGCAACCCCGGATCATAACACTGTCTCCAGAGGCTTATACAGTTCACACTATGCATGATGCATGACATCGATTAATATGCTATCCTTCTTCCTTTTACTGGTTTAGGGTCAATCTGGACAAATCAAATTGAAGTGT
Organism: Clarias macrocephalus; assembly: GCA_011419295.1. Classification (NCBI taxonomy): domain Eukaryota; kingdom Metazoa; phylum Chordata; class Actinopteri; order Siluriformes; family Clariidae; genus Clarias; species Clarias macrocephalus. The sequence continues at coordinate 157,987 of JAAGKR010000318.1, read as the reverse complement.
TTTTGTCCTGATTCGTTTCACTGGTTTTCTTATGGCCACACAGCTGTTTAGTCCCGGTCCTGTGAGTTCTTATCACATTGTGCATGCTCTTACTTTCACATTAAACATAGCGGTGATTAAACTAATGTCTTTTTTTTTTAACCATGCATGTTTACTAAGCATTTACGTGTTCTCCGTTCGTGTTTTTTTTCTCACCACATTTCTTCAATAAGGTTGAAGGTTCAGCACAGCCTTTACAGGTTTTATTAATGTATTAGACAGTTCTTAACACAATTCCAGTAATTTCAGATCTCCTTAACTGCCAATAATTTGCCTCCTTCTGAAGTTTCTTTGTAATTATCTATTAAATAAAAATAATTTGCCTCCTTCTGAAGACTTCTTTATGGCCATGTAGTGTGTATTGTGGTTATTATAGGTATCCTGTAGTTCTAATTTACTGGAAAAAAAATTATATTTAATTAATATAAAGATATGTAATTGTCTTTAAATATAAAAACAATAAATAACCTCAATTTGAACATAAATTTTATTTTTTTTTAAAAAGCTACAGGAACCCTATTGCTAATATGATACACAGCGTTGCAAATATTTCAAAACAAAACAACTGGTTGAAGTTCTGAGGTACTGTAGGAAACTTCCGGAACATGAGCTATACTGTAGCTCCACTGTGCTGAAGACAACTGCTAGGATTTGCAATAGCTGAATGCACTAGCTGTTACTAAAATGCTTCTGTAATGAGATTCGCTGTCAGAAAGCTAACTAGCTACAGCTTGCCTGATAGGAAAACCTGAAGCACATAAAACAGGTGTAACTTCATTTGCTGAGGTAGGACATGATCACAAACCAAAACGTGTCAAATCAAAAGTTAATGGTAGCTAATCAAAATAATTACACTACTAAACCAGTCCTCAAATTAGAGTGAAGTCATATATTCTAACACTTGATATGAACACCTGATGAGAAAAGACGTTTAAGTATTACTCGGAGCCCTGATTATCAGTTGGAGGTTTATTCAAGGCATTAAAGTTTGATTTGAAATGACTGGCTTTCATTTCCACATGCTAACACCATGGCGCCGAATAGTATGCAATTTTAAATAATTGGCAATAATCAACCTGTCATACTATTTTCTACATTTTATAGTGTGCAGTTCCACACTTGGTGTCCCATCAAAATGTAATAAATATTTATTTCTCAACTGTCTTCCTACTTACCTTGATCTATAAAATGTTCCTCTGTCAGGGAGACACTGTAGCATCTGTTCATTCACCCAGATGTGATTTCAAAATTTCTTACGACAAAAAAGGCTTTGGGCTTTTCGTGACTGTAAATTTAGTCTGTTGCTTTTGAATGTGGCATACGATCATGCAAACATCGCATACAATCATGTTATACATATAATGTATATAAAGGACAGAATGATGGACAAAAACATTACTGTTAGGAATACTTGTAGAAAATAGCTGATTAATGCAATAGTTCAAGCAAAACTAAAATCCAGACATCATGGATTAGCAGTTTGCACCTAAAGAATGTTTTTAGTCAATTTTACACTGGAGGAAAAAGCAGAGTAAAGCTACAGTAAGTCAATTAATCTTAGTTTTAAGATGTGTGCCTTAAACAGCATGGTGCAATACTGTAGTTATAAAATGTAGGGTTGGGTCTTAAGAGTTTTGTCCTAGTCAATGTATAATTTGTTGTAAAAGAGATTTCACATTACAGTGAGAGCTGCCCTCTGTTTGGGTGTCTAATATGTGTTCAAGTCTATCCAAGTCTCTTTTGATTTGGCAGATTAACCGAACTCACTTAATATCTCTATTAAAATCCCCAACTTCATTAAGTCCAGCATTTTACTAGGTCTTGTATCCCATCCAAGGTAGAAAGTTTTCTCAGTATGCCAGAGTCATGATCAGACTACCTGCTTCACAACTGAAATGCTGGAGGGAACTCCTTTAGTGGACCAAACATGTGGAAATGGCTTGGAGCGAGGTCAGGAGTGTACAGGAGATGTGGCAATAACTCCCAGCCAGCCGAGCTCCTGTGATGTGCAAGCAGTTTTGGTGAATGATTATGTGTACAGTTCCCATAGATAGATGCGTCTCTTCCACAAGTTAATAAGAAGTTATCCGTGCGTTTTCAAGGATGACCTTGGCTGGGATCGTCATTCATGAACATACAATCTTCATTATGATGTTTGAACAACACAAACTGCAGCTAAGAGTCTCATCACCGTACTGTTCTTGAAGACTTCTGCTAATGTCAATCGGTTTAATACATTCTTTCTAGAGAAATTTCATCACAAATCTAGGTTTGATTTGTATATTATAAAGAAAGGTTTGTATTTTTTGTATTAAATCTCATATTGTATCTTTTAGCTGCTGACACCTGACCAGACCAGGATAACAATGGTGGTGGCAGTGTAAAGTTACCTGAAAACCTTTAATAATTAGATTTATTATAATACTACATTACATTAACTGCAGTATATTCACCTTCAGATTTCAAGAAATCTAAAAGTTTCAGAAAATGATTCTCGTTTCCATGTGGCTTCTACTTATTTTATGTTTGGGTTTATATGCCAATGATCCTTCCTTATTGTTAGCTATGTTAGTCTCATAGGTTCCCTTCACATACCAAACCTGATTTTATTTGGAAAATAAAATATGAACCAAAAAATATATGTATATTTCATTTGACTATTTTTCTCACCCTGTTGACGAAGTCCTGGTACCCCGGGTAGTAGGTAGTGACGATGGAGAAGATGTACCAGTCGTACTCCTCCATGATGTTGAGCATGACGGAGGCCTGCTGCTCTATAGACGGCCCGAACTGGAAGAACATGGAGTGGTCATCCTGCGGGGCAGAAAACAGACCTGGTGTGATTACCGATGCATAATCATTATACTGTAACCAGTGATCAAATATGATGCGGATGTAATTCCTCACTTGGTTGTGCATCGCTTGTTTTTCTACACAATTTTCTATCCAAAAAGTCATATTTAGCTTTTGTTCCAGCACATCTAAATGCCGTCAGCATGAGTCGGAGAACTTCTGTGCTTGTAATATGTTGTAAATAGACCTTGTGTGCACAAAAGTGGGTTGCTGTGTGTGTGTTTGTGTGCAGTCCCAGCTGCATCCAAGTCAACAATTTACAATGCCTTGTTCACGTATTTATGCATCATTGGTTTTGGATTAGAGCCAGTGAGCAGTGTTTATGAGTAAAAGCATACAATTTAGGTTGTGTGTGTGCATGAAATCAGCTCATGACGCACGCTGAACTACCTCACTCTTTTTGTGTAACTCTCTCTCTCTCAGGTCGCAGCGGTCCACACAACATTAAAGCTCGCTACTGTGGAATGTGCACCCACAGAAACTGGGCATATAAAACATGACAGAGCGAGATGGAGGGCACAGCAGAAAAATCCCCACCACTGACATACTGTAACACCTACAGTAACTACAGTGATGAATTATCTCCTAACAGCACTGATTTTAGTTTAGTTGGCATTAAATGGCATTAATTAAATGGCATATACAGTACTGTGTGAGGAAAATTTCTCTCGTTTCTCATGGGTGTAGATACTGAATTGATCTGGTGAGAAGATGGACATTTCAACAGGACTATTTCAACAGCCAAGAACATAATGAATAAGAAATAACAACAACTAAGCAAGAAGGTCTTGAATGTTCTAGCAAACCCCCTGACATGAATCTCATTGAAAAGTTCACCAGGGAGATTCTCAGAAACTTCTGAGAATTAAAGATGATTTGGCAAGACAAACATGACACCACAATGCTGCGAGAAGCAAATTGTTTTTTACCATAGACATATTGTGTCTAAGGCGATGTTCACATTACCAGCTTGAAGTGACTCACAACTGATTTTTACCCTAGTGTGATACATGTGTGATTTATTTTTTATTTTTTTTATGGCTGTCTGAATGCACAAATCTGATGTTTTTCATATTGGATCTGAGTCTCTTTGGTATCTGGTCCTAGAGCAGATATACTGGATATCTGAAATGTGGTCATGTGACTTGAATGAGATTGACAGATCAGAATTCATGCAACTTTTTGGGGCGCTCCCTGACCATCAGTCAGCACCTGCAGCACGAGAATTGCAAACCAGTGATAGCAATAGCTGCTAAAACAGCTAAAACAAGGCGTCTGACTTTCTTCCATTTTCTGGACCTGAAGAAAGACTATCAAAGACTAACTGCAGATGTCTTCCAGAGCAAAATTGGAAGATTTTTTTTCTTTTTTTTTTTTATTTATTTTTATTTTATCCATTGTTTGAAATGAATAAGTGGTAACATAACTTTGTGACATACATTGCCTGGCTAAAAATAAGGTCATCATTTTAGGAAGGTCAAATCATTGGCCTGCATCCAGTAGCGAGAACAGAAAGAGATTTGGAATGACTGGAATTTGATCTGTCAAATGCTAATTACGTTTAATAGTGACAGTAAGAGCATTTCCACATGCATATTGTGATGAGGATTGGGCCTAAACTGCTATGAGGCCATAAGAAAACCACTTGTTGCTGAGACAAATTGGGAAATAAAACACTTAAATTTGCAAGGGATCATAGATTGGATTTTGTAGCAATGCAATGAAGGTCATGTGGTCTGATGAGTTAGGCAGCAATAAAATAAAGTCAGCTGTCGACTTGTATATACTGAATGACCAGGTCATCACATCCCTGGTCAGAGTGGCACAGGCTTTGAACAGTGATGTGTTGACTATTTAGACTTTCAAAAAAGGGAATGATGATATACAGAGTCATCATCTAGTGTATAAATGGATATGACATGTTCGTTTTCCCCCATTTGCTTACACTGTATGAATACACTTGCTAACCTTCTCTCCATATGTTATTATGGACACTTTTTCACCTTGGTACATCCCGGACACGGAAACTATGGCACATTAAAGCTTTTACTGACCCAGTGAGCGAACTATGATTTGTCCACCCTTGTTATTTATGCCTGTGAACACGTTAATGATTCTTTTGCAAATGATTATCTCTTCCCCTGGTTTAGACAGCAGGTGTGCATGAAAAATAAAATCATTACAAACCAGTATATCAACACAGAGAGAGAGAGAGAGAGAGAGAGAGAGAGAGAGAGAGAGCCACACAGAAACGCTCGGTTGACGTCAGCAAATTTTTTTCACTTTGAAATACTGCATTACATTTATTAATCCTTCTCAGATTTCTCCCCATTCCTTTAGGCTGCAGCCTCTCACTCTCTTCCCAGTTTATGTTCAGGCTCTCTATCACTCAGTCTTCTATTACCCCTATGTCTCCTGCACATTTAAACAATAATTGAATCTGCAGACCCCCTTCATTTATTTTCTTTAATGTTTAGCACACTGAAGTGGCCAGGCCTTCTCACTCCTTTCCCCTAGTGGGCTTAGACAAACCATGGCATGCTAATAGCCTCTGGAACCTGACTACTAATTCCCTCTATTCTTTTCATTTCTCTAGCTCACTCTCTGCTACTAATAATCTTGGCGGGAGAAAGGCTCAGAGTGTCCCGCAGTGCAAGTATATAAGAACAGAGCAATTCTAATATCAGACTTAATAATGAGGCCCTTAAATAATTTCTCCAGCAAGTCCCTCTGCTGCCGGCCAGGGGGAAATCGAGCTAGGTCTGTGACGTCCACGAGCGAGTGTGAGCAGAGCGCAGCATTAAAATAGGCTGGAGAGATTCAAGTATGACAAATAGCATCAATTCGGCAACAAGGGGCTCTGGGTTTTAAAAAGGATGCTGTAAAAGAAGTTGTTGTGTAATGAGGGCAGTTTGGTGTTGGTATGCGTTGTTTCATCTGGCTCTATTACAGCACTCAGCCTCGGAGGCGTGAGGAAATTGAAGTGTTTGGTTCTAGAATTCTCACTAGGATACTAGAACACAATAAACTGCGTTCACAAGAGGCAGAAAAAGCACCGCCTGGGGCACATTTTGTGCTGATATGAACAAAACCCACCTCACATGATGCACATACTCGAACCATAACAATACTGTTAGCACTGAGGTCAGCTTTTTTTATTCACTTAACTAGCTTGCTTAGCTAACTATTTGGAATTGTTATTATCATTACCAAAAATACAGTACACTGGTAACAATAAATGCTTTGTATGAGGGTGTAAATATGTAATATTACAGTATGTAGCGGTGAATGTTGAAAAAGTGGTGTTTGCTTTGATTAAACAGAAATGCCAGTGGCATTCTATCTGCCTTGAGGCTCCTTCTTAGAGGATCGTATGTAAAATGTTTATTGCTGGTTGAAGAAGAAAAAAAAACCTGATCATGGCTCACTAAGAAGCTGACTTCATTTTATTGACACATAATGCTGCTGACCAAATTAAGCAACCCCGATCATAACACTGCCTTCGGAGGCTTGTACAGTTGGTACCATCCATGGTGGGTGCATTGCTTTATGCACTTCCCTTCTCACCCTGACACACTCATAGATGTTCCTATAGCCACACAGCTGTTCTTAGCTGACACGGCCATATACAGTATGATATGCAGTGAAATGCTTATATGACCACCATGACCTATAATATATATATATATATATATATATATATATATATATATATATATATATATATATATATATATATTTTTTTTTTTTTAATAGATTATTCAAATAAAGACATAAAATGTGAAATATGAGATTATTATACAAATGAAGAAAAACTTTAGCTAGAAAATGTACATCATGTATAAGGTTGCTAATAAAATATAAGCGAAATAGAACTACATGAGAGTAAGTGCATAATGCGTATGTGGACATGCTCTTACTTTCACTATTAATCATAGCAGTGATTTCTACTGTCAATTTTAACAATGCAAATTCACCAGCAGTTTAAGTAATCTCCCTTTACGGCTTTTTTTAAAAGCAGATTTCTTTCATGAACATGAAGGTTCAGTACTTAAACAGTCCTTAATCCAATTCCAGTCATTTCTCTGTGCTTGATGTTTTCAGGTATTGCATGTACTGTATAATGAGTATAATGTCTGGAAAGACAATAGTCCTGGTTGCAAATGTAAGAATTGAAGATAATCATGATTTAGAGGTATTGTTAGAGCATGATATGGGACTACTGTATAACGAGCATGCCAATCGACAATTAAAAATAATTATAAAAAATATCTACAAATCTATAATAATAAAAAAAAACTCTACATTTTAGCTAATTAACTTCATAATGTGAATTCACTTTTAACTTGGCAGTAGAAAATAATCCAGCATGCTGTCAATCAAACTGGAGCATTATTCCCCTTCGGCTACTCTAATGGCAGCGGGTGCAGGTTCAGATGGTGAAAGCGAGACCTTCCAAGCTGAAGGTCAACCTGAGTGCTAACAATCACAACAACCGTAGGCTTGTTAAACCTGACTGCAACCATTAAGCTCCCCATATAACACAAAGTAGACAATAAGAGGCAATAGCTTAGCCAGTGTGCTTGCTGCACATCTACACACTCACCTCATATAATATGCAGAAAAAAAGGTACAGTAGATATGGAATGCCATGTAGAGCCAAAATAGAATATTGATGAAGGAAAATTTTAAACATCATATTATTGCATTAAATACAAAATGAAATAATATAGACATCTGCAATTAAAATGTCCCACTCTTGTTAGCTTTATTATTTATTTTCCTTAATACACTATGACATATAATACAGTAATTTACAATATTAAGTAATTTATAGTTGTCAATGAAAATTAGCACCAGTACCTTGAAGTATTAACGACAGCGTGCTGGATATGAGTAGAATCTTGTCAACAGAATGAAGATCTTACAGTATGCTGGGACTGCTGTAAATATGGTAACTATTATCATATAATCACTGGAGACACAATAATTAGTGCCATCTTATGAATAGGGGTATGTCATATCGGATAATAATCACTCGAACTAATCTTCACAACAAACTGGTAAATATTAATGAACTATTTTGAGTGTCCAACAAAAATAGTTTCTATTTGACTTTTGATTTAAACCAAGATTACTTGTTTGTTCCCTTCTCTCTGTTGTGCAATTGAGTGGGAGTTATTATTGCACCTATTGGCCAAAAATAGGAACTGCAACAAGTGGTAATAGAAGCCCACTGGTGTGAACTCGTACGGCCCTATGCTTATGGCAGGAGTATCAGAATAAAAAGTATCTATTACCTGAATTTTATTTTAGTTCCTAGTCTTTTGTGTGATTTTTGATCACTTGGCACTTGGCAACCCTGGGTAATAGTGCACACATGCTGTATCAAAGACAGTTGAACAAAGAAGCTCCAAGACAATATTTTGTTTATTCTCAAATGCCGTCATTCATTAGAACATTAACATAAACATTCACTAGATAATGACCTGTAGAACAAGTCAAGTGTGATAGCCTCTCAGCTTTATTTTGTATGAGGCTGCTGTTATCGCTGTGTATCGACAATCTGCCTCAACAAAAAGATACTGTATGTTCAGTCACTGCTAACAATAATGTATCACTAGAAAATGTACTTTTTATATTCAATCAGAAAAACCCTTTGTATTAATATATAATCTATATAAATAACAGAAATGTTTCGTCAGAACTCGCTCTTTCAATGATATCTTTACATTTCATGCATTGGAGGACACGAAACCAGTCAGTGTGTATAATTATATGTCTGTATTTCTATCTGTATGTCTGTCCAGCCAGATTTCGTCACAGCATCACACAAAAATAGCTGTAAAGAATTTAGTGGAACTTGGCCAGTTCTTCTGTATTTGCCAGAAGTCAAATCTGTGCCATAAATGAAATCAAAATGTTGAGTAGACGGATACTTATTAAGAGTTTTATGCCAGATTACATCACAGCATCTAGCACTTTTTTTTTTTGACGAAAATAGCTCTTTTTAACTTAAAGTGGGCGTGGTCGTACATGTCACTCAACAGAGCCAATCAACGCTATACAGTAGTTTACCGTCTATACACACCTAGGAGTAATGCACCTATAAGCCGCCACAATACTCAATACAGAGACACGAAAGCATGACTCATCATGGTTTAAAAAATGGTACGTATACTATGAAAACTGAACCTCGCGCCATAAAATAAGTTCAAATGTTAAGTAGAAGGTTAAGTAAAATGTTACTTTATTGTTTTACCTTTTCAACTATTTCTACAGTACAATTTTTTTTACCCATCAACAAGCGGTATTTACGCTAGTTAACACGTATCGATAAAACCACATATACCATATATGTGAACTTCATATATTTTGTCCTGCTTCTCATTTACAGCAATCACTGAATTAATATAGTTAATTAAAAAAAATTTATTATCTCATTTCATAGTAAATTCTCGATTTTGAATACTATACAATTGTGTCGGCAGAACACTTGTCAACTACATGTGAGGAAAAAATAACAAAAGAAATAAAAATGAATAAAGTAAAATACTGAATATGGATTGCACTTTAAAACCCGAACTATCAGAGCACTAAGGAAAAGGTAAACCTTGACTGTGAACTTTTTCAGGCTAATTGCAGAGTCTTTCTGATTTAACCCCAATTTCTCCCTGGAAAAGGCACTTCTATGAACTCCCCTAGGAATATGAGGTGAGTTAATCTTCAATGTGTTCAGTCATCTCCTTAACTTAATTAAAATGAAATTCCACATCAGATCACACTGGAGAGTTTCCAGCGTCCTTTCTGAAGATACACCACCCCCACGCTACATATTGGCTGTTATGTAGTCGTAGGCACACGATGCAGTACGTCAGCATGAAGATAAACTCTGCTGATGACCATTACATAGCCTCTATTCTATTTTGAACTACATTTCATCTGTCCAAGTTCATCCATCTTCACTCTTTTGAAAAGTGACCGACTCTACACACTTTATCATCCATCTGGCCATCCGCAGCCTCTCATTGTCGCTACTTATCTCCGCATGCGGCATGTTGTATCATCTAATCTTTCCATCAGTGCTCTCATTCCTTTCACACCCGATTTTTAAAATCACTTTAAAATTGATCACTTCTTGTCTCGAATTGATTACTTCTTTTTTTTTTTAATGTTGACCCATTTTCCAAGCCTTGTGTCACCCCTTCCAAATTCTTGATAACATTCAAAAATCTTGTCCCTCCGTTGCATTCATGTGATTTTATTCTTTTACTTATTTTTCAGTTCATCTTGCTTCATCATCATTGCCTACCTTTTTCTTAAGAAGCCCCATCAATCTGTAATCAAACACATGCCGAATTAATTACATGTCACGTGAAGCATAATTAACGACAGCGACCTCAATTCCCATTATAATACTCCATCCCTGCTTTCTCTTTAAAACCTAATTTTAAAAAAAAAAAGCCTGTCTTTGATTGAAACATGAAGCTATTTCCGTCCAGCGGAGATAATTCATTTTATTCTGTCTCTTTCTTGCAGCTTATCACATTCCTTCTGGGTTGCATCCAAATGCGCATACTCTTACTCCTCACTCTACTTAGCCAAACTTGGAAAGATGGCAAACGTGGCTAAAGAGGTTTTCTATAGAAAATGTCGTAATTGCACTTTGTTCATGTTGTAAACTGTATTGTTTCCCAAAAGCATTGCAAAGGATTGTTGTAGCGGTAGAGCAAACATCATATTGAACACTCTCTACCAGATGGTTTTATGATGCTTTTGGGAGACTAGGCACAGTTTAGAATCTTTTAGGACATAAAGTTTGTAAAATACTGGAATAAATACTGTACAGTAAGCTAGCTATCTACAGTAGATATGCTAAGTAGTGAACAGCCCTCCATTGCTAGATATGATAGGTAGAGAAAGGCATCATGGCTTAAGGAAGTGGACTGTATTAGTTTATACTGTTAGTCAGGCAAATTTTAAAATAAATAAAAATTAACATTAAAATCATTAAAAATATTTAAAACACCTCATAACAAGATAACAATAGCCAATATGAAGTGACACAAGTCTTAGGGAGCTAACTAAGCTACCTAGTGCTTCTTGTTTTGTAAGCTAATACACCTTCATATACAAGTAAAATAAAATTTATTTCTTTCATAATCAGACATTCTGCATGAGCTGGCCAAATATTTAGGTTTATTTGTGTGCCCTATACTCTACAATAGTTTTGTTACAGACTGACATAAGCAATGTTATAAACCTTCTGATAATTGCTAATTAGCAATGCAATTTTTTTTACATTGGATCCATTATTTTTGGGATCCAAAGATGCAAAGGTGAAAAAAGAAAACTTCAGTATAGTTGGTTTGGTTTCGTTAGTATTTAAATAAAATAATATATATTGCTGTCCTATGTGGCTTCTAAAATTGGGAAATTGTCAAATGATGATTTAGTAATTATTAACATCTAAATAAGTAAACCTCGCTCTGTTGCTATCGATCGAAATATGTGCATATTGCCATTACACCATGAAGCATTCTTATGAAACTTGTTTTTCTCTGCACTAGTGTGCATGGCATTGAAAGTTCAAATAGTGTGAAGATGGTGTTTTTACAGATGTGATGTTTTAATGTGTTTTAATTATTTATTTATTTTTACAAAAGCAGACAAAAGCTAATTCGTTTTTTATTTTATTTTTTATTTTACTTGTGATTATTTAATAAATACATTAGATGTTTCCTAAAAAAAAATCGATAGTTGTCTCACAATATATTAAATAAAGTGTAAAATGTAATTTTCCTTTTACTTAATGACTATGGGTCTGCTTATTATTGACCGGATGCTGGGGCTACTTCTCTGTTCTTTTTTCCAACCAATTGGTCACCAGCCACACATTAAGGTTGCTGCTGTACAATAAATCCTTTGAGGTATTTCCACGAGTGGTTTCATCTTTCTAAATGCTAAAATATTGATAATGTTTCCAATTTCTGGCAAATGTGGAGAAAAGGATCTACAAAATTCTCTGTGATATTCAGTCAGCATATTTAGTCTTTGGGCCTCAATTAGCATGTCACTAACAACATAGGGGTAGCTAAACTGATTAAATAAGACTTGTCTCTCACTGGATAAGTGGTAAGACAAATAAACACATAAAGAAAAACCACACCGAACCATATGTGTGTATATAAATGTATACACACTTGAACATGAAAAATGTATGCAAAAAAATAATAAAAAATAAAAAATAATCACGGTCACATGATAGCATCAATGATGGTGCACCTACAGTACTGACATCTTTAGAAGAAATATGATACTATACCTGGTTGCCCCTTTCTCCCTCTCTCTCTCTCTCTATACCCCAAGGTGGGAATCAAACCTGGGACCTGCAAGTGCAAGGCGACCACTAAGCCACTGTGCCACCATATATACACACATAAATGATGACTGAAATATAAGTCATCATAAGACATAAGTTTGGGCAACGACAGCCAGAAGTCTCCTTGTGAATGATGCTAGAAAAAGCTCACACATTTTTTTTTTTTGGAAATGTCTTCCATTCTTTTTGGTAGAATTGTGACAATGACCATTGTTAAAATGCCATATGAATAAAATAGAGTTGAATTGAACTGAGCAGCACAGTGGCGTAGTGGATAACACTGTCACCTTGCACCTACTTGCATAGGGTAGAAGGTTCGATTCCCACCTCTGTGTGCATGAAGTTTGTGTTTTCTACCCATGCTTTGTGGGTTTCCTTTGGGTGCTCTGGTTTTCTCCTACAGTCCAAAGATGTGCAGATCAGGCTAATTGGCATTCCTAAATTGCCATGAGTGTGAGACTGAGTGTGTGTATGTGTGTGTGCCCTTCGATGGATTGGTACGCCATCCAGATTGTAACCTGCCTCGTGCCCTAATGGGATAGGCCCCATGCCCACCATGACACAGTGAGTGAATTGAATTGAAGGTCAACCAGGCTGTGTGGGCAGCATCGGGACACAGCCATTTGGAAAATGTATAGATACTGTATTTACAGTAATACTTAAGTATTAAAGTATAATATGTATGCATGGGCTTCAGGATAATGTAGTGCTAATGATTTTAGATAAAAACTTGCAGTCGAACATGGTGCCATCATTAGTTCTATATTATTATAGTTACTATATAGCATGTGTGATAGATCGCTGATTGTTCATATTATGGGGAATTTTAGATGGGAAAAATAGATGGTGTTTTCTTTATCTGCCAATGTGTTAACATTAACAGCCACATTAGTATAAAAACTACCCAGAAATGCACCTGGTGCTCCATTATCCATATTATTGCCTTAGAGTGAAGGCCACTTTATTAGTACACCTGCACATTTGTTCAATTTTTCAATCACCCAAACAAGTGGCAGCAGCACAAAACACTCAACAACTTCAAACGTCAGAATAGGAAAAATGTGATCTCTGTGGCTTTGACTGTGGCATGGACGGTGCCAGACCAGTTGGTGTGAATATTTCAGAAAATGCAGATCTCCTAGGCTTTTCCCACACAGCAGTCTATACTGGTTTACACTGGACGGAGTGAAGAACAAAACATTGCCAGATCTGTATGAACAAAGCATTGTTGATGATTGAGGTCAGAGAAGAATGGACAAGCTGGTTTTTCCTAACAGGACAGCTATAGCAGCTCATATAACCACAGTTCACAACCATAGTGAGCAGAAAAGCATCCCAGCATAGACCACAAATTTAGAAAATCCTTTAGATAGATGGGTTACAGCAGCAGAAGACCACAGTGTCCCACTTCTGTCAGCCAAGAATCCAAGAATTAATCTGAAGCTACTGTACATATACTGACCACCTGATGTAAAGGATCAGTGCTGACATCTGTTACCATGGCTGCACAATGCTTTAAAAACAAACAAGGGATTTCCTTGTTTTTGATGGATAAACAGTGATGAGATGAGTGGGAGACAAAATATTACCCATGGCCACCTTGCTACTAATGTAAAAACAGTCAGTTTAGCGTAGGCCAGCTAATGAGGTTTAACAGCCTGACCATATTTTCTGGTATTCTTAATGAAGATGGCAATCATTGCCATCTAAGCCGTTGGCGATGACCTAAGTCATGTTCTATGTAGCAGTGACCTCATTTGCTGTCTTTCTTCGCCTCCATTTTCTGAAGTTCTTCAGCCCCAGGGAGCCTTAGAGGGGAATGAATCCTGAGGATCGTGCCTTTCTGCCTCTCCTCTATGATCCGTTGTTCATCTCCTGCAGATAATGAGACCTACTTGTTAATTGCTGAAAGTGGCTCCTCTGTTATCATTCTGTTATTTTGTCTTTTTCTGTCATCTTTCTGTTGTTCCCTCCTCTTACCTTGCTCAATCTTTTCTACTTTGTCCTCTTTTCTTGGGTAAAACTCAGCCTTTTTGTTTCTGTTTTTCATCTTTCTTTCTTTGTTTTTAATCCAGTTCACTACCTCTAGATAAAGCCATCTCTTCTTTCAAGACCAACTTTTGCTTTCTTGATTTGTCTCCACCTTTTTCTCGTTCCCTTTCTCACTACGCTAAATTGTCCCACTGTTATTTTCGCTGCATTAACTACATCAGCATGGAGATAAATAATGTTGGTTCTGTTGGGAATAGCATAAATGTTTTCCTTCCTCTTTCTGCTGATGTAAAAAGGATTGTAACTTGCTCTAGTAAAATGCTTTGAATTCCATCAGGCATGTTTCCTTTGATAAATGAAGGATGGTGGCTGCAGTATATTAGATGTATAGGCATGTAGTTACATGATATATAACGTCAGCGAAATGATCAAGAGACTTGTGGGTATGCCTCAAACTTTTGCCAAAAAGTGGCTAATAATATCCTGGGTGATGCTTTTTTTCCAGCATCCGGGGCTTTTTGGAGGTTTTAACATTCTGAAAAAGAACACAGGTTGTGTGGTGCGCCCAGGCGGTTATGGCACAGATGCTTGGGCCCGATCATCGTTGCTTTGTAACTATATTTTTTCTTGGTTTAGCACATTAAAGGTGGCGATGAATGAAGAATGCTGCAAGCAGTATATTAGATTTATAGGTCTGTATTATGATTAGATGATATATAAAGTCAGCAAAATGATCCTAATGCAGATGATGCGTAATAACTGACGGTCCTAAAGACCAGTGGCAAACCAGCTGTTGTATTTACACTTTTAATATCATACATACTGGGATTTGTTTTTGTCAAAGTTTCCCTCCACTCCATATGCTGGCATAGAAAATGTTCTTCCATCAGATGTCATTGTAGTTGAATTTGTTTTAGATGAAGTTCCTGCATCACATGGAGAGGTCGCAGCTATGCTTCTCTTGGCTCTCGCACTACGTCTTGGCATTGAGTGAAGAGAGAATATGCCTGTCTTTTATTAAAAACAAAACACTCTCACACTCTCTTTAAGCCTTACTCCCGGTGGCCAAATTTAATCATTTACTCTAAATGTGTAGTCGCATTACTACTCACTTATTATTATTATTTTATTATTATTAAATAGATATAAATGCCGGGACATGGTTAGAGCAATTTGTCTATATTAATGAATAAAATGTTAATGATGCCACCCTGTTTGCGAATATGCAAACATTTATATGGCTCACAGATTTGCCATTAATTTGCTGTGTGTAAGAGTAAATGGAGTATGAATAATAGGAAGGCCAGGATACCCCATTAATACCTTCGCTAACATAGTGATGGCTATCCTTGCTGTCCTGCTCCAGTATGGCACTAATGGCCTATTTCGGTTCTGTTTTTAAGAATCCCTCATTGATTCCTCTTTGTTGAACAATTAGTCATTTGCCAAACAAGGGAAGGATGAGTACTTATTTTAAAAATGAGATTTTTTTCAGATGAATTCTGGACATGGTCTTTACTCTTTGTCTTTACTCTTGTCCCACTCCACGCCTACCAAATTGCCAGTACATTGGTGCATTAGTGGTGACAACATTGCTTAGTATTATTTACTGTAGGCTTCCTACACTCACACTACCGGACTCATCATTTCCTCATCTTCCTGGCTTGTAGTGGCCAAGGTCTGTATTCTGAGCGTTTGAGGATTTGTACCTTCAAATACTTTATATCAAACCGTTTAGGGTATGAAGTTTTGCTTTTTTTTTTTTTTTTTTTTTTTTACTCAAACTGCTGGTTCATGGATTGTGGATGAGGCAAATTTGACATGCAAATTTGATTTAAGACAGGTAGCAACAGCAGAACTTTCATGAAATAAACAGGGAAATAAACATGAATCAGAACAGAAGCAAAAAACAGAGATATAACAAAAGGACATATGAACAGGTAACTAAAATAGATACAGCACCAGAAACTAGGATACTAAATACTAGACATAATCTAGACTGAAACAGAAACATGAAGATGGAACCAGTAAGTCGGTATAAAGTGGCTACAACTGTGAGCCACTAGGGGGCAACTCTGATATGGGGGTTAGACCCAGGGGCAATAGAAAACCTAATACACTGGGCACCTAAGCTTAACAAAGCCAATTCTTTCAGATACATTTTTTTTGGACTATTTATATCTTTTCCTGTTGTGTGTGGGGATTTTTTCCCTAGCTATTTTGTTATTTACGTTCTGAGGTCAGATTTTAGTGTCCTGTTATTATTATTATTATTATTATTATTATTATTATTATTATATTTAAGCGCTTGGGCCTAAGTGGACTGTCGATTGAGGTGTCTCCTTACAGACAATTGTTGGAGTGTCAAGAGGAGGCTTTAGGGTGTGAGCGTGTGGTGTGTCTTGAAGGAACCTTTCTTTCTTCTATACTGGCCTTTGCTGCCATGTCAAACCTCAGCTTTATACCTGTCTCTATTTCTTTCTTCTTCTTCTTTTTCTGCCTTACACTGTCCACTGGCTGTTGGGCTCATAGGGTGTGGCGTCATCATTATTAAGCGATCAACCAGATCCGATCTTTTACACTGTTTTTAAATCGTTCTTTGGAGAAGAGAACCTTATGTTCTGTTATGCTGTGGTATATACAGAACTACGTCTGCCATTTTAACGTTAATAATAAAGATAAATATGTATAATTTTCTGAATCATGTCTACGACCCTGAGTGCTTTTTCAACCCTGTCTGACCTTTGGATTTTATTTCCTTAATTAGCTCATTCTGAACCATTTCCTGGGGGTGAAATCCCCCTGGGTGGCATACTGTACTTGGTGTAACTATCTATATACAAATGTGTATGTCTGCTTCCCAACTACGCTAATAAACCTCACAGGAAAAGAAAAAAAACCTGTATTAAAAGGCCCATGATTATCACTCATTAATTCAGTACATACACTTACTGTCCACTTTACTGGAAACAAGCGAAGTCCTTCACATTCCTGCAATTATGCATTCAGTTAATGTTCACATCAAGCATCAGAATGGGGGGAAAATGCAATCACATTGACTTTGACCATGGCACGGTTCTTGGTGCTAGACACTCCTGTCAGCCAAGAACAGCAGGCCGAGGCTACAGGGAACAGGCTCACTGAAACTGGACAGCTGTAGCATTCACATATGCATGAAATATTAACCTGGGCTATATTCGCTAGTTGATCTAAGGCAGAGGCTCATCTAAAAAGATAGTTTGCCTGCATTATCTTGATAAAAGAATACAATATCATCTGCGCAGCTGGTTTACAAATTGCAAAGACGAAGTGCAGCGCGACTCGACTTTGATCAGCTTAAAGCTCAGTGGATCCATGGCAGGCTTCTATGTATAATAATGATGTTACATATTCCCCTTGGGGCAAAAGCATGTGTCATGCAAATTACCATGGTTACCCAGACTCCTACATGTAAGCTCATATCTATGTTATCTTTCCTGATCTCGGTAAGAAAGAACGCAAGTGTGTGAAAGAGACAATATCTACACGGTGTATATTTATTATATATTTGAGCGTCCATGGTTTAAAATTAGACAGAATTGTGACAATCAGATGTGGGGTTATAGATATTTAAAATGCTAAGAAAAACATTAACAGAAGGTTTGTGTCATAATTGTTGCTATGACATATTTGTCAGTTACAGCTTGTATCAAGAAGTTTAAAAGTCTGATTTCTTTAGAAATAATATCTACAGTAGCGTACCCTATAGCTATAACAATTTTTGACAAAAAAAAAAAAAAAAACAGTTTTGTTGCTATTTAAATTTCTGATCTTCTTTTATTTTGTCCCAAGGTTCGGTACATTTTGTACTCAACTATATTATATATGCTGATAAATAATCCTGTTTCTTGAAAAAGTTACATCACTGTTTCTTAACATACACAAAAGAAAAAGGAACGCAGTGGGGCGATGTGTTCAGAATGATGCTTTTTGAGTCAATAGTAAGTGTAAGTAATTAAGCGACTGTGCCTATTAACGCTGAATATTTTAAATACAAAATCTAGCACCACAATAATTTTTTTTAGAAATTAAGGAAGTGATGTGTGAACAGGATATTCAGCTATTCAGCATGTATTTTCACTGAGGGTTCTTTAAATAACATCTTTATTGAATAGAACACTTCTGCTGAGTAAATCCTATTCATCTCTGATTTGAGATGAAGTAAAAGCAGCTCTTCGTAGTCACGCTTTCCTCTTTATTTTATTTGTATCACAGCTGAAAATCAGACAAATGTTAGAAATCGATGTAAAAGGATGATAAAAATCAGTCATGTACAGTATACTTCCGTTAGAAAGACACCACACACCTGCATCTACCACACATGCACGCAGATGTTGTCCCTTGCTGCGACAAGGATAGATTAGCTTCAGTCAGAGTGAAATAGGCCATAATAACACGGGCGCTGAAAGCGCTTCATCTTCCAAAGACACATACGGCGATCGAATAAACTCCATCTTTCAAAGCAAAAGCTACAGTTGCTAAGCATCCTAACACTACGGATTACTAGATCCTACGCCAAACACAGACACACATCTGCACACCTGCCACCCGCGCAGCCTTCGTCATGTCGTCTGTGCCTTCTCTCTCTCTCTCTCTCTCTCTCTCTCTCTCTCTCTCATACCACTGAATGTCTGGAAATCTGTATGTCACAACATTCTCTAAGCGGACCGATACATGGAAACATCTCAGATCTGCTAAGAAATACTTGTGTGCCACATGGATCACGTTCAGTTCCAGCTAGTTGATGTGCTATAGTCACACGCTGGGAGGTCTCACACCCCCTGCGACACTGAAAAAACACTATTTCTGCTTTGTCTTTTATTAGAGAAGACTTGTGTCCTCAGGAAGCTAAGACCTTTCTAGAAACATCTTTGTTATGTTTAGGGTCCAGCTCTATTACTATTCCGACTATCCTGATGCTCTGGCATTGATGGGAGACAAGGCCACCACCTGAATGCTTCTTAAAATAACCTATAGTAACAAAGTTATTTATTTTAGATTTAATATTTAAGCTTTTTTTTTATTTTTTTTTTTACTTAAAATCTTTCCCTGTAAGGGGACACATGTGGACAGTGGAAATAAACTAGGCATGAAAAGATAAGATAAGATAAGATAAGATAAGATAAGATAAGATAAGATAAGATAAGATAAGATAAGAGCTTCCTGGGTCAAAACCTTATTAGGATATGAAATAATTTACATCAACATTTTATATTTCTGACACTTGGCAAACACCCTTATCCAGACTTACAGTACAGCAGTGCTTTAAAGTCTTTATCATTAAATGCAACCAGGTTCATGTGTCTCTGAGCTCTGAGAAGGTTGATGGCCAGTTTAGGAACTGCACTTCTAATCCTCAGACATTGTCATCAGGTTCCACTAATCTGATAAAGGCACTTATAAATGAGAAATCTTTCATCTGTAAAGCTCCTCTTTGGAGTCCTATGGACCTGGAGCATGAATCTCGATCAGTGCAAAGCAGGTAGAACCTTTGTTGGCACTGGACTATAAAATCAGGCTACACTTAAGTAGTATTATGGCAGGAGTTTTTTGTTTTCCCTAAGTAAGGAGAATAAGGACCCATCCATCCTTCTGGAAACCTCTGCAGTCCTATGTAACCGTGTTCGGACCTCCGGTCAACATTCACACGTGCATTCACACACTATGGGCAATTTGGGAGCGCCAATTAGCCTCATCTGCATGTCTTTGGGAGGAAAACCGAGTACCCAGAGAAAACCCAGCAAGCACAAGGAGAACATGCAAACTCTATGCACACAGACCATCAAGGCTGGAATCGAACCCAGAAGCCACCACACCACCATAGAATATGGAGCAGATAAAAAGAAACCAATCTACAGCCCTAGTATTCCAACATAGTGGAATTCAGCTACCTTTCAGGGTTATAATAAAATCATCTGGTATGGCAAGTTGGTGTGCATGTGGTCTGACACTTACAAGGTGAAAAGTGGCTGGCATGACTCTGATTATTATAGCAAATACAGTTCCTACATCCTAATGTGACCTTGTTGAAATGTCTTGTCATGCTACCACACACACACGCGCGCATGTATGCACAAGGATATATCCAAGTAAATCTAACTGCCTCCAGTCGTTAGGAGCAGTGAAATAGAACTATCATTAGTAACAGCTACCATTCACAAGAGTGTTATTCCCACCTCATGGGCAGGAAAAGCTCCTGTCTACCACATCCCTGAACAGAATAAAGCAGTTGTGGAAGATGAATGTTTATAACTAGGCATTATATACTTTGGACAATGGTTTTATTCAATTTAATGTAATGGGTCCACTGTATCTAAAATAAAATATCTAATATTAACCGTCAGCTTCTTGAAACCTGGCCAGTCAGGTCCACTGCATAAAAAGATAAGTGAACAGACTCATTTACATTTTTGAATCTTTTTAATTTAAGAGGACCAGTGGCTCAGTGGTTAAGACCCCATACCCCCAGAGGTGGGGATTCAAATCTTACCTCCAGTGTGTGTGTGTGTGTGTGTGTGTGTGTGTGTGCTCTTCTCATACTTTGTCTGTGTCCTCAGGCTACAAAAAAAAATCATAAGCATAGCATGCAGGGTGATTTGCATTCTAAAATTGCCATAGAGTATAATTGGGTGTTTGACTGTGTGCACACCTATGACCTTTTAATTATATGTGTTTTTGTTGAAAAAACATAATAGAAATCATCTGATCATTGCAGGTCCTAGTATTAGACTAATACAACCTCAGATAAACAACGGTATATAATTTTTTTTGTTTTATGTAACAAAAATAAAGCCAGAAAGAAAGAAAAAGAAAAAAAATCATGTGGGCAATACTAAGTACCCCCTTACTGCTTCCATAGAATGTAAGAGGGTAAGTTGCCAGGTGCTGTTAATCATCAGCCGTTGATTAATTGATCATCAGCAGGTGTGTAGACCTCTATAATAGCAGACGTTTTGACAGTTTGCTGGTCTGGAAACACAATGCTAAGAGGCAAAGACATAAGCAATGGTTTTAGAGAAGCAATTGTTGCTGCACATCAATCTGGAAAGGGTTATAAAGCCCTTTCCAAACAATTTGGAGTTCAACAATCTAGTGGAAAGCTTTCAAGACAGTTGCCAATCTTCACAGGAGTAGACGTTCCAGCACATTCACCGCAATGTCAGACCGTGCAAGAGAAATACAAACAAAACAAAAAAAACACAAGAGCTACATCTCAGACCCTAGAGGGCTCACTGTGAATGTTAAATGTTAAAGTCAATGACAGCACAATTAGAAGAAGACTGAACAAGTACTTTTTTTTTGAAGGGTTGCAGAGAGAAAAATGCTCTTCTATCTAAAAAGAACATGGAAGGAGAACTGAGGTTGGGAAAAGTCCATCTGAACAAAGCACAAGAACAATGTCCTATGGACAAATGAGACTAAAGTGGAGTCATTTGGTCTTAATGCTCATCGACATGTTTGGTGAAATCCAAACAGCATTTCAGCAGAAACACCTTACATCCACTGTCAAGCATAGCGGTGGAGGGGTGATGATTTGGACTCATTTTGTAGTCACAGGACCTGGGCACATTGCAGTCATCACACAGTCAAACATGAACTCTTCTGTACACCAGAGTATTCTAGAGGCAAATGTGAGGCCATCTGTCTTTTCGTTCAAAACTGGGTCATGCAACAGGACAATGATACGAAGCACACCGGTAAATCTACATCATAATGGGTGAAAGAAAAAGAAAAGAATCATGTCCAGACTTTAACCAAATTCAAATGCTGTGGCAGGACCCCAAGAGGGCTAGATAAGTGGATACCCAAATATATTCATAAACTGAAGCAATGTGCTGCCCATATTTCTTTTCTTTTTGGCTTCATTATTGTTATATAATTTGTAACAAAAATATTTGTTTGTATTTTGTTTGAGTTACACCCCATCTAGGGTGTCCAATGCCTTATGCCCTAAGCTCTTAGGAATAAGCTCCAGCCTCTCCCCTTATACAATATAGTATATAGATAGTATCTTATACTATTTCTATTTTCTGTACTATAGATAGTATCTTATTCTATTTCTCTTTTTTTCTATTTCTTTTTATTTCATTTTTGCACATTGCACATTTATGGACATTGCATCTACACATCCATGCATATTTGCACACTTCCCGGATATTTCTATTTAAATTTAATTTAAATTTCCACAACTAAAGTTTTTATATTTTCTATATTTGTACAGCTAAATTGAACAGATTTTTTATATTTTATATTTTGTTCTTATCTTCTATAGTTATATTTTCTATAGCCAAAGTTGTCCTATATTTAAGTTTTATTAATAAGCTTTTTTTTTTAAGGTCAAGAGTGGTTGTATAAGCATTTCTCTGCATATCATGTGTATGACTGTGTATGTGACAAATAAAATTTGAAATATATTTCAGAGCATAGTGTGAAGTTATCATTCTGTGACGTGTATCATCATCCGGTCCCACATCAGCACCATAAAAACCTTTTGATTGTAATAACCACTCTATTTCATTTGGTCTTTTTGCCTTTTCAAAGATTGTAGGTCTGTCATCTGCTCTCTTTCTTTTTTTTTCAGACATCTCCCTCAATTCTTCAACCCTTATAAGAATATCTAAAGCAGCTTCTTTCATCCCTCCTTTATCCTCATATAAATTTGTAATCAAAAGAGATCAATCGTCAGGACCCCAAATTAGCCTCAACATTATATGCTAATCATAAAAAGGGGTCCTCACATCTCCATGGCATGCTGTCGGTGTTCAAGTCGCAATGTCTTCTTTTTCTTTTTTTCATTCATGTGGCAGATGAAGGAATTGAGAAGGGGAGGAGACGGGCGTCTGCCTTATTGGAACGCATGTCATTCAGCCCTGTGTCAATATGTCGGATATGTCAATCAAAGGCCTTGTGTTCATGGATGAGAGAGAGAGAGACGGTTAGAGGGAGGAAGAGAGGGAGGGAGACAGGGCGGTGAAAAGGTGGAGTCAATATGTTCCACTGTCTTTCGACCCATAGCTAATTAAATTCGTACAGCTTTGGAGCTTATTAAACTTGGTAGCAAAAGAGAGAATAAAGGCTATTAATCACTGACTGATATGAGCCACATCAGAGGAGCGACTCAAACACACAGAGAGAGAGAGAGAGAGAGAGAGAGAGAGAGAGAGAGAGAGAGTGCATGAGAAATGGACACATTGCATGTATAACAAAACACCATTAGGTCTGTATTTCTACAAGGTGCGCTTGTGTAGTTAAATATGTGGTCTTACAATCCGACAATATTACCCTGGAAAGAAAAAAGCAAAAGAAAAACAGACAATAGAAAATGTAATTATGGCTGAACGTTTCTCCAATAAGAACAGTAATAGCTGGGAATCTCACAGAGTGAAAGAGGGAAGAGCGAGAGAGAAAACGGGGTGTTAGATAAGATGCACGGTGTTCACATTAATAATACAGCCTTTCTCTGGTTACCAGATTATTCAAGTAGTCACGTAAACAGGATACTACAACATGCATATATTAATTCATTTCAGCCCATTCATTTGTATAATGTATAGTATAATGTTTTTTTTATATCTTTGTTTTCATAGTAGAATCTATTGTACACCCTCGCAGTACAGAATACAATGTAAAGCCCCAGGATGGCTGGTGGAAAAGCTCTCATTGGGCGAATGGAGTCACATTCACGGCAGCAGTGAAGATCAAATGTCCACTGTATATATACACTGTGTATGGTACAACAAGAGACTGTATAAAGAGTAGAGACAGTATGCATGGGAGGGTGGCTGTATTATGCATGTCCCAGCCCTTCAATCTATCAGATTCCACCCTTGTCTCTGCAACCCTCATAAACCTGTACATAATTCTTGAATCTTCTGTGCATTCGAAAACAGCAGCCAAACCTCATAGAAATACGGTACTGGGTAGTCCTGAGCCACCCCTCATCTCAGGCTGCGAAGTTCCTAAAGATTTTAAAATCAAGTTTACTTAACCATCTCAGCAGCAAACTCATTTCCCCTCTCGTCTGTTCCAGCCACTCAGCATTCGGCATCACCAGTATACTAATCACCAGCCTGATCATCTGTCATCATCTGCACCTGATTCTCACTGGTTCATGCCTTAAGTTCGATGGATTTTATGCGTAAATGATTCATAGGTCACTGTGTGGCTTAACAAACAAAAACATTGGGACTGGGACGCAAATGAGAGCTGAAAAAGTTTTCCAGGAAGCCTGGACAACTATTCCTCTACTGTATTATTATGTTTATTCTACACTGTGGGACAGGAAGACATTTGGGATTCAGCCCATACTCTGGTCTGGCCTTTGCCCTGATTGTTATGGGGGGGGGGGGGGGTGAAGCTTATGTACAGAGCATGCTGAGAAATTATTTGCATCAGTTTTTTTTTTGTCAGTTTGTAACACCGATTTTGTGACATGCAATTTACTGTATCTACACATATACAGCTCTGGACAAAGAGAAACCACTAAAAAATAATCAGATTCTTATGTTTTTTTTTTTGTTTGTTTGTTTGTTTTTCTTATTTTTGTTAAATTTTTTGTGAACTGCTGACAATATTTCTCCTAAATTCAAAATATAACTAAAAGGAAATGACATCACAACACACCAAAATAACCCAAGATCATGCAGTATTTGCAGAGCTTTAATAACTCAAATAAGACAAAATGCAAATAATTGTGTTAATGCTTTGGCTAAATAACATTAAGAAATCACTATTTGGTGGAATAACACTCTGATTTGCAAATCCACCAGTTTTTCACATTGCTGTTGGGTAACTTTATTGAAAAAAAGCAAACAGACATCCATCCAGTTGTAACAGTGACTATCCATCTTCCTCTTCATGACATTCCAGAAGTTTTCTGGAGTAAACTGCAGTGGTCTCTTATGGTTTTCCAGGGCTGTGGGGACCAGGCACAGAATTCCGAGCTTCTTATCATTTAGTCCCCTTTAACATATAAATCCCCCCACCCACACCCCACATACACAGACAGAACAATAGCTATGGGGCTCTTCTGTTGCGATGTTTACCATTTAGTTCTGAAAGGGACAGATCCATTAACTTTCATTAGCTTAATGAATCAGAGCTATTCACTAGGCTGTGAAACCAAGCAGCACACGGAAAGAGCAAAAATGTCCCCCATTTATGAAGAGCTCTAAGTCTGTGTGTGTGTGTGTGTGTGTGTGTGTGTGTGTGTGTGTGTGTGTGTGTGTGTGTGTGTGTGTGTGTGTGGTCTCTATGGCGTTCATTCAGTCCCTGCACTCCCTCTCTATCTCTAATATACGCATGTGTCTAATGAGTGCATCTGATTCTGTGTGTGTGTGTGTGAGAGAGAGAGAAAGAGAAAGACAGAGACAGAGATTGTGTGTGTGTGTGTGTGTGTGTGTGTGTGTGTGTGTGTGTGTGTGTGTGTGTGTGTGTGTGTGTGTGTGTGTGTGTGTGTGTGTGTGTGTGTGTTTCTTTCTACCCCTTCATCTTAAACACACTCGTTTCCACTCCAGCTCACATTCCATCAGCTATTTCTCTCTGCCTGTTTTTTCTCTCTTCCTAAACTCCTACACTACTCTTCATTTCTCTTCTCATCTCTCCCTCTTTAAAGCTCTCCTCCCCCCCCCCCCCTCTCTCTCATCCAATCCTCCCTCTGTCAGTTTACCTCACTGAGTATGTCTGGTGTACACACACACACACACACACACACACACACACACACACACATACACACACACACACACACAGAGTCACTAACACCCTTCTTACATCTGTTATCCACTGCTTCATGGCTTATCTCGCCACTCCAGTTCCACCACTCTTCTTCCTTCTCCCTCTCTCACCTCTGCTCTGCCGAACTCTTAACAGAGGCAATTATTTCTTTAAGTTTCCTGTCGATGAAGTCAACCTGTCTTCATATTTCTAAATCAAGACACTACAGAGTCCCTCGCCTCTGTTTAAAACGTGAATTTCTGACTTTCTGACAGCTTCAACAAGGGATACCTGCACAGTCAACAACAAAAAGTAACTTAAAAGGTAAATGGTTTTAAAACATACTGTAGTCGTCTACAGACTGTATTCATTTCTTAACATGGTTTAGTCCCCTGATGAAACTCCTGAATCCAAGATTCTTTTTCATTCCTTTAACCAAGAACCTTAAATCTATCTATCTATCTATCTATCTATCTATCTATCTATCTATCTATCTATCTATCTATCTATCTATCTATCTATCTATCTATCTATCTATCTATCTATCTATCTATCTATCTATCTATCTATCTATCTATCTATCTATCTATCTATCTATCACCTACCAGTTCCTAACCAACATCCAGTTCTCACCATCATACCACAGCTACAGTAAGTAGCTACCAAGGATGGTGAAAGTTAACATGATCTTCCTTTAAAGCAGCTGCATTTTTGTCCAATTGATGCTCATGGGTGATAATGTACTACACTCAGAGAAAAGTCCCGTCTACCCTCTAGATATACATGCACTCACAAACACACAATTGGCTAGTGTCACTGTGATTGACAGGGGAGAGAGAGTATGCCATCCCTCCCACCCGGAGAGCACGGCCAATTTTGCTATCAGGCTCCCGGCTGTGGCATCATCAGGATCTGAACCTGCAATCTCATAATGCCAGATTTTCCAAAAAGCAACTTTTTTCACGATCTGTACTGTCAAGACAATCACCTGATGAATGACGAGAAGATTCCTAAAAAAGAGGTGTATTTCCCACGGCTTATTTCATCAATTTCATTTGAACAAAACGCGCATTCATTTAATAATGTCATTAAAATTACATTCATGAAAAACCTCTACCTCACAAATTGCAGTAAATCACAAGCAACCAATTTCATACAGAAACTGAGAACCTGGCTTGTCGAATAATATTTTGCCTACAGTAGGTCATTGACATTTATGACCTGGATAAATCTAAAATCACCTTTAAAATTGTGTAGCTCCTGTGACCTGCGGAAAACTAGTGCAACTGGCACTGTAAGAGTGACAAAAACATGAAGACTAGGAATGGATGGGTATGATATACATATCTGTCATTAAAGCAAAGTGTGCCCAAGGGTCAAAAAGATGTTTCACACACAAGTGTGTTTAGAGCTACAGCATTCCTAGAGAGGAAGAGAGAGAGAGAGAGCGAGAGAGAGAGAATATGGGAACAAGATGGGAGGAAGTCAGGAGAAATGTCTAATTCAAAGAGACATGCAGCGTTTCCGTGGCAACATGGTTTCCATCGTAACAGTCTTGCTAAAGATGCCATTAGAGTGAAAAAATATCCACTTGCACTCCAATGCACTGTACACAAACACACATACAAGCATAATTTCACATAGACACAAACGAACACTCCATACTACAACACCCACCCATCCTCCCACACACACACACACTCACACAGTGTGCTGCAGTTATAGACAAGAATTTGTCTCCCATAAGAACAAGCACTTCATCATAATAAACTGGGCCAATAGTCTATGGCTAGGAAAAACATCAGTATGGCTGAGTAGGGGCATGTACTGTACAGAAGCTGGACCTTTATGGGAATCAAATATCCCACTAATTATAGAAGTGCATGTCTGTTATGACATTGAGGAGACATTTGAATTGTCACTGTGAAGTAAAGTAAAAAATTGAAACAACAAAAAGATCTCTTTTTTAGATATTGAGGCTAACACTAGGGTTGATAATGGGTCTTAGGTCTTAAGGGATATTTCAATGGTCACTTCATCATAATCCATCAGACTCTTTGCTAACATGTAGTAAAATAGGTGAGGGATTAGGGATAGTGAGTTAAATGTTAGGGATTAGAATTAGGGTAAATGATGTCACAGATGGGCATTAGGATAGAGATGGTGAGGTTAGGAATAAGGATTAGGGGTTAGTGCGGTTAGCGTTATTAAACATAGGGTTTATGTTTATTAGGTGTAAGTTAGAAATGTCTTGGGAATTATATATATATATACCTTGATCAATAATATGTGTGTGTGTTTGCATACAGCAGGATGTCCACTTAGCATTTACTACACACCAATCTGCGGTAAGTGCGTGTGCGTACAGTATGTGTGCATAAGAATGTAAACGTGACTCAGTAAGGGAATAGAACAGAGCTCGTGTCAAAACGACATCTACGATAGTGTTATGTCATCATTTCGTGCCACCATCCCTCGCCCATTGAGACGCCAAGTTCCTTCGCTTATCACCAGGGTCACCGGGCAGGGGCTCTCTCTCGTCACGACAACAAGGGTTCTTCAGAATCTATATTTAATATCAAGTGCTATATTTAAATGGTGGCTCTCTTAAAACATTCCAGAGGTGAAGAGGGAGACGAGACACTTCTTTTCCGACTGCCATAATACATTATTGAAAAAGGAGAGATATGATTAATAGGGAAATGTCAGAAGAACAAAGAAAGCCCCTCTTGGTTCTTGGTCATGGAGATATAATTACAGACAGGCTTCCTTCTCTGTACTTAAACTCTAACCCTTGTGATTCGCTCAGCTTTCATGTTTAATATAAGAAAGTGGCAAGACCTTCTCTCAGCCTCAGATGAGAACATTTATGATGAAATGTTTCAGGGTAGGCAGGCAGTATATCAGGGTCACCTACCATCTGCTCTATACTACACTAAAGTATAATTATGGGGATAAATGCATAATTGTAGTTACATAGTTTTACTCAGTGTGTGCCATATGCTGCTCAAACAATTTGTCTACCCCAGTGTTTATAAAAGTTCGTCCTCAGGGATTCACTATAGTCCACATCTCTACACTTTCCAAATCCCTAACGGACCGAAAAACAAGCACTCGAGTCCTTAAAATACCAAGCAGAGAATGCTGGGAGACAGAATAATGTAAATGTTCCTGGAGGACTGGTTTGGAAACCACTATACACCTATGTCTATCATAAGATGATACATGCACAGCACTAAAATAAACCCATTATTCAGTATAGTCTTAAGCAACATCTTTATCCTTGACAGGGACATCATGGATCTGGAGCCAATCCCAGGAACACTCAACGCTCATGGCGGGAGAATTCACACCCAGGGACAATTTCACATAGCCAATCTACAGTACATAACTGCATTTTTTTTTGGTTAGGAATTACATTCAAGAACGAAGAGAACATGAGAAAATCCACAAAGACACAAGCTCAAGACTGAACCTGGGACCCTGAAGCAGTGAGCTTGCACCATTCATACCTGCTCCCTGACGTGCAACACATCATGTTCTTTTAGACGTGCTAAAAACAGCCTTCTAGTACACGATTACACATACCTAACATTCTTTCAGAGGAGATTCAACGTCGCTTTGAGTCACTGGGGAGTCTTTACCTACTGTACATATTCCATTTTGTAATCTTTAATCTTTCATTTTGTTCTTCTCTGGCTTGTGCTTTTCTGTGTTTCATTTACTATTACTACAGTAAATGAAAGCATGCCATCGATAAACCTTGTAGAATTGTAAAAAAAATAAAAAAATAAATAAATAAATTTATTATAAAGAGCACAAGAGTATAGAATTACAAAATGCATTCCTGCAATGTTATTAAAAATTCCTGATTAACAATATTACAAAATAAAAGCTTATAATTCACAGTTGATAGCATTTCATATATTTTCATATATTATATTATACCATAATGTAAATATGTTAATGTATACCAAATTAACACCATAATGTGTGTGTGTGTGTGTGTGTGCGTGCGTGCGTGCGTGCGTATGTGTGTGTGTGTGTTGCATTAGCAGCTTATCTCTTCAAGGAGACCAATACTTTATACATTACACACAGTTGACTCAACTCAGCAGGTGTATGTGTGTGTGTGTGTGTCTGTGTATCTCTTTTTTTTTTTTCATTCACCATGCTTATGTGTATTTGTTGCAAAAATGGTTGCCTGTGTTGGTTCATCATGTAGTGATGCATATTGGATTATACAGTATGCACGTATCCTCATTATCTGTGTGTGAGAGAGACTGTGTGCATTTTCAAGGAGACATCTCTCAATACATATAGCGTACACGACACACACATATAGCGTACACGACACACACAGTCTCTGTCACACACCTATAATGAGGCATAATCACCAGTAATAAATACATATCAACCATACAAGCATACACTCCCACCCACAGCGACATATGGTCTGTACTGCATTCTACTGAACATACGCTCACACATACACATTCACACAGATGCACACACAGCCCAAATCCACAATCACAGCAACCAAGAACTACTGAGGTAAGAAGGTTAGGGGCGGAATCTTTCTGTGACCATGACAACCATTCGAGCAGCTCAACTTTGGAAAGGTTACCACAACGGTACCTTCTAGATATTAACATATCAGAGCAATATGGTTTCAAGACATTAAGTGTATTTTATGCAGTTCCCAGCATATGCAGATTAAAGGAATCTTCGTTCAAGGTTCAAAAAATGAATTGAAATGAAGTGTTCCTAGGCTCTTAAAAATGAAACATTTTACATAAAACCATTTAAGGGTTTCTTCAGACAGACAACCATTAAACATTGCAGATTTTCTAAAGATTTCTAAAGAAGGTACAAGCTGAATATGAGGCTAAAATAATTATGATTTGCGTTTGAGGACATCATAATACAGCTACATTTGATCATAATAGAGCTGAATGCAAACGGATCACCGGCAGTTTACCTGAAGAGCATTTAATACCATCTCCAGTAAATACAGCAAATACATCCCCTAAAAGGTAAGAGGACAGGTTTAAATATAAGGCTGGAATTAAGATAAAATTCAACTTTAAAAGAGATAAAATAGTCTCGAGTCTCACTTTTTCTTGGTTGGTTGCTGTGCGATCAGAGAGAACTAGCTATAGTGGGTGGGAATTGGCAATGACTAAATAAAAAATTGGAAATAATATGGGTCTGCTTCAAATCCGAGCCAGTACTGACTCTGGCACAATCTCAATGAAAGGGTTCACCATGTACACACATACACACGCATGTATACACACACATATACAGAGACCTTGTAATCATTGGCATGCTTAGTGTCTTCACCACTTTCCCCTTTGATCTATCACACACTCTCAGACTCCTGTGATCTTTGAGAAGAGCAGCACGCACACACATACAGTACACACACACGAACTCATACACGAACTCACACAGGCACGTTTCAACCTAGAAGTACACCACTCCCATGTACGATCAGAAATGGCTCGTAGAGAGCAGGATTGTGAATGCAAGATCATTTGAAGTACCAGAAAATGGACAGGAATGAAGTACATTGGATCCAGAAGTTTTGTTCATCATAATATATTTTTTTTATGAAATAAGGAACATATGGTCCAACTCGACTAAACACCTGGACACCAGAAGGTATATAAATATTTAGGAGGAGGGATGGGGGGGGGGGGGTCGTAGAAGGGGAGGACAGTGATACCCACAAGTGAGGTGAATCAAAAGAGGGGAAGAGAGGATTTTTTCTTTTTTACATAAAAGGGAGAAATTATGAGGTTTAAAGAGAGCTAAAGCAAGCAACAGTGATAAATGTACAGGTCAAGAAAGAGTGACAGAAAGGTAAATACAGTGCAAAGGAAAAATACAGAAATAAATTGAGGAAAGGACAGGAGTGGTAAATGGAGGCGATAAGGAAAAAGGAAACAAGAGATAAAGAGAGGTGAGGAGAGAAGAGAAGAGGAGCGTTAAAGAGAAAAGGAGAGATAAAGGAAGTGGGATGAAAGGATACATAGAGTTGAAGAAAGATAAAAGAAAAAAGAAAAGCTAAAGAGGGGAGAGGATGGATAGAAACAGGAGACTGGGAGAAAAGGAAGCGGAGATAAAAAGAGAAGCGAAGAAGAAAGAGGAGGGGATCAAATGTGATGGCAGATGAGAAAAGGAGAGAGAGAGAGAGAGAGAGAGAGAGAGAGAGAGAATGCGTGGGTTGCTTTCACATTTAAACAAGTCACAGAATTACTTAGCACTGAAAGACATGGAGAGAACATGATCATATTTCTCTTCCTTCTCTAGGAGCTCTTTGGAGATGATCTCGCTGTAGGGTTTCCTTCCTCAGTGGGACAATCATACCAACACATAAACAAAGATTGTGAGGAACACAGTTAAACATACATGTGTGTGTGTGTGTGTGTGTGTGTGTGTGTGTGTGTGTGTGTGTGTGAGAGAGAGAGAGAGAGAGAGAGAGAGAGAGAGAGAGAGAGAGAGAGAGATCAGGGATCACGCATCTCCACAGAAACACATTTTCCCACACACACCAGAGACACACCACTAGGGGGCCTCTGACTAGCATATATCTAAACTGCCTGAATTAGATTGTCATTTAGCTTAGTCGCTAATTCACACACAACACCTAGCAAACAATCAGAAAGTTAAATATATGGAAGCTAATGAATGTAAATTCACAAACTCTGAAATGAATCCAAACTGTTTTAATACACAAGGGAAAGAGAAGCCAAAAGTTGGTGTTACTAGAACATTCCTTATGCTAACTAGGTACCACAAAAAAGCCTGCTCTTTATAAACACCCCTCCCCCTTTTTGATGAAATGATTAAAAAAACAAGAGTGAGAACATTGTTTGCAAAGCAACTATGCTAAATATCTCCAAACCATGGAAGCTAGCTAGACACAAGCTACAAATCTTATACATAGAGTGTAAATACTTTATGACTGCATGAGAAAGACAAAACTGTCAGAAATATCAACATTTTACTCAGATGTATATATAATTTTTTTAATGTATTGCGTTGCTAATATTTAGCTGGATTTACACTCCAACGCACAATTAGCATCGAATGTCAACACTGATATACCCTATTTACTATGGAAAATTATTTAGGATTGAGAAAAGAAAAAGCATGTTAGTAAGTGCCTGTTGTTCATTTTTAATTTAATTGGAATAAAATTAAATTTATTTATTTATATATAAAAATTTCTATATAATTTCTGCGATTAAAATAGAACTGTAGTTTGTGTGTGTGTGTGTGTGTGTGTGTGTGTGTGTGTGTGTGTGAGAGGTGTGTGTGTGTGTGTGAGAGAGAGACTGCACGTCACTGAAGCGCAAAACAAGCCTAACACGCCACCCCATCTCAGGATTACTCCACACCTCCGTAGCAACCGTTTGGACTCGTGCGGTGACACTTGGCTGCAAACAGGCATCCCAGAGCAGCAAGCATTATAGGATGGAAGCACAAATCTCACCTCTTGCTGATGGCCAAAGCATTATTGCATTCCATTGCCCCAGCTGCATGACAATAACTATGATCTAATATGAAGAGGATGATTATCGGCACTTTCTAACCAATGGCATAATTGCACAGAACAATACTGCTTTCATTATCTCTCTAGTGCACACACACATAAATACATACACACACACGCCGTTTTGTGCCACACAATAAGGAAGCGCTGATGGTTTTGCCAGGACATGAGAAACTATGTACTCGGGAGGATAATAAAATCCACAGTCGTGTGTAGAAGATAACAATGCTAGTTTAGGAACACCTGAGTCTTGCTAGAGCTATTCGAGAAATGGTTTTGCCTCTAGTCATTATACAATGAGCAATCTGTCTACCATTAGTCTCTATCACACAATTTGTTTCTCTATCTCTCTGTGCATGCTGGGAATGTGGACAGATGGAGTGTGTGATGTGGTCAAAGAATGACCATTTGGGTTTTTGTGTCCGTCTTTTCTTAAGGCTTTGGTTATTAATTTCTCTCTGTAGGCTATTATATAAGCTCCCAGCTAACAAAGAACATTATCAAGATGTCCATTCAATTCAATTGATTACAGTGTTTGAAGGTTAGACTATAAGATTTCTACAGTGTTCTTAAAAATTTAATATAAGTCACATTATTCTTATAATGTTAACACAACCTATTAGGAATTATTGTGCTGAACTATCAATTTTGAAGGTGAAATGTGGTCAGAAAAAAATAATGAATGACAATGATCGACAATGACTTAAGTGCTTGATGAAATTTTACTGTAAAAATTCTACAGTAGAAAGAAATCACAGCTATTTTTAATAATAAAAATAAGTAAGAGCATTTTTACATGCACAATGCAAAGAGAACTCACAGGACTGGGACTAAATAGCTGTATGGTCATAAAAAAAAAATTTTTTTTAACTATGTTAAACTAAAGTTAGTCTTAACATTGCTAGAAAGCACAACAAATTAGGAGGAATAGAATAGACCATGTGGTCTGATGACTCCAGATTGACGATATTCCAGATCGATGACTGGGTCAGGGTACGAAGGGAAGCACATGAAGAGATGCAACCATAATGCATAGTGGCCACTGTACAAGCCTCTGTAGGCAGTATAATGATCTAGGGGTCTGTGTTATGAACTCAGCAGGTTATACTCCAGGACATTGTGAGTACAAGTAGTTCTGGGAGCATGAAAAATTATTTCTACACATGAAATGGTTAAAGATAGTAGAATGAAATATAAACGTGCGACTTTCCCTTAGTCCAGGCAGTGTATTTCAGTGCTGCACTCCTACAAATACTGTATAATCAATCATATTTCAGCAAAACATTACTTGACACATTACAGAGGGTCCCACTTGTAAAAAAAAGTCTTTCATGATTCACCTACTACAGTAGACAGTCTTTACAGTAATGCATCTAACTGTGGCTTATGAATGTCAAGTGTCAAGTTGAAAGTGTGCTTTCAGGTGTTGCATCAAACCTAGTTCAGTACTTTGATTTGATGTACTGTACCATATGTACCGAACCCTGCTTCACACAAATAAGTTTTACATGATACTCGTTCATTAGTATACTGTAGTAAGGTCTGAAATATAGCGCATGTGCCATTTAGATGGATATCCACACACACAAAAAAAGGCATGGGCAATAAGTCTTGTATTGTTTCTACAATCCAAATTCTGGAAAAGCTGGGAACTAAAAGATTTTCAAATCACATGAGCCAATATTTTATCTACAATAGAACGTAGAGAACATACAGTAACAAGTGTTTAAACCGAGAAAGTTCACACGTGTATCCACTAAATGAACTCATTCTAAATTTGATGCTTGCTACAGGTCTCAAATAGGTTGGGACAGAGGCACCCAACGCTGAAAAAGCAAGCAATTTTGAAAAGATTCAACTGGGAGAACATCTAGCATCAGGTCTAACATGATAAACTATAAAAAGGATGTCTCAGAGAGGCAGAGTCTCTTAGGAATAAAGAAGGGGCAGAGGCTCTCCAATCTATAAAAGAGTGCGTAAAAAAATTGTTGAATACTTTAAAAACAACGTTCCTCAACGTCAAATTGCCTCATCATCTACAGTACAGTGCCTTCCAGTGTGTTATCAGCATTCAGTTCAAAAGCCAGCATCTCTGATGGTATGGGTGATGCATACAGTAAGTGCATAGGGTATGGGCAGCTTGCATGTTTTGCAAGGCACTATGAACACTGAAAGGTATACTGTATAAAGCTTTTAGATTACGTCTATTTCAGGGGAAGCCTTGTGTATTTCAACAGGACAATGCACAACCACATACTGCAGCTATTACAACAGCATGGCTTCGTAGTAGTCCGGGTGCTGAATCGGCCTGCCTGCAGTCCATATATTTCACCTACTGTACAGAGAACATTTGACGCATCATTAAATGAAAAATACGTCAAAGACGACCACTGACTCTTCAGCAGTTGGAAACCTATATCAGGCAAGAATTCCAACACCAAAACTCCAGAAACTCATAACCTCAATGCCCAGACGTCTTCAAACTGTTTTAAAAAGAAAAGGAGATGCTACACCGTTTTTGAGACCTGTAGCTGGCATCAAATTTGAAATGAGCACAAAATTGTAAAAATTTCTCAGTTTAAACATTTATGTTCTCTATGTTCTATTGTAAATAAAATATTGTCTCATGTTATTTGAAAGTCTTTTAGTTTTAATTGTATTCAAATAAAAAATGTCCCAATCTCGGGTTGTATGTATATAAACCACAGAAACATACCTCAAGCAAGTAAATATCTTTCTGTGATACACACTTTTGATATACTTTAATATGCATTAATATGGGAGTGTACTATAGGAGTCAGGTGCTGTGATCTGGTTTAAAACTGGTTTAAAAGGTGCCCCAGTTAAAATAAATAACCTAGGATAATGAAAATATGCTATGTACATTTTTTTAAAGTGATGAAAGTGATAAAAGTCTCTATGACCCAATCTGCATTTCAAGCAAACCTACATGGTGCTCAGGTACCAAAAACTCCTGGTCCCGTGACATTCAGAAAACACTGTTCCACGTATTTCTAAGTGACACTAAATAGAACAAAGCTTGACTCCAATTCTATCTACATTTGGTCTTTAATTTATGTCACTGAGTGAAGCAAATGTATACAGAATCTTCATAGATATGAATTAACCAGCTACCAGTTAATGATGCAATTTAGTGGCCATTACAATGCACCCAGCGAATGTAGGCATTCAGATTAGAGATTTGATTGACAGTTTTAATGGAGGACATTTCCTCTCTCTTTTTCTCATTCTTTCATCAGGTCTGATGTGAAACTTTCATTTTGTTAAAATAGTATCACTGCCTGTTTTCTCCATTAATGCTAGCAATTACATCTAGGCACAAATGTAAGTGATGTTAGAAAGAGAAACTACTCTGTTGATTAGTTAATTGAGTCCATAATTGCTGTAAGTATAACTTTATTTACTTATCCTATCTTGTTCATTAGAGATTATAATTATGTACTCCAATGCACCGCCATTTGCTCCTAAAGAACACATTAAACATTCAACTTTTTCATTTTGTTAAGTGAGATGACACGATTTAACGGAAAGGTATGTTTTCCAATGAGCTGACTTGTAGGGCATGTTGGGCAGCATGTGATACAGGAGAGAAAAAAAATGTGCAAGTACACTTTGCACTGAGTGCAGCAGCAGTATCAGGAATAAAAGGTGTAAGTTCCTATACAGAGCACGAACAGATGAAAACATTGAATTGCTACTGGAGGATGAGGAGCAGTACATCGTGGGGCAAAACAGAGATCAGAATAACCCAACCAAACAAAAAGCTACACAGACTACTAAGATTATTTGCAGAATATTTTGCCCGATAGTTTGAAGATACTGGCGCTTTCAAAACTCAATTTCTACCCAATTCTATGACATAGATTTAAACTAGTATTGGACCCTTGACTATAGAGCCTGCAGATTGCCACTGACTTTTATCCAGACCTTTGCTGAGCTGATGCTCATGATCCATCTTGTACAGACGAGTTATTGATGGGACTGCTTAAATTGGGGACAGTACAAATCAAATCACCGCACTCTGATATTGAATTCCAGGAACTAACTATTGCTGTTCAGCAGCTTTTATTTGGCTGTGCACCTGGTATTGATGGCATGTCGAACCAATCTTATAAATGTTTTTGTCAAGCACTTGGATTGTATGAGATTTTTAAATGCTTCTTTAGTGTTGCAAGACTCCCTACTGGTTTGTATTGCTTTTTCTTCCAAAATAGGGGTTTTGAAGAACCAGGAGGCTGGTGAGATATTATGGTTTCTTGACTACAAAATATAAAAGTAAATGTGCCATTCTTCGAAAACATGAATTCGGATTAATGTTGCTTTTTCTAATATACAATCTTTTATCAGTCTGTAATGCATTTGGATTGATTGGGAGTGGATTTTCTGAGAATTTAGAAAAGAATTCAGCAGGATCTTAATTGCAGACTTTTCTCGTATCCATATCTGGCTGTAATTCCTAAATGGTTAATCCAATATTTTTTGTTAAACTACTTAAATTGAAGCTAAACTACAATTAAATCTCGATTAATTAATTTTAAATCCATTGTATTGGTATACAGAGGCAAAAAAGTACAAACATTGTGTCACTCTCCAAATACATACAAAATATATATGTGATCTGACTGTTCCTGGAAGAATGAAGGAAAGTTTGATCTATTTTCACATTACCAGCCTGAAATAACACAAATTTTATTTTTACCCTAATGCATTATAGATCAGTATCTAAATTATGTCACTTTCATATGTGGTCCTAGATCTGACACCTATCTACCGTAATATGTGATCATGCAACTAGAATGAGAATGGACAGATCGGAATTCATGTGACTTTTTGTCTCTCCGTATGACATCATATGTAAAATCATCAGATTTCATATCAGTGCTAGCAATTGCTGCTAAAGCAGTAAAAATGAAGCAGCAGGCTTTCTTTCTTCTTCTGGACCTCAACAAATACAAATGGGGCCTCAGAGTGGAGCAGTGGTAAAAACGCTCGCCCTATCATCCGGGGATTGCGAGTTCGATCCCCGGGTGATGCTGTTACCTCTCGCAGCTGGAGGTCTAGAGAGAGCTGATTGGCCGAGGTCTCTCAGAGGGGAGGGATGAGAGGTACTTAGTGGTCCCACATTAATCACGGCTCTACAGCCAATCAGGGACGTCCGTGAGCTCACAAAACCGGAAGGAGCGGATAGCGCTGTCCTCCGAGTGTGTTACGCCGCCCCCAACGATTCGTGAGCGAGCGGTTCGAAAAGATGTGGTCGGCTGGCGTCACGTGGTTCGGAGGAAACACGTGATAGTTATAGTAGTAGACTTAATGTGGGAGCCCCCTAGTGAAGGGGAGGAATTGGACACGACTAAATTAGGGAGAAAATCGGGGAAAATCCAAAAAAAAAAGAAAAAAAATGAATAACTGATTGCCATCCTCCAGAGCAAAATCCTGAGCATATTTCTGGATAAAATGACATAAATTGTTTGAAACATGATGAAACATGAGCGAAAACCTATTGAAGCGCATATGAGTGCGGTTTCAGAGGACGGACGCGTTCACATTAGAATCAGATAAAAATCACTATTAATTATGATGATGAACTGTCATGATCCGACCAAAAAAGAGTAATTTTTTTGGTGCATGTTTTAGTTTTACAATATTTGTTTGGTTAACAGTTTTGTCCCAAATTTCTCACAGTTTAGACAGGATACAATTGAGCAGTAGAGTCACCAACAGTGACAGATTGATTGCTTTAAGATTCAAACTCATGACATTCTGATGATTAGCACAATGCTTTAATCAATGAGCCACAACTGCTTTTGGAGATCAACCCATACATACTGCTGACTGGCCAACACACAAGCTTCACAGAATGACCAACCCCTTCAAAGAAATCAATGCCCAATCTTTACTCTAGCAACCATTTCTTATATTAAATCTGAAGGTGGGTGACATAACATGCAAAGCATAATGTTTCCCAAATGCATTTGCTCTGTACAGAAATGCACTCTTAGAAAAAAAAAAAAGAAAAAAAAAACCGTCTACTTAGTTCTTTGGATAGTTGAAGGTTTTCATCTGCCTAAAGGGGCTCTACTTTAAATCACTTTGATTTGCAGTTTGCTGTTTCATCAAAGGGTTTCAGAGTATTCACAGGAGCTAGGGATAGTTGCATCATCTTTTTATACAGCTGATGAAGCAATGATTAATGGCTACTCACAGTTATTAGTTTGTTGATGGTATCCTCACCTTTTATGAATTGAGGTAAATATTAGAGATTTATGGCGGAGCAAGGGTGAGGATTTAGATTTTCTAATTTAAGAAGCAATGAACATAGAAAGAGAATGTTTCCTAACAGTATATATTTATAATAAGGAATGATCTTTACATAATGTACATACACTGATCAGCCATAACATTATGCCCACCCACCTAATATTGATTGGATCCCCCCATTGCCAGCAATGCCTTCGCTCCCCATGTGCATCAGTGATACACCATTGACCGTGTTGCCAGTTCACTGGTTTACCTTGCTTGGATCAGTTTTGGTATGTCCTGACCACTGTAGCCTGGGAACATCCCATAAGAGCTGCAGTTTTGGAGTCCCTCTGACCCTCTTGTCTAGCCTTCTCACAATTTGTAGTTATCTTTTCAATATATTTTAGACAGCAATTGAAGCTTTTTTCCTGAAGTGTTGGAAGCAAAAAAAATGGGGAAGCATAAGGATATGAGTGACTTTGACAAGGGCCAGATTGTGATAGCTAGAGGACTGGGTCAGAGCAACTCCGAAACTCTAAGCCCTAGAGATCTTTCTCCTAATTGTTTAGACAGGTTGAAATGGGAGTCATGGCTTTTATTCCGGGATGTGTTATCTGTGTTTCCTTTTTCTTTCTATAGGCTAGACTGATGTGGTTGGCTGTAATAAGGCTTTCCAGCTTGGCACAGGGACTTTTACCTGGAATAACAATGTGTAAACTGTTGGCCCTAAAATCAGGAGACTCTCGCTATTATGGCAGTAATGAGGAATTATTGTGTTTTAGGCCACACAATGAATTTATAATTAATTAGTCATTATTTTAATTAGTTATTAAGAATGCGATAAACTAAGTTACATCTCTCTTTCTCCTTTACATTACTTTGTTGTGAATTAATTACTTTTTCCAGTCTTCTTTTAATGTAAGCTTGTAATGTGTGCGTGTGTGAGAGAGAGAGAGAGAGAGAGAGAGAGAGAGAGAGAGAGAGAGAGCAAGAGATCATCCCTTTTGACATGTCCTCTGTCTCTCTACAATCAATGGCAGGAGCCTTTGCCCCTACCAACTCCTTGAAAAAATACACTCTCTCTCTCCTTCTATCTCAGCTGCATTTTCTTCATTCTGCTCTCGCACGTTCTCTCTCTTTCTCCCTCTCTCCCTCAGCATCCTTTTACATAAATATATATAGAAATGTATGTGCCACTGGTTGCCATGGTAACCGATTCAGCCCACAGAGCTAGTGTGTGCATGCGTGTGTATGTGTGAGAGAGAGGGGGAGTTAGCGAGAGGTAATTATTAAGAAAAAGACAGGGTTGAAAACACTCCTCAATCCCCTCTATTTAACCACCTCCTCCTGTGGCATGTCACAGATCTCCCTCCTCCTCCTCAATCTCTCCCTCCCTATCCCGCTCTTTTTCTCTCCTCCTCTCCTTTTTGTTCACATGCTTTTTCTCGCTCTCCGTCTGCATCTCCCAACTGCAGCTACATGCTTGTATGTTTTTTTTTTCTTCTGACTTTTCGTGCTCCTTTCTCTCAGCTTCCTGAGCTTCCTCCTTGTCTCGCTTTCTTTTCCTCTGCATCTTTCTGTGTCTCCGGATGATGACTCCAATCCATGCTCAGCTTCAGCCTTCTTTTTGCTGCTCTGCTCCAAAAAAAAAAAAATTTCCTTTTGCAAACTTAAACATGTTGTAATTGCATGTTGAGAAGCTTCCTTTTTTTCACACCCCCACAGTTCGCTTCGTTTCATAACACCCCCTTCTTCTTTCTTTTCCTTCTCTCTCAGAGTGTACAGTGTGCTCCTAATCTACCCATCTCTGTCTCCAGATGGCATGTTTATCCCTCCTCTTTTCCCATTCTCCATATTCTCGATCCCCTTTTTAAACTTGTTTTAATCTGTAAAGATACATTCAATCAAAACAGTTTGCACTGTTATACTGCAGTATTAAAAGATTTCTACAATCATTCAAAAAAATTTCTTCTTTTTTTTTTTAAAGCAAGAGGTATAACTGTAACATATTATATTAACATCTTAACAGATTATTTAACAGAATATTAACAGATTATTTAACAGGTTTATATATAGACAGAGATTTGTATATCATATAATAAATACTGTTTCTTAAATAACAAGGATCTATTATATTAAATGCTGAAGGCATTTTTTAAAATAATTTTAATTATCTGTGTAGTTACACATGCAATTAACTCTAGACCAGGTATGTATGCATTTGGATAGATGGGTTAAGTACACAGGAGTGTGTAACATTAATAATAAATCTGTAATATATTTTTTGAGCTGTTGATTTTACACTAAGAATTTTAGTAAACTAAACACAGGAATTATCCATTTATTTAAAGTGCAGCTGGTATAAACATTGTCATACAGTAACCCAAGACTAGGTGTGAATGAGCTACACAGGAGTAGCATTTTAAATTACAACTAAATAACATTAACTAAACTACTAATACAAAAACTAAATACAAAATACTAAATGAACTAGATTCATTGTAATATAAATATATACCGTATAGAGTATAGAGAAATTTACCATCTAGAGAAAATTCACCAGAAGTGCCAGGGTTCAGCAAAATTTAATCTTAAAAACCCTGGAAAAGAATTGAAACTACCCCTAAAAAATA
The DNA here is from genome assembly GCA_011419295.1 of Clarias macrocephalus. Lineage (NCBI taxonomy): Eukaryota > Metazoa > Chordata > Actinopteri > Siluriformes > Clariidae > Clarias > Clarias macrocephalus. The sequence continues at coordinate 115,509 of JAAGKR010000318.1, read as the reverse complement.
TCAGGAAATGGAAAAGAGAGACCATTCCTTTTTATACTTTGCAAGAGAAATATGGCCACTGTCATGCACATGTATTTCTGATTTAGAAATGTATTATCTACTCAATAAACTCTCTTGCTCTTTTCTAATATATCTTACAATATAAATGCTTGAAGACTGCTAGAAACGTCTCCCAGGTGGAAACATCATGATGCTGCTTGAGAGAATGCCAGGTATTACGAAGCTGTAATCAAACCAGATTCTATAAACCAATTTTTGAGAGATTATTCAAGAGGCATTATGAATGTAGGCAATAATGACGAAAAATCATGGGATTGTTAAGATTTGGAAATGTGAACATGTTGGGCCAGTTTATCAAGCTCTATATGATTGGTTTAATTTTGCCGGAACATTTAGAAAATTGAATTCATTAAATTTCTGCTCATGAAAATATTGTTAGTTCTGAAAAGGTACAGTATTATATTCTCTAAGGAATCATTTTATTGTCGTGAAATCCTGTAATTTTATCTGGAAAAATCACACTAAGATTCATTACAATTATATAAAAATAAGTAGAGTTAGAGTGTGTCTATGATAGCTGATGTGCTGCAGTGGCTGAGCTGCATTATTGGAAGATTTACAACATGCCACTCTTTCTCCAACCAGTTATCATTTTGATGATTTTAGTTTTTTGTAGGCTTTGACTTTTATGGACGTATGATGGTCTAAATAGGCTGCCTGGCAAGCAATTCACAATCAATGCAGATGAATAAAAAGAAAATTAGCATGACCAAAGTTTTGTAAAATTACTTTTGACCTTTCAAAAATGTATAAAAAATCGCCTATAAATGTAAAACGTAAAGTTTCTCATTTTAAAAAATAAAAGGATGGTAAAAAGTACTGAAATTGTTCGTTCAACTGAATCTGCGTTTACTCCATTAAATAATGGTTAAGGTAGAAAATGTTAATCAAAAGAAAAAGATGCCTAGTAGCACCTTGGGATACACCATTGTATTAGTTACAGTTTGTAGTTTTGTGCTTATGAAAATATGAAAAATATTGACTAAGGCTTACGATAGCTTTATTAGTAATCCCTCAAATGTTCTTGAGAGCTGAATTTCTAGTCCTAGCTATTTCTGTACAAACAAAGTAAAGTATATGTACAACAGAGACAGGCTACAGTATTGAATCCCACGTTTTATATTAAATTAGATTATATTTAAAGTTAGATTTTTGAGAAACAGAGGTGAACTTGAAATCATCTTTCGCTTAAAAGTCACCTTATGCACTAATGTTTAAAACGTGTTAATTCAAAGTAAGGTTTTTGGAATGTGGGAATAAAACGTTTACGTATTAGATTAATACAAATAAAATGTATGAAACAATCGCCTAATTACATGCAAAGGTGCTGCTTAAAATATAAGCTTGTGACCTGATGACTCAATTTTGTTTTAAATAAGATGGTGCTGTATATAAAAGCAAGCTCACTATAGAATTTAGACAAGGATAAACTCAACTATCCCATCATTTGAAGCACTGATGCAAAACTAGAACAGAATCATCAACACCCTTATTTAATTTGTTATATGATTCCTTGATGATTTCTGCACACAATTATCCAACATTATCTGAGAAGTAAAAGATAGAACAGGAAAATAACTAGAATTTGCAAAACAGAGAACAATAAAGGAGAAGCTGTAAGAGATAAATGCAGGGAAGGAAATCAAAGGGAGGGAAAAAAAAGAAAATTAGCTACATTTCATACTATCTATATTATGAATAAATGTATTGTCACTATGTGATTGTGGTCTTTGCCTTACTACAATATAAAATAAGGACATTTTACCACTTAGCCATCATACCCCAACACCGCTCCATTCTAGTGAGAATTAATGAATGAATAAATTGTATTGTTTTAATTCTTAACAATGATTTATATTGCATGTAGTGAATAAATGACATTTTTCTTTATATAAAGAAAGTCAAATATTACATTATATATTTTATTATATTATATTATATCTATAGGATTGCACAGTTGAGTGACGCCCTTTAAAAACATTCGATTTCTTTGCCTTGGGTGGTAGAGAGACAACTACTATAATGTAACACTGTCTCCATCATGTTTGGCAGATGATGTGGTTTGCTTTAGATCATAAGCCCTTTCGTTCCTTCTCCATATTCTTGTCTTCTCACCATTCTGGTACAAGTTAGTCTTGTATCAGAAGTGGCCATTCTCCAGAGGTATTTGCATTCATGAAGGCATATCTTTATTTCATACAGTACATTAATAATAATACACCTCCCTCCTCATGAGTGTTATGGACTTGGCTAGACCTTATGAACGGGTTTTTCTTCACTAAGGAAAGAATTCTGCAATCATCCAATTTAGTTGTCTTCTGTGACCTTCCAGGAGTTTCAGTGTTGCAGAGCTTGCCAGTGCATTCCTTCTATTTACAGTATGAATGTGTTAATACTTATGCTATCTTTTTGAAGAGGTTTTTTTTTTTTCAGTCTAATGATGGATTCCATCACATGCTTTACATCATCACCTCTTTGGACTGCATATTGAGAGTTCCAATGAAGAGGTTTCAAAATGTAAATTCAGCACTTGGATCAACACCAAACCTTTTATCTCTTTAAGAAACTGGACACAAGTGGCTATGAAACTACTTATCTGTAAGCTGTCCAATTACTTTTCAGCCTGTGAAAATGGAGGGACTTAGGCAAAATACCGTGATTTATAAACAGATAATGCAATATTTTGTGAAATGCCTTAAATTTAATTCATTTACATATTGATTGCTTCATTTCATATTCATTGTGGTGGTGTACATACATAGGCAAAAATATGAAAACTAGGTCATTCTCCAAATGTTTATGAACCTGACTGTGTATATACACTATATACTATACTATACTATATTATATAATACTATACTATACTACACTAAAACATTTTGTCCAATATTGTATAGGTTATGTTGTGCCACCTGGGCACCGCTGGCCCCTCAGGGCATGACTCCACAATACCTCTCGGGGTGTGCTGTTGTGTCTCGCGACAGGATGTTGGCAGCAGATCCTTTGGGTTCTGTGGGTTGTGGGGTTGGCCTCTGTGGACAGGACTTGTTTGTACGGTGCATTCCATAGATGCTTGATGGGTGCCGGATCTTGGGCCCTGGACCAGACCTTGGCACTTTGTCTGCTGGGGCCTGTTGCTGGCAGACTGTTATGCAATGGGTGTCATGGTGCCTTTCAATCTTGGCCAGCATTGATTTTTTTGACAAGTACATTAGCTTTTCAGTGGGATCAGACCAGACAGACGAACCTTAGGTCCCTGCGGTCATAAATGAGCCTCATGATCCTGTCACCATTTTATATCTGATAATCAATGATAATGTGTTAATAATATGTGACGTTAATATAATAACTGATTGGTTTAAATTAGAATACTTTAGTTCTTAGACCTCATTTGATCAGTTATAAAGTAGCTCTGGAAAGGCTGTCTGACAAATAATGAATGTAAAAGGAAGACAAATGGGGTGATGAGAAGATAAAGGGTTTACAGCTGTTATAATGTAAGTGATAACAGGAACTAAAGTATATATACTATGTTAGAACTATAAAGGGCTATAATAAAGTATAATAAAATGTCATGTTTATTTAATTCAGAAATCCAAATTTTGAATAGTTAACCTGGAAGCTGCTATAGAAATAAAAGTCTTTGAGACATTGTGTTACAGACAAATAATGAACTTATAGGAGCAGTAATTCAGCTTTGCTTCAGGTCTCATCACAATCACCTGTTGTCATTTTATTTCTTACTTATTGTTATTGGAACACATATTGTATTGGTTGGCCTAGTGATTTTTCAGCATTGCAATTTAGACTGAAACACTGGTGCTTTTCTTCTTCTTCTTTTTTACCTTGCTCCCTTTCTTTTTTTCCAGAATGACAAAACAACTGTATTTGACTCCCACTCTATCAGTTGGTGGCATTTGCTAAAAGTCTTGCTGACATTTCCTTTTTCTCTGCGCTCTTTTCTCTTTCTGTCCCTGCTCCTATTCATTTCCCTGCTTTCTACAGGGTAAAACCAATATCTCTCTCTCTCTCTCTCTCTCTCTCTCTCTCTCTCTCTTGTTTCTCCTCCCTGTTTTCCACTTGCACTTTGACTTTTTTTCTTTTCTTTATTCTCTGTCTCTGTCGTTCATCAAAGTCTGTTGCTGAAAAAGGCAGCAGTGTACTGGTAATAGCAGAAGTGACAGGAATATTAATACTGAGCCCATGAGCCCATTGCATTACTACCTAACATAGCACGTCTTCAGTTTTCTACTTCAAAGTCCTTAGTTCAATCCCCATTGAGCCGTGTTACCCATGATCTTTGGACCAGATAAAAGAGTCTTTGACATGTTGGACACTGGGACAGTCTAGATTGCTTTATCAAATGACACTCACCAACTGGTGCAATAGTGCAATAATTGTGGTAATTGCTCCGAATAAAACACACAATGTTTTTTAGATATATTTCTAGAGAGACATTAAAGGAGAGAAGAGAAAATGCAGGACCAAAAAAAAAAAAAACAAGACAGGTTAATGAGACACTCCTGAGAGTCTCATTCCCCCTATGCAATTAATGCAGACTTAATTAATGATATCAAAATATTATTGTAGCATTGAAAGTATTTTCACTACATCCACTAGTATTGAGAATTATCCATGCAACTAGGAAGCCAACGTACTAATGTCATTATGCAGCTGTTCATTTTGCACCAAATACCAAATCAGATATTCTGCAAATTGCAGTTGGATATCTGCCTAATTGTGACCATAATAAGTTTGCTCTTATCGCATATGTAAAAATCTCAACCTGCAGTTGGATAGAGAACAAAAAATCATGAGCCCAAAACCAAACCAGAGAAAGTTTTACCAAAAGATTACACTCTCAGAAATAAACAATTTTCCATATCATGTTGATGTCACTATTAATAAAATTACATCCTTTGTACCTTTACTATTGATATTTTACCTAAGAATGTGTAATGTGCATGTGTAATGTTTTTTTTTTCTTTTTCAGAATGTAAAAATGTAATGTATTTAAAATGTAAACTATGTTCTAGGTTTCATCTGTAGGATATATACTGTACTAAAGGTGCAAAAAATTCATTATCACAGATGCCAGCAACAAAAGCACAGTTTGGTTGAGTAGACCAGGTGATAGAAAGGATTTTGAAGGGAAAAGTCAAAGAGATACTGAATAATTTCAACAATTAAAATGATGCATTACCTTGGCAGCCATGATCATGGAGGAGCCTCCACGGATTCCCAGGATGGGGATGTGGGTCTGCGCTGAGATGAAGTCAAGTATCTGAGCGATGGCCTCAAGGTCGGTGTCATCTCCAAACACGACACCCTGGAGCCAGTGTCGGGACATTAGCGCACATATGCGCGTGATAATGCTCTTTGGGTCTGTTTCATTCATGGTGACCAGGTCAAGCTTGGGTGCCAACGGTACATGCAGGAAGTCCTCCTTTTCCAGGCCCTCAGCCAGCACCATTTCACTTGAGTTGCCCACAAGCACTACGGCAATGCTAAGGCCCTGTGCCAACTTGGGCACTGATGCCACCGGATTTGGTGGAGAGTAATGGGGCGGCCCAATGATGTTGCCAGTGGCCACGCCCCCGGCCATGCCCCCACTGCCCCGTCGCGACTCGCAAGCTGGGAAGAGAAGCAGAGACAGGAAGAGCGCAAAGAAGAAAATATGATGCCTGGAAGGTGAAGGGAGGATGGAGGGCGAGGAGAGGGTACGGCGGAAGGAGGGAAAGAGGCCGAGGCTGACAAGCATGGCAGTGAAGTGAAGACGCCGTCCCTGGAGGAAGGGAGACAGGGAGAGAGTTTAGAGATATGTGTCACATACTTTCTCTTCTTTAGCCTTCACTACTAATTAATAGCATGTTTTGGACAGGGTTCATGGAAACGTCAAAAGCCCACAGAGAACTCTGCCATTCAGTACATGATGGCAAATTTAGTAACGACTTCTATATTTAGCATCTATTTTACCATCTATTCTTGTCTTTATTTATCTTTTATAGTTAAAGGAATTATCCAACATTTATACACATTGCTACACATTGCATCTGTAAAGCAATTACCAAAAACATTCATTTTTATATTTTCTTGTAATGATAAAAAAAAATAAAAAATAAAAACTTAAAATCATTTATCACAGATGTTTAAAAACAGTTGTTGTATTCCGTCAGTAATTGTTTGTAAAAACAGCAGTTGAAACTCACACATTACTTAAAATTGCTAAAAAGTAAGATAACATCTAACCAAATCTGTGTAATATACAGTACAGACTAGAGCCACCCTTTATTTCTTCAAATTTACTTCCAGACTCTCTTGTATATTTAAACAGGCCTTTTTGACTTTCATTTTTGTTACGTTTTTGTCTCATGTTATCAGTCCTGTCCCTGTACCGGACTAGTTTCAGGATAATGTTTTTTGTTAGTTAAGCCATACAGTGGCTCATTCAGGCATAAACAAATCATCTAACAGGTGCAGATGATGACAGATGATCAGGTACTGAATGGTTGGAACAGACAAGAGGGGAAACAAGATTGCTGCTGAGGTTGTTACATAAACGACCAATTTTTATTTTATTATTTTTTTTATGTACTTTGCAGCCTGATGCGGTAAAATATTTTTTTTAATAAATGAGGGGTGATTCCAGACTTTTGCACAGCCCTTTTTTTTTTACTTTCCAGTTTCATGAAATTTTTGTTAGTATTGAGGCATAAATTCAAAATCAGAATAAAACAGCCAAAACAGCCATTTTTTAGAGCAGAGGTGGGTAGAGTAGCCAAAAATTGTACTCAAGTAAGAGAATCTGTACTTCAAAATAATATTACTCAAGTACAAGTAAAAAGTAGTCATCCAAAATATTACTCAAGTAAGAGTAAAAAAGTATTCGGTTAAAAGACTACCTAACTGAGGTTAACTGGCATTCCCAAATTGGCCGTAGTGTGTGAATGAGTGTGAGTGTGTGCACAGTACAGACCAAAAGTTTGGATACACCTTCTCATTCAAAGAGTTTTCTTTATTGTGTTCTTTAGCCCAAACGCGTCTCTTCTGCTTGTTGCCTGTCCTTAGCAGTGGTTTCCTAGCAGATATTCTACCATGAAGGCCTGATTCACACAGTCTCCTCTTAACAGTTGTTCTAGAGACGTGTCTGCTGCTAGAACTCTGTGTGGCATTGACCTGCTCTCTGATCTGAGCTGCTGTTAACCTGCGATTTCTGAGGCTGGTGACTCGGATGAACTTATCCTCCGGTGACTCTTGGTCTTCCTTTCCTGGGGCGGTCCGCATGTGAGCCGGTTTCTTTGTAGCGCTTGATGCTTTTTGTGACTGCACTTGAGGACACTTTCAAAGTTTTCCCAATTTTTCAGACTCACTGACCTTTTTCTTAAAGTAATGATGGCCACTCGCTTTTCTTCACTTAGCTGCTTTTTTCTTGCCATAATACAAATTCAACCTCTTGAAATGAGAATGTGTGTGCAAACTTTTGGTCTGTACTGTATGTGTGTGTGCCCTGAGATGGATTGGCACCCTAAGTCTCCTGAGATAAGCTCCAGGCCCCCTGTGATCCTGAATACAGGATTAAGCAGTATTAGCGACTACCTGTAACTGTAGTCTCGTAATGTCCGATTTATATATATATATATATATATATATATATATATATATATATATATATATATATATATATATATATATATATATATATATATAATTTTTTTTTTTTACAAATGATGTAAGCAGCCAGACAAAATGATAAAATAATGTACAAAGACTGACATTTCTAAATATTAAAATTAATGAAATTAATAAAATAAAATAAATGAATAAAACGAAATATCTTTATAACATAGCAAATAAAGGAATAAGAAACACAAATTTTCTAATCTCCCTTTTTTCACAACACAAAGCTTTTGAACCAAATACCTACTGTAGGTAGCATATGTATGTTTGAACAGTGTAGACTACTTCCAGTGTAAGATATGCTGTATATTCAGTTTCTCTCCAAGTGGCTCAGCACATTAGAACATGCACAAGAGGTCTCACTTTACTATAAACTGGGTCCAGTAGAACAAATGTAAGAAACTTATATTTTTTATCTAATTTGCTAATTATATGTTAACATTGCAACAATAAATGAAACAGGTAAAACTAACCGCAACGTGTTTCCTTCACTGTCTACCCCACCTGAAGATTTTTTTTTTTACATGACTACATATGGTTGTTGTTTTTGCGGCTGATTGGTCAAACAGAGTCATGTGATTATCGTTGCTACGTCTGATTGGTCAAACACAGTCATGTGGTAGATCCATCAGCTGGCAAAAAAAAAGGAATATCTAATGTGTAGAATAATTGGTTAGAAAAGTAGCGGAGTACAAATCTACTCAAGTAAAAGTAAAAAGTATGGAGCAGTAAAACTACTGATAGAAGTTTTTTTTATTTTTTTAAGTTACTTAAGTAAATGTAACGGAGTAAATGTAACTCGTTACTACCCACCTTTGATTTAAAGGTTAACTGATAGATACCTTTCTCTGAAGCATGCATAAAACATGAAACATTCACAAGAACTTCTACAAACCTGTACTCACCCAAGATTATGTTTCTTACATCCTTAGACTTCTGATCTTTGTTAAAATGTTAAACTTTAAAATTCTTGTCTGTTATAATCACACATAAATTACTGATGCTAATGATACATATCAGTTTCGCCTTTTGCATTGCAATTTAACCAAAGTGACAAACAAATCAATATAAATATTTTAGCTAAAGCCATTTCTATAAGCAGCAACTCTATAAAGCCAAAGCCATTTTTAAAGCCGTTTTCCATAATGTGCAATGTAAAAGGATGATTTTTCACAAGCCATTTGAGATAAATGCGCCTCTAATGAGTCGAGGTGTGTTGTCACACATTACTGTGCAAATTTCACAGACATGATACTTATTTTATGGTTTGATGCCTTACTTCTAAAAGACGGTATGTGCATTAGTTACTATTTTTTTATAGGTTGCAATGCAACAGGGAACAAATAAATCCTTTATGTGAATTGAACCTTCAGTTTAGAGTGTTGAAGAAAAATGAAAGTGGACTCTGTTAGCATAAAAGTTTTAGAGGGAATTGATTGGGAAGCACAATGAGCTCATTTTGAAAGGGCAGCAAGAAAGAGAGTGACAGACAGATGATAGAAGATATCGACAGACATAGAAAAAGGGTGATAGAGAAAGAGAAAGTGAGAGAACATGCGAATGTGTAGCACACACTGAACGTGTTCAGACAGAATGACACACCAGTTGGTTGATCAGTTGACAGAATGGCACACCGGGGGTATTATATCACGAAAGCTTTGTGATACGCATCAGAATATTTAGTTTTGTGTGCAAAACTGTAGTGATATTTTTTTTAAGCTTTTTTTTATTTTATTTTTTTTTATTATAAAGACAAAGTGCGCAGTTTCTGGTCTATTACAGTACCATGCAATAGATTTAAATAGTTTCTTTATTTCAGGCTCCTGTTTAATATTTTTCTGACCTACAAAAAAATGTACCCTGTTCATTGTAAAAAAAAAATAATAATAATAATAATAATTAGAAAACTTACAGCTCGACCCATTTCCTTTAAAAGCAACTGATTAAGCATGTGTGTGGAGTGGATGGGGTTGTTTGGTTGGTTGCTAGATATACTGTAGGCGTGTCAATATTTTCACTGCACTTGTAATTCATTGCACAGACAGCAGGCAGCTGTAAAAATCGCACACAGCTCCTTTAATGATCAAGGAATTAAAGGAAAAACAAAATAATTGTTACACATACTGTATAGATTTATCATGCCCAGTTTGAGAACAGCTGTGTTGGATGGCGCTATTAAAGTTCTCATTTCGTTCTCAATATACTTGCAATATCGATAGAATATTATATACAGTAGCAGCAATGCCTACGGTCCACGCAAACAATCCTGTATACATTCATTGACCTTCTTCTGTGAAACATCTCTCAGACGACACCTCCCCTTCCTTTTGCTGTCTCCAGCTTTTGTTCATTCCTTTCGAAATGCCTGAAGGAAACTTGTTATTGTTTCCTGCCATTCTCATTAGCAGCAATGCAGAGGCAAACACTTAGTCACCAACAAATGTGCAATGTGCAAGTGTGTGTGTATGTGTGTGATGGAAACTAATAAATCAAAATGGGTCGCAAAAGCAACAAGCAATAGGATTTTTAAATATATATATAAAATTATTTGTTATTTCATATATAAAAACCCTTTACTACACTCTCATGATTGGCTGGCCTACTATAGAAAACCTTGAGTGTCGTAATGCAGTGCCATTCAAACGCGTTTCATGTTGGATGTGATCTATAACTGTTAAGATAAGATGACCATGTTCACACATGAATCTGACATGTTGAAGGGAAAGAAATGCATGTCTGAAAAGGGCCTTTAAGGGCTTGACACAGTGGCATTAAAGAGAAGGGCGTGAGCCAGGCGCCTGATGTAAACATGCTGCGTGCTATAGGGAGAATGAGAGGCGAAGGGGGGGGGGGGGGTATCTCAGAAAGAAAGGCAGCTCTTACAGGATAATTATCGGAGGTTTGTCAGCGCTAATTGCAGGTACGCAGGCTAATTGTGAATGCGCTCACTTCTGTTGAAAGGAACGACTGTAGCAAGGGAAGAGGGGAAGAGGAAAGCGAGTGGGAGGAAAAGAGCTGAGGGAGGAGATACAGAGAGAGTGAGAGAGTGAGAGAGTTGCGAAGGCTCGCGAAGAAGAATGAAATAAGCACATACCATGTAGCGCCCAAATGAAAGCTTAATTAATCAAATGAAATGAGAAATAGCCCAAGTCACAAGACATAAAAAGGCAGGAATAGTCTACTGAGCAAGAGATAAAGGGCACTAAGGAAGATTAATACTTTTTTTTAAATGAATTAATCATTTCATAACAAGCGTTTATGTTTTAAAAAAGCATGTTGTGATTAACGAGGGATAATCATGACAGAAACCACAAAAATGCAAGAAAAAAAATTTTTAAGGAGAAAAAAGGAGAAAAATGTTGAGCGAATGACAGAAGAAAAAGCAGAAAATGCAGAGAGATGCACCACTTGGTTTTGCCTTTCAGTTTAGCAGCAGTTTGTATCCATAGCAACCATTCAAATGAGCCTTCCTACACTCACTTACTCACTCACTCACACACACAACCACAGAGCGAGCGAGAGAGATGCTTATTGCTAAAGCCGTGCAGATTCGAACAACCTTAAGTCACCTAGTAACAAATACACACATGTAAAACAACTTTGGTGCGATCATGACATCGACACACACACATGGTGTATACTTCCACAAATAATTGTTGGAAAAGCTTCCTGCTGGTACAGCGCTGTTTTTACAATCACACTCAAATCCGCAAGAATTTCTGGCTCACGTTCACACGCACACGTATGCACACAAAAGTACTTTTCAGGGGGAAGTAGATAATGCCCGCTCAAATAACACACCCGATGATGTCATGAACTAATTTGCATTTTCTTCAATAATTCATGATGCTTTGTATGTCAAATGTGTTAGATGAGGAATTACATTGAGCTTTCCTAAAAATACTGAGATAATATAAACAGACATGAAGGAAAACATTTTTTTTTTCAAGTCAAACCGAGATTGAATGAATGAAGGCGTAAAACCAATTGACGTTTTAAAGAAGGCAGTACGATCCCAGACAAGGTGGCTCTGAACTTACAGTAGTCGCTCTGGTAAACATTCAGCGAGTGGAACGTCTGATCTTTAAAAATCAACAAATAACTTGTCGCCAACTTATGGAAGAGACGCATCTGTCTGTGGGAACTGTACATACAATCATTCATGAGCACCACTTGCTCATTACAAGAGCTTGGCTGGGAGTTATGGCTCCAAGCCATTTCCACATATTTGGAACATTAAAGGAATTCCTGGGAGGCCAGCGTTTCGGGAGTGAAGCAGGCAGTCCGATCATGGCTACGGCGCACTGAGAGAACTTTCTACCTAGATGGTATACAAGCATTAGTGAAATGCTGGGATAAATGCATTAGTGTAGCAGGGAATTATATAGAGAAATAAAGGGAGTTTTTACTTTCATAACTCATAATCAAAAGTCCCAGTTGACTTGAACGCCACGTATTTGTTGTAAATTTTGACAATTAGTCAATTTAAAACTAAGAACAAAGAAGTGTGTGGGCAGGACAAACAATGATGAGCAAATATAAGTTTTATCTAAGTTAGCATCACTAGAGCTTTTTAATGCAAGCTTCTTATTAAATTGTAAGTCGTTGTATTCATGCAATGTATTCTGTCTGTGGGAACTGTACAGCCAGTTGTTCAAGGGAATCACAAAGAACTTTAGCTTTATCAGCTTTTTCACCTGGTGTTCTTCTTGTAAAATGGTTTAGATTAATCCTTCTCATGATAAAATGAGATGATGCAAAGTGTTTATTCTGTTCTAAGCTAAGGCTTTGCGAGGTTAAACGGTAGAAATCTGTATTAGACAAAAGCAAGCTGTTCGCTGATGCGTATGTACGGTACAGCACGTCCGTAGTCCATTAAAGCCATCAAAAAAAATCAGACACTTTAGAAAAGTACACTTTTGTCTTCAAATTAGTCTGATGCTTCAAGTTATGTAAGTGCAACATCCATTTATCTATTCCTAAGACCGCCAACGTTCTCACTCAGCACCTGCTGAGAATTATCACTGCTTAAATGTCACTGACAGAGTGGGGAAAACTGCCATAAATCACGCATGCACACACACACACACACACACACACGCACACACACGCACTCCCTTGTGGTGGTGTCTTACATCGCTTATAACGGCCCTTCATGTTCCACTTGATGACGCTCTCTCAATCATCTGGGACACATTTGCGCAGAGCCCAAGGCCTAATTTCCCTGATTGGCTGAAGATGAGAGAACGGTTCCAGCACTGAGACCTAATTGGCTGAGGATGAGAGATGGTCTAAGCCCTGAGGCTTCACTGGCCTCAGTGTTGAAAAGTTGGCACAAAGGGGCGTGGCTTGTTCATTAGAGTCAGAAAAAGTGACTTTTGAAACAGCATTCCACTGACCAGCCAGACTAACAGAGTAAAAGACCTATGCATAATATTTAGATAAATAATAAATAGTATACCTAAAATGCCCCCCGGTAAAGAGCGCCATGCTTTTAATTTGTATATTAAGCCAAGTAATTTTACAGGTCTTAATAAACCTATAGCAATTGATTTATTTATCTATTTTATAAAATAGCTGCTGATGTAATACAGTTTTTTCAAAATAGTGTTACAGTTCAAGAACCTCCTATTTCTTTCCACTGATTCATCCACTAGAGTCTTTTTGGGAAAGAGCAGCTTATTTGACTGCTGGAGCAAATGTTATACTGTATGTGTCTTTTGGAGAATATTTGGATATAACCTCTAACTTTAAGTGTTATGCGGTAAGTGATTTCGTCAGAAGTTAACTGAAGCTGTTTTGAAACTCTTTCCACAACAATGGAATATGATTAGATATGTGCATGTACTGTATGTTGTCTAAGATAAAATGGCTGAACATTACTTCACGTCAGCTATATGACAGATATAAAGAACGGCTCCTTGTACTGACAGTACTAACTTGGTACATCAGATTTGGGTTTATTCTAATTTTGTTAGATATTTAAATTTTGCACTTTCAGTTCTTCTTGGCCTAGCAGCTGTTATGTTACAGGCAATCAATATGTCATGTTTATTGCATGTTTGTGCTACATTATCCTAGTCCTGAGTTCATAGCCCAGTTCCTGTTCCTGTCTGTTTTGTGACACAAGGATCATTAATGAAAAATCTGCCCTGGCAAGCTCATCTCTGTTGATTCCTGACAGACTGCCAGACCCCAAATTGGATTTCATCGCCAATGTTTGACGCAATATGCTTCCCTCAAACGGGACTCATGGACATTTCAGGCCTACATGATGTCACTGAATTCACCTCCCTGACAGGTTCCCTTTCGCAGTCGCAAATTTACTGGACAGGCCTAGCGGGTCTGAAACCTGGGAAGAGAGAATGGGTCCAGTTCATGCTGTCCTGGCTCATCGGCCAAGCGCAACTATGGGCTGGAAGCCTAAGCACCTAAGGACAAATGAGCCAGGAAAACCTTGCAGTATTTACTCCTACTGTTTAAGTTGTTTTTCCCATATTTCTGTATGAGCTGCTACTGGACATTTTTTTTAAATAAAGGACTATGGCCGGTGTGTCTACCAGTCGGTCCAGCTTTCTGTGGAGAAGCCACAGCCAGAGGCATGTCGATCAGACCATGTTCCAGCCAGGCTTCTGCCAAAGGCTGACAAGGCTATCTCTCTAGACAGGCTCCTAAGGGACCATGCTCATGGTGGTGTCCACTGCAAATCATGGGGCAAAAAGGAGGTCTCGTGAACCCAGCCCTCATCACCTGCCTCCAATGGTGGCAGTTCCCCCCCCCTCCTGCTTCATTGTGATCTTTGCTGCCCCATTGCATCCACAGCATCTGGAAAGTCAATGCCAGGTTACATGACAGTCCTGGTCTCCAATATGACTGGAGTCCAATATGACTCTTCAACTGGAGCTTCTAAAGCTTTTTTAGTAAATATAACAAGTGCTAGAAAAATTTAGACAATATATAGAAAGGCAAGTTTATTAAAATATACAACCAATTAATTTTTAGTTTCTCTACAAGCACACTATAGTACTGTATACTTGGACATGGGCTGGGGAATAGTATAGAACTCTGGGCCCTATACTGTACATTTCTTTTGTGATCCATATCTCACACTCTTCATTCCAGACCCCCAAAAGCCCTCCTGCCATTGAGGCCATGAGAAGTCAGTCCCATATTTCCCCCAACTAAGCACCACCCCTGTGTACAATTGATACTATCCTATGCATGCAAAGAAATACACTAGCGCAGTTTTGATATGATACACTAAGTGTCAAACTAATATTTTTATTTTGGGTATATTTATACAGGATTGAAAAGTTTTTTTTTTTTTTTTGAAAAATACTCAGGTTTACTTACTTATAACCCAGTATAAAGGTCTATTATGTTTTTATATGAGTGTATTGTATCCAATATAACCATATTTTAGAATTTCATTTATTTGGCATTTTTTAATTTTGAGTGTACTCTGATGCTTTTTTTTTTTTTTTTACCATTATGAAAATTAAACAAAAATGTTCATCTGGCTTATTATATGAAATGTGTATTGTAATGTAATAGTGAAAAAAAAAGTTTTTTTTATATTTTTTATTTTTTCAATTAGGTCATTACCTTTTTGGCCAATATGATGAGTTAAATTTAAATAAGACAGATTTCAGTGTCCTAACACTAAAACAAGCCTAAAATCGAATGGATGGTGAAATGAACCCAAGTCTAACATGGCAGCAAGAACAGGTCATTTTGTTTGTCTGTAACAGGTGACTGCACTTGCCAGGTTTGTATGAGTATGTATGCGTGTGTGTCATTATAATAAATTAAAATACATTGAATATTTGTGTATGTCAGCATGCCTACTGAGACCTCTGCATGTTTCATTACTTCTGGTTTTAACACAAGCATTTCTCCAGCAAACCCTGATCTCTGTTTTTCCTGGCAAATCAATAAATTATGCATCAAACAAAATGTTTGCACAAAAAAAAAAAAAAAAAAAAAACATTGCAAGTTTTATCCAATCTCAAATTAGCTCAGCTGCAGCTTGGAAGAAAACTGATAACAAGGAATAATCCAATTTATTTAAGACTTAAATCAGATTAAATTCCTGAATTAAAAAAGATGGCAAAAAGTGTGTTAACGTATTGAAGAATGAAATGCGAAAAAAGCACTGAAAGGTCTTAAGCAAAAATTTGTGACAAACGTAATGTAAGGAAATACATTCATACACTTATTCATGCATACACGCATATTACATAGTGTTTCAAAGTGGTGCAGTGGGTGAGGAGGATTGGGTTGGCATGGTAATACAGTCAGACACTATGAACGTGTTGCTGCATGCATGTACACACACACACACACACACACACACACACACACACACACACACACACACACACAAATATACATCCAAATACAGCAAGGCT
This sequence comes from Clarias macrocephalus, assembly GCA_011419295.1. Classification (NCBI taxonomy): domain Eukaryota; kingdom Metazoa; phylum Chordata; class Actinopteri; order Siluriformes; family Clariidae; genus Clarias; species Clarias macrocephalus. The sequence goes on along the minus strand of JAAGKR010000318.1, from coordinate 99,361 downwards.
GTCAGGGATGGAAAAGAAGATTTAAGTTTAATTACACATGCATAGACAATTAGTCTCTCTCTCTCTCTCTCTCTCTCTCTCTCTCTCTCTCTCTCTCTCTCTCTCACTACTAGTCATGTTCTATACATTAACATAATGCAGATCCACACATCAGGCTTAAGACACATCAAGCTTTGGATAAAGGACCTTTTCCACTCTATAAGCCATGGTGATGGCCTGCTTCTACAGTATCTCCACCAATCAAATGGGTTCACACTCTCTCCCTCTTTTCCCAATGGTCATGGGTAATTAATTAGCAAGCTGTCCTTTGTTTAGTCCAAATGAACATCAACACATGGATATCAAGAGATACTTGTCTATTCCTAATCACACTCCCAAAATAAAAAGTATCTTTCTTTTAACTGGAGTCTGGTTACTCAGAGGTGGTGGAGGTGTGTTTGTGTGTGTCTGTGTGTCTGTGTGTGTGTGCGCGCGCGTGCGTGAGTGTGTATCTGTGTGTTTGTGCGCTGCAATAAGTCACTGTAACATAGTTTGGGGCATTAATTACTGAGAGTTTGTAATATCGAGTTTGGATCATTGGCATGACTGATTATGTTCCCAATCATCTTCCTAATTAAATGTTACCACAGGACATGTTTTTGGGGGACTTTTGACTCTGACTGAAAACTGAGATGCAGTGCTGTGCAACTTAAGTACCATGGTCAAGGGCCTGGCAACACTAGATTTTAACCTGTGACTAATCAATCAACAAAATAGAATGTCTGATTTCCTGTCCATTAGTCAGCTATGCTATTAGTGATGACTACTGCAGTGAGTTATTATAACATCAAAGAGCGATTGTACTGTTAATGTGGAGCATGATTAAAAACTGATCATAACATTGCCTTTGGTACATGAAAGACTAAATGTAAAATTGCCTTTTGATATGATGAGTGATCATAATGCTTGTTTGAGATATAGCGAATTAAGACATTTATGTAACTGCCTCCCTTCCCTTCGTCCCTTCCACACACAGTCCAAAGACATGCAGATTAAGTTCCCATATAGTGTGTGTGTGTGTGTGTGTGTGTGTGTGTGTGTGTGTGTGTGTGTGTGTGTGTGTGTGTGTGTGTGTGTGTGTGTGTGTGTGTTTGTTCCCTGCGATGGATTGGCAACTTGTACTCCTGCCCAAAGTCTACTGGCCCCCTGTGACCCAGTACATAGGATAAGTGGTACAGAATTTAAATATTAAGATATAACTTAAGATAAATATGTTATGGGAAATAAAATGTTGACTTGGGAATGGTAACATTGTTGTTGATGCATAATGAAAGAGTGGTCCAGTGGAACAGTGGACTGACATCATGAGCAAGTGTTTTGTTGTTGTTGTTGTTGTTGTTGTTGTTGTTGTTGTTGTTGTTGTTGTTGTTGTTGTTGTTGTTTATTGAGCCATGAAGAAACAGTAATTGTGACTAGGTTTAAAATGACATTATCACATTGGTTTGAGAAATAAAGAAAGAGTGACTGTAACTTTGGTTCAAGACATGTTGAACGAGTGATGGAAACAGTGAATAAAGTCATGAGTAAAGACATATTGCAATTTGGTTTGAGAAAAGATGAAAGGAAAATTGTATTACTGGTCTGAAACATAATGAATAACTGATCATAATATTAACACTGTGGTCTCACACCTCCAAGCTTGATGGGTTTCCTCTGAGTATTCTGAATTTTTCCCCATTTAAAAGACAAATGGTTTAAACTTTTTAAAAAGTATTGGTGTTTCCAAATCGTCAGCAACGTGAGTGTGTGCTTGTGTTGGAATCATATCCATGGTGTAACCCTGCCTTGTCCCCTAAGCTCCCTGGAACCGGCTCTTGGCCCCTTACAAGCCTATTCAGGATAAGTAGTACAGAAAATGACTGGATGGATGTCGAAGTGGCCGACTTGACAATAACTGTGAATTGGCTTTCAACATAATTATATACTGTAGGCATTACGCCATTTGAGCTAGGGTGAGAATTGTTTTCAGACATGGATGAACAAGTAAGTGTGACATCAAAAAAAGTCACATCAAAAACATCATATTAAGTCACCATTTACGCATTTTCAAATTCCTGATTTTATAATGTTTATTTTGATACCAAGGTATTTCATGTACTGTATCATGTCCATTTGCTGAGATTTAGTCAGTGCGAGTTTGTTTACGAAGAGATCAAAGTCAAAATCCTATTTTTAGAATATTTAAATGAGGTTTCCATGACTTATTAAGAAAGAAGAAACCCTCAGGCTAATTTTGACACCAGGATTTCCCTGCTAATCTTTTTTTGTGCAAAATGCATGGTTTTCACAACTGGAATGACCAATTTGTATAGTGTTCATTAAAGTGCTTTAAAACAATGCTGTGTTTATGTGCTTGTTTTTAATACTATGTTGTAATAACACTATATTTGTAGCTGATATTCATGCTTAGGCTATATATATATATATATATATATATATATATACGGTATGTCACAAAAGTGAGTACACCCCTAAGTGAAAATGTACAAATTGAGCACAATTAGTCATTTTCCTTCCCCTTTGTCATGTGACTCATTAGTGTTACACTGGCTCAGGTGTCACCAGATAGCAGGTGAATTAAATTTAGTATAAAATCTTCCTCTCTTCCACTCTCTCAACCTGGCCACTGAAAGTTCAACATGGCACCTCATGGCAAACGACTCTCAGAAGACCTGACAAAA
>JAAGKR010000318.1:0-96621 GCA_011419295.1 Clarias macrocephalus | reverse complement strand
ACATGGATGAACAAGTAAGTGTGACATCAAAAAAAGTCACATCAAAAACATCATATTAAGTCACCATTTACGCATTTTCAAATTCCTGATTTTATAATATTTATTTTGATACCAAGGTATTTCATGTACTGTATCATGTCCATTTGCTGAGATTTAGTCAGTGCGAGTTTGTTTACGAAGAGATCAAAGTCAAAATCCTATTTTTAGAATATTTAAATGAGGTTTCCATGACTTATTAAGAAAGAAGAAACCCTCAGCCTAATTTTGACACCAGGATTTCCCTGCTAATCTTTTTTTGTGCAAAATGCATGGTTTTCACAACTGGAGTGACCAATTTGTATAGTGTTCATTAAAGTGCTTTAAAACAATGCTGTGTTTATGTGCTTGTTTTTAATACTATGTTGTAATAACACTATATTTGTAGCTGATATTCATGCTTAGGCTCTAAAAGCATATATATATATATATATATATATATATATATATATATATATATATATATATATATATATATATACGGTATGTCACAAAAGTGAGTACACTCACATCTCTGCAAATATTTTGTTATTTCTTTTCATAAGACAACACTGCATAAATGACTCTTTGACACAATAGTTTGTATAGCAGTGTAAATTTATTGTCCCCACAAAATAACTAAAAATACAGCCAATAATAGCTGAACCACTGGCAACAAAAGTGAGTACACCCCTAAGTGAAAATGTACAAATTGAGCACAATTAGTCATTTTCCTTCCCCTTTGTCATGTGACTCATTAGTGTTACACTGGCTCAGGTGTCACCAGATAGCAGGTGAATTAAATTTAGTATAAAATCTTCCTCTCTTCCACTCTCTCAACCTGGCCACTGAAAGTTCAACATGGCACCTCATGGCAAACGACTCTCAGAAGACCTGACAAAAAAATTGTTGCTTTACATAAAGATGGCCTAGGCTATAAGAAGATAGCCAACAGTCTGCAACTCTGCTACAGCACAGCGGCCAAGACCATCCAGCGCTTTAAGAGGACAGGTTCTTCTCAGAACAAACCTCGCCATGGTCGGCCAAAGAAGCTGAGTGCACATACTCAGCGTCAGATCCAAAGATTGGCTTTGGAAAACAGACAGATGAGTGCGTCCAGCATTGCTGCAGAGATTGAAAGGATGGGAGGTCAGTCTGTCAGTGCTCAGACCGTACGCCGCACGCTGCATCAAATCGCTCTGCATGGTTGTCATCCTAGAAGGAAGCCTCTTCTAAAGATGATGCACAAGAAAGCTCGCAAACAATTTGCTGCAGACATGCAAACTAAGGACCAGGATTACTGGAACCATTTCCTGTGGTCTGATGAGACCAAGATAAACCTATTTGGTTCAGATGGTGTCAAGCATGTGTGGCGGCAACCAGGTGAGGAGGACAAAGACAAGTATGTCTTGCCTATCGTCAAACATGGTGGTGGGAGTGTCATGATCTGGGGCTGCATGAGTGCTGCTGGCATTGGGGAGCTACAGTTCATTGAGGGAAACATGAATTCTAACATGTACTGTGACATACTGAAGCAGAGCATGATCCCCTCCCTCCGGAAACTGGGCTGCAGGGCAGCGTTCCAGCATGATTATGACCTCCAAGATGACCACTGGCTTGCTAAAGAGACTGAGGCTAAAGGTGATGGACTGTCCAAGCATGTCTCCAGACCTAAACCCCATAGAACACCTCTGGGGCATCCTGAAAAGGAAGGTGGAGGAGCACGAGGTGTCAAATGTCCACCACCTCCGTGATGTTGTGATGGAGGAGTAGAAGAGGATTCCAGTGGCAACCTGTGAAGCTCTGGTGAACTCCATGGCCAAGAGAATTCAAGCCGTGCTGGAAAATGATGGTGGCCACAGAAAATATTGACATTTCACTTAGGGGTGTACTCACTTTTGTTGCCAGGGGTTCAGCTATTATTGGCTGTATTTTTAGTTATTTTGAGGGGATAATACATTTACACTGCTATACTAACTTTACCCTGACTACTTTTCATTGTGTCAAAGAGTCATTTATGCAGTGTTGTCCTATGAAAAGAAATAACTAAATATTTGCAGAGATGTGAGGGGTGTACTCACTTTTGTGACATACTGTACAGGTATATACAGTACTATAAAACGAGCACTTTAATGCATTTGAGATTTTGTCATGGTATACGTGCTCTGTCTAAGGGAGCAATGTCAGACCTCATGATGGTATGTGCCAAACTCTGAAAAAGTGCCTCAGAAAGTTGTAAGTTGAAGTTCACTGACAGAAAGTGATGGACACTTGAAGCAGGGGAGTTTCTGAAAATCAGTTAAAAGGAATCTACAAGATAGTGACAGAAATCAGTTTTCTCCATGTTGAAGGTTGTAGCCTGAACCAAAACAGGACGTCATTATGTCACTAAAGGTGATTTATAGTATGAGAGGCCTGCAGTTCCTTCATAACTTAAATCTATTGATTAAATATGTATCGTATTGCTATATTGGCCATCTGAACACATTGTACTGTATTTTCATATGTTAACAGGTTTTATAGCATAGTTTTATGTTTCCAGTCTCCAGTGTCAGCAGTCAGAGGTGTAACAGGCAAAGCTAAAGCTGTTTACAAGACATTCTTCATTTTCACTTATTTATTTTACATAATAACTGTTAATATGAATAGTTCTTTAATTTAAAAAAAAATTGTTACCGTTGGCAACTGACTCCAGCACAAGAGGAATGCATCACTTTTGAATGTGATTTATCTTTGAGGTAAGTAACAGTAACTCCTCTTCATGTAGTGCTCCATCGCACCACTTTTCCTATAACAGCATGCCATGTTGTTTGCGATGCTGATGTGTTTTATTCCTAACATATGAATCCACACACAACTTGCATTTTCAGACAAGAAGCGTCATCTTGACTATACATCCTTCTAGGCTAATACTACATTAACAATTTAAAACACCATTATTTATGGAAAATAATTATGATAAAAATGTGTTAAATAGACTATGATAAAAAAATTTTTTTTTTTTTTTAAATGAGCTTTTATTGTTTCTATTTCTTGCATGTGTGTGAACTAAAGCTGAATGACATCAAGCTGCCAAAGCCTGTGATGGATCTTTTGTTCTTTAAGAAATGTCCAATAGCAATTAAAAAGCATTACAAGCAAAACACACTGCAACGCATTTACTAGCCTCGTGTGCATTGGTTTAAGAAGCCATTATAATAAACCACTGTCATAAAGACAATGTGTGAGCTGGCCCTCGTCCTTGTAGCACAAGAAACAAAGCCAACTGTTCCACTAATTGTTATGAAGGTGGGAAGAGGTACTCACTAATGAACCGATAAACTGTAACACAAACACAAGTGAGCGACCTGTGTGAACATATCCATGCATGTGCAAAGTGCATGTTTGATTCTTTTTTTTTTCATCTCCGTTATCAGATTTAGATTGATTTATTAACCAAATGCTCTTTTGAGTATACTGAAACAACCTGTACAGAAGCACACATACACACAGTTTAACCTAAATCCCCTTAATTGGTTGGTCAATGTTGTTCGAGTCGCTTGGTTGAGCCCAGTTGTTGTGGATAATGACCTTCGTGTCTATCAGTCCATCTCCCCTGCTGACACAGACACGTACTCCATCGATCAAGAGAGAACAGGTTATCTCTGTCTCTTGCACAGAGACACACACACACACACACACACACACACACACACACACACACACACAGAGAGAGAGAGACGCTTACATGCATCATCACACACCAAACAGTTTAAGCTAATGAGGTAAACACCATCAATGACTGTTCATTCAACGTTATAACTGAACCCATAGGGCAGCATCTGAGTGCTAGACAAACCGAATATGTGAATTATTAATGGCGAATGAAAGCCAATTTAGGTACTTAGTAAATTTAATGATATGTTAACAAGACTGCTTAATAAATTAAATTTGATCATGGAAACACAAGACATTAACTTGTACACACAGTCAAACGAGTATACATTCAATAAGGCTGAGAACAAGAATGAGCAGAGACTCCTCAGGTAAATGGGTGGATTATTCCTGAATCCTCAGTGTTGCTATTTTAAGAACATGGTCACCTTTAAGCATTAACAAAAAACAAGACTCAGATAGAGAAAGTGAGTGGACAGAGTAAATTGTCAGTATTACAAAGGATGAGCCTACTGGGAGAATTTAAAGCAAATAATAAACTGAATCCTAAAATGCACTGAAACCACAAAGGAGGGAAGCGAAAACCTGAGTCATATCTTCACTCGTCTTGGAAAACTGTCAATAGTTGCACAGTGACATTTTGGACTAAGTGTAGGTGGGAGGGAAATGACTAACACTAAGGTATGGAAAATAATCCAATAAAACATGAAAGGAAATCAACAAAAGTAATATTTAATTAAACTTTTTTTTTATGATAATAACAACATTTTTCAGGAGCAATATCCTATTAGTAAATTTGGGCATCCCGACAAAAAAAATATGAGTGAAAAAATATTTCCATTCAAATATCTTTCCATTCAATATCCATCAGAATTTAATGTTCTCACTACAGTCACTTACATTTTAGGAGATGTGTGCTTTAAACTATTAAACTAAATAGAAACATACTGTATTAATAAAAAGCAACAAATTATAATATGACAAATTATAAATAAAATGAAACTCATAACATTGTTAATTCAAAGAAAAAAATTACAAAGAAATTTGGGTTAATTTTTTTTTTTTACCTGATTATTTTTAATTGTTTAAAAAAACCTATCCATTCATAAAGAACCTGAAAACAATAACTGGGCACATTTAAGGATTCTTAAAAGGTGGATGGGACTTTATAACCAGTGGACTTTTTAAAAGGTGGATATTACTTCAAAGCTAACATCATATTACTTAATAATATGGTTTACCAAAGACTTCAGTGTTGAAAACTGCCCTAAATACGAGCCCTAAGGAATTCAACATGGATTGAAGTCAGGAGAGGAAAGAAATTGACAGGTCTGTCTGGGCTAGGAAATAATCAAATCAAGTGCCATACACCGAGTGCCAGTGCAAATCCCCAATTCAGCTTGATTGCATTGCAGAAAATGTCGGCTTTAATTGAGTTGCGTGTCACTTACAGCGGACACATGCGGTGCACCCAGTAAAAGATTCATCCTCATAACTGCAACAAAATGACTGACAAAATTCCCCAAAACAGTTAAGAACAGAAATGGTTTTGTCACACAAGGTCTCTTTGGCGTCCCAATGTTCTGTTGCTATGCCAACTGAACCTTCGTTGCCACGCCACCAGATTCTCCGAGTAATGCAGTGGAAGATTTGAAAGACATTTTCACTCTCTTTTCCTAACCGCTCTGTTATTGTCAATCAAGGACAGGTGTGACTGGCAGTTTCGCTGAATCTACCGAGCAGGGCCAAAACAAATCTATCCCCTTACGTTAATAATCAAAGGCGAGTCCGAAGACAGAGACACATAATCAAACGTTTTAGGCTGGCTGATGACTCTCTGCTCATCTCTATCGCAACAAATGAGTTTTATTTGTTCCGTAAAAGAAAACAAGGGAGGGACGGGCCAGCAGGTGTTTTGCTCATTTATTTTAACTCTCCTTCCTTTCATTTTCTTCTTGTTAGCCTACTTATTTAAAAAAGAAATTGGACAAGACTCTACATTCATTACTCAAGTCTGGAAAAAGGCAACAAGACTAAGAGCAATTTTGAGAGAATAAGGTATTTCAGACGCACACACACACACTCACTCACAGTTACTGATACTTACTGTTCTTATGAGGCCCTCCAATGATTTATTTATTACAGTAAGTATTTAATGCTATGCACACATTCAAATCTGACTGCCTAGCCAAAACGAAACGTCTCTTTCTTTTGAGGGATTTTTGGTTTAGTTTGTTTTGTTATTTGTTTGTTTGTTTGTTTTTTTGATGGGGACCAGCCAAATTTGGTCGCAACCTAGATTTAAAAAATAATAATTAAAAAAAAAAGCACATCTATTTTAGAAAGAAAGAAAGATTAATTTCTTACCTTGAACATTGCCAGCCCAACTGCCATTCTCTCTGCTCAACTCTGGCATGATGGTTTGAGCTGGGTCTCCTCTCTTCCTCTCATAGCCTCAGATGGAGGGATAACAAATGGATAAAGCAGCACAAAGGGGACCACAGAGGAAGCAAGGGTTTGTGTAAAACAAACACAAAAAAAAAACAGGTTCTGGATGGTCCCCGGACTGGTTTGGCTTTACTGTAGATCCAGGTAGAACCAGATGATTTAAGTTCAAAGATCAATCAAGAAAATAGTCCAGAAAAACTGCAACTGCTTCCCTAACTTAGATCAATAAAGGATAAATAAAATATTAAACTGCAAATGTCAGTCTCGTTTAGTAAAAATACAATTATGAAAATGCATCTAAATGCCCTGGATAGCACTCTTGAGGCTTATGTCTCTGGTGGCATTGTCTTCTTACAAAAAAAAAAAAATTAATAATAATAATAAAAATTATATGAGTCAATACTAGAGAGGTGAAACAGGAAAGCTTGTAAGCAGCTGAGTGAGGTTTGTCCTTTTGGCTTCTTTCTTTGTATCTTTAAAAGATACTATTTTGAGGGGAAAAAAATATTAATCTTTAGATCTTCACTGATGTAGGTCTCCAGCTGTCGGTCGGTTCTCTTCGAAGATCCCCACCTGCATCCTCCACAGCCTCCTTATTGCATCACTATGAGAAAGAAAAGGGAAAGAAAACTGTCATTTCTCACCGCTGGTGTATGTGCCGAGGTTGTGCTCTGAGCAGTGCATGTGAGCAGAGCTGAAACTAAAAATTGGTAAATTTTTCTCCTGACACCCATTTTAGGTCGTTATACCAGGCTGGACACATTAGCTCCACTATGAGTCATAAAACAAATGAGAGGACTTGATTGAAAGGAGCGGCGATTCTGAAGTGTTGTAAATATAGAATGATTTGCAGTTGCTCAATATTAGCTGTGAACATTTACCTCAAGTGCAGCAAACATGAGTAGAAGGTTTGAAACCTTAAATCAACAATAGTCAGTTTAACAGAAATAGAAAATAAAGATTATACTAAAGCATTTTATATATATTTTATATATTTGATATATTTTGTATATTGAATATGAAGGAATTTATTAATTTGTATACCAGCAGCACTAACAGTGGGTTGTATAATTCACACTGTCCTATGATGACATTGTTTCTATAGTAACTAAACCATTCGCAGGGTCTTGTATGGTGGATGGGCCATACAATTTAAGTCAAATAACAAATGGAGAAAGATAATGTGTTGTTTTTGATTACAGAAAACTCACTCATCATCTATACTGTTTAATCCTGTATATAGGGTCGCGGGGGGGCCTAAAGCTTATGCCAGGAGACTTGGGGAATGAGGTGGGGTACATCCTGGAGAGGGTGCCAATCCATCTCAAGGCACACACATTTACACACTAACACGCTCATTCACACACTAAAGGCAATTTGAGAACACCAATTAGCCTAATCTACATGTCCTTGGACCGTGAGAGGGAACCGTATTACTTGAAGGAAACCCACCAAGCACGGGATGCAAACTCCATTCACACAGAGGCGGGAATTGAACCACTAAGCCGTCATGCCACCGATGTGCAATAAACTTCAAAACAAAAAATACACTAAAGTTGTTCATTGCTCAACATTTACGCAATGAGTTTCGTGTGTCCAAGCTTTGTAAAGGTCAGTCTTCACAGCAGAGAACAGTGCTATGTCTGCTAATATGACAGGCTCTATTTAGGTCTCATCTAATAACTATTAGGAGCTGTTATAATGTTAAGTGTTAATTAAGAACTAACTTGTCTCACAGACATTTTCCAACAATTAATATAACTATAAACAGTAACAAGCACTACATTTTGTTCATTACAGAATTGTAATAACTGACAAATCATTGTGGTGTGAGATAAATGAAACACTTTAGGACATACTGATATTGGAAAATAATTCAGTTGCACGTCAGGCTGCATCACATCACACTATTGTTGATTATTTTCCCATTACAACACACGCGATTGTGTTTTAGTCCTTTTATATCTAACCACGGTGCTTCGGCTGTTTTTGATAACAGAATCAAGTTTTAGGAATATTAAAAATGCATCATAAGCAGATAAACAGTATTATTTCTTGCACATCATCATTTACCCAAGCTAAAGTTGAAGTAGGCTAACGGTGTCCATTGAATGATATGGAGGACAAAAGGCATGCATTTTCATTTTTCCAGTTTTTATGCTTTTGTTGGATTTTACAAGATAGCAGGCGAACACAACTTGAGTTGAGTTTGACTTTTCTTGACTAGGGACATTTAAAAATAGCATAGTGATCAATTAAATTACTTAATAACTTCTCACCACACTCAAGCATTCCTTAAAACTTCTATTTACTCAATGAGAGTTGTGCACAGCCATGCCCACATGCAGTGTAATCTCCATGCCTGACAATTGCTTTTGACATCTTCGCAAAGAATTGCTATGATGAAACATATCACTGTTATGACGCCCTCGTCAAGTATTTTAAACAATTGTTGGGTTTGTGACCCATAAAAATGAGCCTAGAAGGTTTGGGTGTGTGAAATTGATTCAATAGGCTACTGACAACTAGTTTTATGTTTCATTGGTCTTAGCAACCAAAGACTTTTTCTTTCTGCACTAGTTTCCGGTGAAATATGGGTAGCAAATAAGGGCCTAGACCTTTCAACTGACCAACATCCAGAAAGGCCACAAGAGGAAACAAAATTCAAGAGTATCATTATGTCTTCCTCTGCTACTTACCATTGCAACCATTTCTGCAGTGTCTCACTGATATCTGGATGATGGACAAATGGGACAGAGAAAATACAAGAAACACAAGAGGATCTCCTCTGACATGTCGATGGAGCCAGACTCATGGGCTTTCCAATGATGTCCTTGAAATTCAAGAAAAATGTGAAGTAGGAAGGAGGGGCTGCAATGATAGACTTAACAAGAATCTGGTTTGGGTGAATCCAAATGTCTTGTAATGTTTGAACATGCCCGAAATAAGGGGAAAACACGGCCAAAACTTATTGAAAACCAGAAAATGGAGAGAAAAGTGGGAGCACACGCAATAAATGAATGAAAGAGAGGGATCTCCACAATTTTATCACTCAGTCCATTGGGCTAATTACAAAAAAACATTGTATTTAATTTATTTAAGGTCTTTTTAAGAACTCCCATTTATTTTCTCACTAAAATAGCTATATCTTTCCTTCTTGTTTTAAGAAATAAAAAAGCATGTTTCTCAGTCGTGTGTTACCTAATCAGGACCTTAAACTGAGATGTTAAACAAACCTACAAAAGGTTCACAAAAACAGCAAAAAGTTTTGAAAGGATATAACTTCTTGGAAATCTCCAACTGAGTGAATTTGTGAATGAGTCAGAAAGCTGTCTTTAATTCTCTAATGGGTTTGTTCCCATGCCATCTGGGAATGCAGTGCTTTGGCATGTCAGCTGATTTTTGGTAGCTGGGGGGTTGGGGAAAGGGGGGATGGGGGAGTTTTGAGGCAAGCGAGAGAACAAGGGAAATTTTGACAGGAGCGAGGGTGAGAAAGAGAGACGGAGGCCAGAGAAGTGCAAGTTGTGGAGATGTAGGAGGGAGAGAAAAAATAAAGCCGAAGGAGTGACACATGAAAATTAAACACTCAATAAATAGGGATCTATAATGCGGCAGGTTAAATCCATGGGAACAAAAGGCAGTGGAAGAGGAGGAAGGTGTAAAATAAAAACCTGTGGCCAGAGATGAACTTCAGATCATTTCAAATCAAAATGGTAGGTTGTGGGTTGTGGGGGTGATGATAAAAACAGCTTGACTGTGTTGAGGAAATCTTAAATATGTTAAGATGTAAATGCTGATGATATTTGCTAGTGTGGATTTTGAAAACACAGTTGCCTACTTTATGAAGAACACACCAAGCAAAGAAAAGCCTGATAACATTTCAACAACTTACACATCCAAATTACTGACTGTTAACTACATTTTAGTGCTAATGAGAAGTGTAATTAGCACATCCATTTTGCACACCATGACATCCCGATTTCAAATATTCCAATGGGATGGTAAACCATAAACTAATCGTGGAAACTGGTTCAAGACTTATAAACCACAAACATTACATATAAGTACATTGTGTGCCTAATTTAGTGTACGTGGTGACAAAAACAGATACAAAGTAAATGACTGTACCATTAAATAAGCGGTTAAGCCTTGTTTTGGCTTATAGTGGTCTGATGAATTAATGAACGAACTGCTTCACATTGCACCAACATCAAACACTTTTACTTCATGGGTGTGGTGTCATCCATTCAGGTTCAACATAGATACTAAAGATGGAAGAAAAAAAACATGTGGTGACTTTTTATGTGTATTTCAGGAGGGACAGAATGGCACAGGACTGGAGACCCCTGACTTAACAGATGACAGAAAAAGTGGTAGACCTTTGGAAATGGGCAAGCAAACGGGATGGAAGAATGGCATAGGACCAGCACAGAGATCCTGGTCACATCTGCCCGTTTGTTTAGTGTGTGCATGTGCAAGTGTATGTACGTGTGTGTGTCAATGTGTGTTTCGTGTACACATAAAGTAGAAGACACACAGGTACACACACAGACAAACAGGTCAGACAGACACTAAACAAGTTAATTAAACCTACCTAGAGGAACTTTAAAGCATCCCGAAAAAAAGGAGTGATGTGAAAGGACAGGTAGTGGAGGACCAAGGGAAGGAAAAAAGGAAAAGAGGGGGGAAAGAAGGGATGATACAACTAAAAGAAGAGGAATATGGTAGGCTGTAGTTGTTCTTTTTAAAGAATTCTGTCCAGCTTTCATTCAGTGAATGCCAGAGTTTTTTGTTGGAGGGGGGCAGGATGGATGGAGAAAAGGATGGTCCGACCGGAGATGGGAAGGAGGGACTGATGGAGGAGTGGAGTCGGAGCAAATTCAGAACCGAGGGCCACGGAAAAGAAAAGGAAAGGAAAGAACGGAATAAAGCCCCTCTCCCCTTCTTTCCCTGCTCCAGTGTGTGTCATAGGTAGACAAAATTGTACACCATGTAGATGGAGAAATAAATCAGGAGGCAAATGATGGAGAGCGCAAACAGGTGAAAAGAAGATGCGCCTCCCAGCACCACAATGAGGAAAAAGAAAAAAACAAAACGAAAGAAAAAAACGAATATCCCAGCGACTTCCGTTTTTCCCTCCTGTCCTCTTTTTCTCTCTCTCCTTTAACTGAGGGGTAGATTGCAGGAGGTGATGTCTGTCTGTCAGTTCCTTCCTCCTGTCCTCCTTGTTGCAGTTGATTCTTGCTTTCTGTTTTGTGCTTTCTTTTTCCTCCCACTCTCTGGTGACTTGTTGAAATGGAGTCCTTCGTTTAAAGTGTGAAATAGCCCTTTTCCATGGACAGTGACTGAGGGAGCGCAGAGGGGAAACTGGCTGCAGAGGTGCTAGCAGTTACACTGTCTGCCTATGAATGCCCCAATGTGTGCTCTCTCTCTCTCTCTCTCTCTCTCTCTCTCTCTCATTCCGCACTTACTGGTTCAAAAAGGGAAGGAGTGGGAGAGACAGAGGGAGGTGTGAAGAGGGAGCCCTCTACAGGATTATATATCAACTGCGAGAGAAATTAGTTGAAAAATTAGTTGTTAGATGTGCAATTTGGGTGGTATTTTCTTCAGTCTCTATGTTTCACAGTCAATGGATTATGAGGGGTTTCAGAAAAAAATCTTTAAAAAAAAAAATCACTTTCTCTGAAATGATCATTTGGAGGTTTTGACAATGCCTAGGACAATGTGTAGAACCATCCTCCAGTGGGACAAACAGACAAATCCAAGGCAGTTTTCATTAACTTGATAGTTATACACAAATTATCTCCAATGTTCAGATTTAAGAAATTAATGAGACCCCTTGCTTCTATTTTTCAGACGTTTCTCTTTTATGTAAAGCATGGTTTCTAAAATGTTTTCTCTTCTGTCTTATTTTAACTTGTGTTCACTCCCATCCCTCCCCCTCACATTGTATTGTCAGGACCTCTATCAGTCTTTTGATTTCTGACTTGAGCTTGTCCTTGCCTCTTCTTTTAATCCTTTCATCTTATGTGTCTTTCTCTCATCTCTGGTTAGACAGTTTGTCTCTTTAACTTATCTGCTCCAACTGTCAGAAAGGAAAGGAAATAAGAGATGAACTGAGTATGAGGAGAGATCAAGGATTACAGGAGACCATTTTCAAATAATTTTTTTTGATGTTTTTGGTTTTAAGATAAGATAAGATAAGATAAGATAAGATAAGATAAGATAAGATATACCTTTATTCGACCCATAGTGAGGAAATTTCTTATGTTAAGGTATATCTTAAAATGCTAATTGTATTGCCCCTGACTATAACCAGGAGCAAAGCAAAAAGAACCAACCATACAAAGCAATTGCTTGTAAAAGAGTCCCAAGGATCCCAAGAGTCCCGAAAGATATCCATCCATTCCTTGTATTTTTCAAACAACCACTGATCAGTTCCCTGCTCTAAACGTCTGGAAAGTGGTAATGAACTGCTCAGTTAAATCCAATGTGAGCAGTAGAATTTACAAAGCTATGCTTTACTTTAGCATTTCAACTTTGATGTAGTTACTTTGCAATACTCCTCTGTAACCAACATCCCTTTATTTTCCTCTTATAAAAATCAATTAGCCAGCACAGTTAGCCCATGTGTTTGAGCATCTGTATAAAGCTAGCAGTTTATTAGTTAGCTAATGTCAATACAGAATTTAAACCAAGTGGTGCCACGAAACACCTGAAATTACAGGAAAGTTCAGGAGAAATTTGATACCTTACAGGCCTGAATGAAATCCAGCTGAAACATCTGGCAGCACTGAATCTTTTCCAGGGAGCAGGTCACCTTCTTAAATTTTAAACATGGTCCCAACTCTGAGCTCTTCTATTAAATAAAATGTTAGTTCGTGTAACCAAACCTGCTGATAAAAACACAAATTATACAAATTAATTTATATATAATATGTCTGATACCATGCAATGTTAAATACTGAAAGGATTAGTTTATTTTAAGTCAGAATTTAAAAAGGAATATTGTGTTAATGGACTGTGGGAATTGTGCTGGGGTGGCCTTGTAGTGTGTAATGTTAATGTGTATTTTGCTTACAGGGTTCAAGTGTTAAGAAATGTCACTGATTGCGTGAACAGGTGTAAACCTCAACTCCTGTTAGTAATCTGATTAGGGAACTTTCATGTGAATACTTAAGGGTTTACTGACACCACGTGGTAGACTTTGAGTATTACCCCATACAACGAATTAGAAAAAGGTATTTTGTGGACACCTAATGGCCAAAAGCATTCATGCAAAAAGTCACTGACAGTGAAAAATAAGGAGAATGCTGAGAATGAAGAATATACTGGGTCAAGCTGGTGACAAGTTGATGGGGTAGACCTTGCACCTATGAGAAATTCAAATCTAAAATGATTTAGACTTATTCAGACTGAATATTTGTCCAAGTTCATTTTCAAATGAATGACATTCATTTTAATGTGTTTTTTTTTATTTATTAGGAATTCAAATCCTGATATAGCATCAGTTGTTTAGGCGACACACATAAACAGATCTCTTGGACAGCTGATGAAGTATTTTTGTCTGAAACCTCGTGACTGTCTGGAAACTATGTGCATTTTACCTCAACTTTTACTTAGTTCATCTAACACTAAAGGCTTGTCTGGCTCCCTGCCAAGCATGGAAGATTTAATTAATTGAAATACTAAAATTCCTTACCCCAAGCCAGAGAATTGGAGCAGCGGGGGTGGTATTGCAGTCGGTTTACCACACCATTGTAACAATAAGAGAGTTGGGTTCAAAAGTCACAGCTCTCAATCTACCGGTCAATCTTCGTTCCTACCCTCACCCACGGTCATGAGCTTTGGGTCATGACCGAAAGAACCGATACAGGCAACCGATCATGGATCCTGAGAAAAAAATGGGTTTTCTCAGGAATGTAGCTTGGTTTTCCCTTAGAGATACTATGAGAAGCTCAGCCACCCTTTGCATGGAAAGGAGTCAGTTGAGGTGGTTCAGTCATCTGGGAAGGATGCCATCAGGACGCCTCCCTAGTGAGTGGTTCTTGGCACGTCCAGCTGGAAGGAGGCCACAGGGCAGACCAAGTGGAGAGATTATATCTGCAAACTGGCCTGGGAACGCCTTGGGATCCACCAGTCCAAGTTGGTTGAAGGGGGTTCCCTGCTGGACCTGCTACCCACACGACCCAATTTTGGATAAGAGTTTGAAGATGGATGGATGAATGGATGGTTGGATGGAAATACAATAATTAACTGTAATAATTACAATATTAGACTACTAAATACTACTATATTATAACTGTAGTAGTATATTAGTACTATAGTACTGAATTTAAGGAATGCCTTGGTCGGTTCATTATATGACCTGCAGGTGTGTTAAAGCCACCTCATTCATGATTTTATATCGGTTAAACTTCTTATTAACTGCATACAATACCAGTCAAAATTTGGACAAAAATTTTTTTTTGATTATTTTAATTGTTTATCTTTATTTTTATTGTTTTCAATCTTACGTATTAATGCTGATATACACCTTTTTGATGGGAGCTTTCCACACTAATGGCATTGTCTTAGTCAGCCTCGCAAGGTATTCATCTGGAAAGGTTTTCAAGCAATCTTAAAGGAGTTCCTAGAGGTGTTGAGTACAGTACTTGTTGGCTGCTTGTCCTTCAATCTCCAATTAATCCCAAATCATCTCAGTTGGATTTAGGTCGGGTGATTGTGGAAGCCAGGTTATCTGATACAGCACTGTATTACTCTCCTTTTTGGACCAATAGTTCTTATACAGTTGCATCTCTAAATTAGAATATCATCAAAAAAGTTCATCAAGCACAGCGATACCATGGTATATAAACCAGGTATTAGTACTTTTGGCAGTGTAGGCAGGTGCCAAGTCCTGCTGGAAAATTTAATCAGCATCTTCATAAAGCTGATCAGCAGAGGGAAGCATGAAGTGCTCTAAAACCTGGTAGATGGCTGCACTGACCTTAGACCTGATAAAACAGAGTGGACTTCAAGCAGCTTGGATTCTGTGCCTCTCCTCTCTTCTTCCAGACACAGGGACCTTAATTTTTAAATGAAATGGAAAATTTACTTTCTTCTGAAAAGAGGACTTTGGCCCACGTAGCCCATTGTAGCCCATGTACTAGATATGTGGTACTGTATGTGGTGGGTCTTGAAGCACTGACTCCAACTGCTGTCCACTCCGGTTGAATCTCCCCCAAATTCTTGAATGGGCTTAGTTTCACAATCCATTTAAGGCTGCCATTATCCCTGTTGCTTGTGTACCTTTTTCTACCACATTTTTCAACTTTCCATTAATGTGCTTGGATACAGCACTCTGTAAACATCCAGCCTCTTTAGCAATGACCTTTTGTGGCCCCCTGAACCAGACTGAGAGACCATTTAAAGGCTCAGAAAACTTTTACAGGTGTTTTGAGTTAATTAGTTGATTAGCGTGTGACACCATGAGTCTCCAATATTTTCACAATATTCAAATTTTCTGGGATACTGAATTTTGGGTTTTCATTAGCTGTAAGCTATAATCATAAAAAGTAAAAGAAATAAACACATCAGAAATATATCAGTCTGTGTAGTGAATCTATATAATATATGAGTGTCACTTTTTGAATTAAATTATGTAAATAAATCTACTTTTTGATTATATTCTATTGAGATGCACCTGTATAACCAAGACGTGTGTTTGGGGTCATTGCCCAGTAGGAAAACAAATGATGGTCCCACTAAATGCAAACCAGATGTTAAGGCATGGCATGTTGCTGCAAAATGCTGTGGTAGCCATGCCGGTTAAGTGTGTCCTCAACCATCACGCCTCCTCCTCCATGCTTCACAGTGGGAACCACGCATTCACCCTCTCTATATCTAACTTATCTAAGACATGGAGGTTAGAACCAAAAGTCTCACATTTGCACTCATCAGACCAAAGGACAATTTTCCTGTCTTATTGATCTAATATCCATTCCTCGTGTTTCTTGGCCCGAACAAAGCTCTTCTGCTTTTTTTTAATCCAAAGTAATGGTTTATTTGTTAATTCGACTATAAAGGCCTGACTCATGCAGTCTCCTCTGGACACTGGATGTTGAAATACATCTGCTTGACCTTCAAGAAGCATTTATATGGGCTCTAATCTAATGTATGAAAGTCAAAGGTTTCTAAGCCTGGTCATTTTAATAAATGTATCCTCTGCAGCAGAGGTAGCTCTTTGTTTTCCCTTTGTGTGATGGTCCTCATGAGAGCCAATTTCATCAGAACGTTTGATGGTTTTGGTCACTGCTCTTTGTGATACATTCATCGTTCTTGAGATTTTTCACCTCGACTAAACTATATTGCTTAAAGTATTGATGGACCGTCTTTTTTTCTTTACTTAACTGAGTATTTATTGCCATAATATGGATTTGTTCAGTACTTATATTGCAGTAATAGGGCTATATATATGGAATTTATTTGCCGTAGTGTATGCCTCTGGCAATAGACTCAGACAACCTCTGTCATGTCGTGGCACGAGGAGGCAGACGCAGATGCAGGTTTCGTTTTAACAATGTTTTATTTTTTTCTTTTGTTAGCAACAAACAAACAATACAGTGGAACCTTGGATTGCGAGTAACATGGTTTATGAGTGTTTCACAAGACAAGCAAATAAATTTTTATTTAAGAAATGAGCAAGTGTTGGTTTACGAGTACTGAGTATCATGTATCACGCATGGGCCTCTTATTTTGACACCAAGTATCACTCTTGCACTGCGGAATTGTGGGTAATCGTCTCCTCTGGGTCTTAGTGCTCATCTCTTACTGGTATAATCAACATCTCCCTCTGTGTTTCAGTGTCTCCTATGTGTGTGTGTACGCGCGTAATTTGACACTGACACATACACACACACACACACACACACACACAGAGACACGGACACACACTCTTTTTACCCCCCCTCCCCGGCTTCACTCCAGCACACAGAAACTCAGCTCTGTCGCGATTCTTTTCAAAGTACTGGTTCATTTGTTTTGTTTTGTTTTACTTTACAGCAGTGATTCTGTTAGTATGCGCTCATGCCAGTGTCATTAGTGTGTGTGTGTTTGTTGTGAAACTTAGAAAGCGAGGTGGGGAGAGGAAAGAGAAGTGTTACTGTGTAAAACGAGGCGAGGGAAGGGGCTAATTCCACACACACGGCGCCTGCACGCACAAACGGAAACACTTATCTGTCGTGATTTATTTTTTACTTTTTTTAAAGGTAAAGTGCAGGTTAATCTGTTTTATTTTAACTTTATATATTGTATTAATTATTTTTATGTATTTATTTTTTGGGCTGTGGAACGAATAACTTGAGTTTTTTATTATTTCTTATGGGAAAATCTGATTTAATTTACGAGTATTTTGGAATACGAATTATGTAACGAATTATGCTTGTAATTCAAGGTTCCACTGTAGCCCAAAAACAAAATGATAAGGGTGACCCAGGATGGGTCTGCAGGTGAACAAACAATGAACAACCACAACAATAAATCAACAAATAAATAGAAGAAGTAAACTGAAGACGGCTGAGAAACTCTCAGCCTTGACCTTGACCTTGGTGATGGTCTGTTCATGCAAACGTGGCCTGAGCCTGCAGACACTGTTCAGTCCTGGGAGAACAAAGGCACAAGTATATTGCAGTCTCACACACATAACACAGAAGGTGCACAACAGAGAATGGATGAGGTGCTACGGGTTGGACTGGAATAAATAGGGAGACACACGGGGGAGACACAGGTGAACTTAATTTGAAAACTTAAGTGAAAACAGTACACACGTAGACACACTAGGTGGAGAGATCTTATTCCCCGGCATTGCAGTGGCACAGGTGTTACAGTACCTCCCCTATCTCTCCCCTATCCCCCCCCCCCTTCCCAGGACCGGCTTCCCGAGGGTGGTGTGAGCGCTCTCTTCACGTTACCAAAGGGAGTAAGGGCATCGTGGTACCGAGCGATCCGGCAGGGCCCGATGGAAAGCAGCAATGAGCTCCTGGTTTAAGATGTCTCGGAGCCGTAATCTTCTCAATCAATCCACTAGATATTGGAGGGAACCCTCTCTCCTCCCGGAGTCTAGAAGTTCCTTGACTTTGAACGCGGGGGCGCCTTCTATCTCCACAGCCCCAGGGAGCGCTGACTCTGCTACACCATCGTCCAGCGGCCCCCGGATCACTGGCCTGAGAAGGGAAATATAAAAGACAGGGTTAATGCGTAAGTGATTAGGAAGCTGTAATTTAAAGGATATCGGATTTACTTGGGAGAGGATGGAGAAGGGACCTATGTATCGAGTGGGGTGAGTTTGCAGCAGGGGAGAATAAGGTGAAGGTCCTGTGTCGAGAGCCATATCCTATCACCTACCTGGAGCAGAGGACTTTTTCTTCGCCATCTATCGTCAAACTTTTTAGTGACGAACTAAAACTTTAAGTGACAAACTGCTTGGGAGATCTTCTTGTGTGCATCCTGCCATACTTTTTCCGTTCTTTTAAACCACTGATTCACCGAATCCCGGGTGGTGCTGTAACCTCTTGCAGACGGAAGTCTAGAGAGAGCTGATTGGCCGAGCTCTCTCAGAGGGGAGGGATGAGAGGTACATAGTGCTCCCACATTAATCACGGCTCTACAGCCAGTCAGGGGCGTCTGTGAGCTCGCGCAGTGGAAGGAGCAGATAGCGCTGTCCTCCGAGTGTGTTACGCCGCCCCCAACGGTGCGCGAGCGAGCAGTTCGAAAAGAGGCGGTCGCTGACGTCACGTGGTTCAGAAGAAACACGTGATGGTCTTCGGCCCTCCCGGCTGAGTGGTAGTAGTAGTCTTAATGTGGGAGCCCCCTAGTGACGGGGAGGAATTGGACACGACTAAAATTAAGGAGAAAATCTGGGAAAAATCCAAAAAAAAAAAACACTAATCCACCATGGGTACATCGGTGGGAGTGGCATCCCAGGGACAGTGCGGTGGCTGATGCCCAAGCACACACTGAAACGGCGTTAGGCCAGTTGCGGAGTGACATAATGAATTTTAAACATATTCCACCCAGATTAAACAGTCTGCCCATTTATGTTGTCAACTGCTACAGTATGCCTGGAGATATTTTGCGAGTTCTTGGACAATCCGCTCTGCCTGCCCATTAGACTCGGGATGATAGCCCGACGTGAACAGTGGTCCCCAACCTCTGAAAGAAAGCTTTCCACACCCTGGCGATAAATTGGGGACCACGATCAGAAACAATATCTTCCGGAATGCCGTAGCAACGAAGCACTGTTGTGAATAGGGTTTCTGCTACCTGGAAGGCTGATGGGAGAGAGCTAAACGGGATGAATAGACATCCCTTGGAGAAGCGATCTACTACAACAAGGATTGTTGGGTACCCTTTTGACACTGGCAGATCTGTTACAAAATCCACAGCGATGTGGGACCACTGTCTGTTTGGTGTTGGCAGGGGCATTAATTTCCCAACCGGCAAACAGCAAGGACTTTTGTCGCCGCGTAGATAGCGCAAGATAAAATGACTGTTCTCACGGTTTCCCGCATGTTCGGCCACCAGAACTTCCGTTCCAGGAGCTTAAATGGGTGTCCAGATGTGAAACTTGTGTGTGCTTGTATCGTCACTCGCGAAGTGGCTCAACATATCCCTGAACGAACCGGTTCAACATATCCCTGAACACGTAATTCATGAACCCCTGAAACCCCGCAAGTGCGGTTACCAGACCATACGCCATCATGTTGTATTGATAGTGCCCTGATGTCGTGCTAAATGCAGTCTTTCATTCATCGCCCCTTCCCACACGAACGAGATTATAAGCACTGCGGAGGTCGAGTTTTGTGTAGATGGAGGCGCCTCGGAGTTGGTTGATAGCAGCCGGCACCAGCGGCAGTGGGTGCTTGTATTCTATTGTAACTGCATTGAGACCACGGTAATCAATACAGGGGCGTAGCCCCCCGCCTTTCTTTTCGATAAAGAAGAAACCTGCCGAAGCGGGAGATGTGGACCTGCTGATGAGCCCCTGCCGGAGAGCCTTGCTCACATATTCTTCCATAACCCGGGTTTCCTCCACGGAAAATGGATAAATGCGTGAGCTAGACGGTGTTTCCCCCGGCAAGAGCTCTATCGCGCAGTCCTACGGCAGCTGCCCTAATACTAAACACGTATCTAAAATGCTCGTACTCTGATGGTCCACTAATAGATACTTGGGCGCTTGGACTCTCAATGGATGTTGTTTGGACCGTCAATGCTGATGGTGTACATGTTTTGGCGCATCTAGGTGCCCAGGATATGATGCGAGAGTTAGCCCAATCGAAATTGGGATTGTGGGAGCTGAGCCAGGGTAGACCCAGCATGACGGACTGATCTGACCAAGGGAGCACAAAAAATTTTAATTTCTCGGTATGACCGGGAAAAGTTAATCGGAGTGGCACAGACATTTGTTCAATAGGCGATTGTTTTAGATTTTGACCATCCAGAGCTTTAACTGCGATTGGTTATGGAAGCTTCGACACAGCAGTGGGGAAAGGATAGCGGAGGAGATTAAATTTCCAGCCGACCCGGAATCTATCAGAGGAAAAACAAAGAGTGATTATCATAGGAAATTTGTGCCTGTAAACAAAAAGAATGGTGAGTGCGAGGTGGTGTGTGAGACATTATTTTGAGTAACGGACAGGTGCTGATCTTGTGTTTGTCCTCCCCACAGTACAGACATAACCCCGATGTCATCCTCCAATGCCTCTCCTGGGCCGTCAGGCGGGAAATGTTCACGTCCATGGGTTCTGGATGAGCTCCTTCGCGCAGTTCTAATGGGGGGGTGCTGAGGCTGTCGCAGCGGCTGAACTCCGGCAGGCTAGTTCTAGTTGAACTTTTAGTTGAAGTCCGTCTCGAAATCTGGCTCGAAATCACACCAGCCACTCTCCGCCACCAACACTCGAAATTTAACCGCATAGTCCGCGACTGTGGCGTTTACTTGTCGCAGCCTCAGCAGTTGTTGTTCCCCCGAATTCCCGTGATCGAGATGATTGTACACTGCACAGAAGGATTTGATGGACCAATCGTAGCTGGACGTGGTGATCCCGTCTGCGCTCCAAACCGCTGTTGCCCAGTCCATTGCAGACCCTGCGAGCTGTTGAGTGACGAAGCTTATCTTTTGCCGCTCCTTCAATTCCGTGTAGTCTGCCAGGAACAGCTCACAGGCCAGGAGGAAACGTTTGCACCCCTACGGATTTCCTGCATATTTTTCCGGAGTGGTGGGGTGTGGTGGTGAGGGTTCGGAGCGCCGGCGTGGAGAGAGGGATGGGACTGGACATAGGGACTACACTATGGGCCAAGTCATTCACCACATCATGTTGTTGGCCTCAGAGATACTCGAGAATCCTCTGGCAGAGGGGGTTCAGCAAGTCATCCTCTGGCAGGGGGATTCCTTCCGTGTCCTGGAAGGTCCATTCTTCTGTCATGTCGCGGCACGAGGAGGCAGACACAGATGCAGGTTTTGTTTAAGCAATGTTTTTTTTTTGTTTGTTAGCAGCAAACAAACAATAGTCCAAAAACAAAATGATGAGGGTGACTCCCCAGGCTGGGTCTTCAGGTGGACAAACAAAAAACAACCACAACAATAAATCAACAAATAAATAGAAAGAGTAAACTGAAGACGGCTGAGAAATTCTCAGCCTTGACCTTGGTCACGGTCTGTCCACGCAAAGTGGCCCGAGCCTGCAGACACTGTTCAGTCCTGGGGGTCAAAGGCACAAGTATATTGCAGTCTCACACACATAAAACAGTGCACACGTAGACACACTAGGTGGAGACAAAGCGCCGGCTCAGTAATCCGGCGAACTAGATCTTATTCCCCGGGACTACGGTGGCACAGGTGTTACAACCACTTTCATATCCAAGATGATTATTTCACCTTGTCACTGCTGGACCATGATATTCATCTTTATTGTCTTTTTTTTTTTTTTTACATAATACTGTACCCACCCTTCCTCTGCAACAACCCTTCCTGTGACAAGACAACTGATGGTATAAAAAATTACAAAGGCAAGAAATGTCACAAATGAACTCTTGGCAAGAAACACCTGTGAACTGAAAACCATTCGATGTGACTAACTCATGAATTTGATAAGAGAGCACATATATCTAAAAATTTTAAACATGTTGGGTTTTTAACACTTTTTCAGTTACTACATAATTCTATACCTGTTCCTTCATAGCTTGAATGTCTTCAGTATTAATCTACAGTTTTGAAAATATAAATAAAAAAGGTCTAGGCGACATTGTCCGGTTATCCTATCAATGGATTTTCACAATCGAATTACATGATGTAATCCAAGCTAGAGACGGTCTAAGAAAATATTACAGCATGACTTTTTTTTGCCAGGCAGAGCTTAATTATATAAGAATGTATTAAAATCATAATCTACAAAGCTGTTCTTCAAATTGTGCTAGATGTACTGGCCAATTTCTTAATAAAAAAAAACAAAATTTGTGGATTTGGCCTAAATCAGAGCTTACTAAATAGATCTGTATGAAATGTACAGTATTTGCTAGTTTGCATTTGCATTTAACAATAAAATGTATTCCAAGCCTATGCTTTTGCATTTTCTTTTTCTGTGTCACAAGGGAACAGAACACATCCGTCAGATAGCCGGAAAAAGAAGGAGCCCGGAGACAAACTGTGTTTAGTGCAAACTTTTATCAGCCTTCTCAGCGTCACAAAAATACAATACAAATGCAAGAAAAATCAAAGAAAAGAAAAGTGCAAGAGTATAAGACGTTTCGGGAGGAGAGCAGCACACGCGCACCTGCTCCATCTTCTTCTCCTCGCACACCTGCTCCGTCGCACACACTCTGGGGGTGGGTCAGCACACCTTAAAAGGGCAACAGACAGGCATACATACATGCAGTGGTATAACGCTGTAGCGGCCGTAACATATTCCCCCCTACAGAGAAGAGGCTGTCCTCAGCCGTACACAACATAAGGACAGTTGCAAATCCATGACCATACATGAAAACATTGAATTACAAAAATCCGTTCCATGCCATACCCACAAGAGCACATACCAACATGTCAGTGAAAAACCATGCAGCACCGTGTATGCTGACCAAACAAAACTACAAAAAAAATTAAATATACATTGTTTTGCACCTTACATTAGGAACAATGTTATCAGAAATAACAAAAATATGCAATGAAACATAGGAAATGTGTACGCTCTAAACACCATAGACCTTTAAGTCAACACGACCCCTACCGCTTAAAGTCAAGTTTGTCGGTATGGTAGTCATTAGTCCATTTCCTTTGTGACCAGTTTGTGGTAACTCTTGGAACAAGTCCACAGTCGTGGCCAAAAGTTTTGAGAATTACATAAATATTGGAAATTGGAAAAGTTGCTGCTTAAGTTTTTATAATAGCAATTTGCATATACTCCAGAATTTTATGAAGAGTGATCAGATGAATTGCATAGTCCTTCTTTGCTATGAAAATTAACTTAATCCCCAAAAAAACTTTCCACTGCATTTCATTGCTGTCATTAAAGGACCTGCTGAGATCATTTCAGTAATCGTCTTGTTAACTCAGGTGAGAATGTTGAAGAGCACAAGGTCATTATGTCAGGCTAATTGTGTTAGAATGGCAGACTTGACATGTTAAAAGGAGGGTGATGATTGAAATCATTGTTAACCATGGTGACCTGCAAAGAAACGCGTGCAGCCATCATTGCGTTGCATAAAAATGGCTTCACAGGCAAGGATATTGTGGCTATTAAGATTGCACCTAAATCAACAATTTATAGGATCATCAAGAACTTGAAGGAAAGAGGTTCAATTCTGTTAAGAAGGCTTCAGGGCGTCCAAGAAAGTCCAGCAAACGCCAGGATCGTCTCCTAAAGAGGATTCAGCTGCGGGATCGGAGTGCCACCAGTGCAGAACTTGCTCAGGAATGGCAGCAGGCAGGTGTGGGCGCATCTGCACGCACAGTGAGGCGAAGACTTTTGGAAGATGGCCTGGTGTCAAGAAGGGCAGAAAAGAAGCCACTTCTCTCAAAAAAAAAAACATCAGGGACAGATTGATCTTCTGCAAAAAGTATGGCGAATGGACTGCTGAGGACTGGGGCAAAGTCATATTCTCGGATGAAGCCTTTTTCCGATTGTTTGGGGCATCTGGAAAAAGGCTTGTCCAGAGAAGAAAAGGTGAGCGCTACCATCAGTCCTGTGTCATGCCAACAGTAAAGCATCCTGAGACCATTCATGTGTGGGGTTGCTTCTCATGCAAGGGAGTGGGCTCACTCACAATTTTTCCCAAAAACACAGCCAGCTTTCTGAGCTTGTAGTTCACATCAGATAAGACTTGAGTGACACAGTAAGGGCCAGAATAAAGTGCTGCCAACTCAGACTTCGAGTGATTACTCTGCCAAGGTCACCAATTGAATAGTGAACACAACGTCTTTCATGAGCTTCCCATAATGAAGACCGCAACTGTTCCATGTAAGAAATGTCAATGTCAAGTTCTTCATCTCCATTCGGTTGAGTCACCAAGTCCAAAGAAGTGTTCAACTCACGTCCGTACAACAACATGGCCGGTGTTTGTCCTGTACTCTCATGAGGAGCAGTACGCAAGGCAAAACAGATTTGAGGGATGTATCTGTCCCACGAGGTGTGTTTGCTGCCCACATACGCCCTGATTGCCGTTTTCAACGTCCTGTTCACCCGATCCGTTGCATTCCTCTGCGGGTGATATGCAGTAGTCAGACGGTGACACTTTGAAAAATAGTCTACAAAGACCAAGATGTAAGCATTTCCATTGGAAGTACGAGGTAAAGGGCCGACAAAGTCAACTCCGACGAATTCCCAAGGCCTTTGAGGACAGATTGGGACCATAAGACCAGCTGGCTTATGCTGACACGGTTTAGTCAATTGGCAGACCTTACAGGAAGACACATACTTTTTCACTTCTGATGACATGTTAGGCCAGAAAAATCTGTGTTTCAAACGTGCTAAAGTCTTAGTCATTCCAAGGTGACCAGCGGTTGTTTGATCATGGTAATATTGCAGCACAGTATTTTTAAGAGATTCAGGAACGTACAGTTTTAAGCGTTTCAGAGGATGGATACCACATGCAGACGCAGGATCATTAAAATATAGTAGTCCATCGTGGACTGAAAACTGAGAACGTTCTTCTGCTATTTCATTTGACTGGGGTGGTGTTTCCATTATTCGTAGAAGATCACCAGTGACTGAGTCATCGAGTTGCAGTTGTTTCACTTGCAAACGGTCAGAAAGGGGTAAGGTTGTCGCTGAGCGAAGTTCAAGTACACCAATTATAGCATACTCTGGTAGTATGTCCATTGGAGACTCATCACTCTGCAGAGGATTCCTTGACAGTGCATCAGGTACTTTGTTACGCTCACCAGGTTTATGTATAACGTCGAAGTCAAAATCTTGAAGACGAAAAGACCATCAAGCAAGTCTACCAGTGGGATTTGGATGTGACATCAGCCATTTCAACCCACTGTGGTCAGTAAAAATCGTGACATGTAGACCTTTAACATACAGCAGGAAGTGTTCGAGTGTCCAAATGACTGCAAGGCATTCTTTTTCAGGAGTGGAATATGGTTTTTCAGATTTATGAAGGGTTCTACTTGCAAATGCCACCACCACTTCCCTACTTTGCACATCTTTTTGCATCAATGCAGCCCCTAGACCAATGTCACATGTGTCGGCATGAAGAAAGAAAGGTAAGGTAAAGTCAGGAAAACTCAATACAGGTGCCATTGTTAATTTTTGCTTCAGATGCTCAAATGACTCTTGACATGCAGTGTCCCAGGTGAAAGGGTTGTCTTTTTTTGTGAGTGTGAACAAAGGCTCAGCAAGATGTGCATAATCCTGTATGAATCTTCTGTAATACCCCGAAAGGCCTAAAAATTGTCTCACTTGTCTCGCATTCCCAGGGGCTTCAAAGTTCAGAACAGCATTGACTTTTCCTTGATCAGGAAGAATACCATCTGGACAAACTCTGTATCCCAAAAAATTTCAATCTTTACGACAAAACTGGCACTTGGCTAGCTTAATAGTTAAGCTTGCAGATCTTAACCGGAGAAAAACATCTTTCAGATCCTTGAGGTGCTGTTCGAAGGTGGGTGATGCCACGACGATATCATCAAGATAAACAGCACAGGATTTGTTGATAAGGCCAGCCAGAACACTGTTCATTAGTCTTTGGAACGTTGCGGGGGCGTTACACAACCCAAAAGGAAGGACACAGAATTGGAAAAGACCGCAATGTGACACAAAAGCAGTTTTAGGTCTAGAGCTTTCAGCCATAGGAACTTGCTAATACTCCTGAGAGTGATCAATCGTTGTCAGGAATTTCCCCCTAGAGAGGAAGTCCAGGGACTCATCAACTCTCAAGTCTTTAACTGTAAATTGATTTAATCCCCGGTAGTCAACACAAAATCGTGGTTCGCTACCTGGCCTTTGAACAATGACAACATGGGCAGCCCACGGTCCAACTGCGGGTTCAATGATTCCTTCCTTTAACATTTTCGCTATTTGTTCATCAATCAACTGTTTTTTTGCAGGAGAAGTTCTGTAAGGAGGTAAGTGAACTGGTTTTTCATTACTAGTATCAATGTGATGTTCGGCTAATGACGTACGTCCCAAGCGTCCGTCAAAAAGATCAGAAAAGTTTTCAAGCACTTCTGTCATTTGTTCTCTTTCTGTAAAACTTAAGCAAGCTTCATCCATTTTTTGAGAAAGTACAGAAGATGAGACATCCATGAGGAACAGACTACTACTCGAATCATTCATGTCACTGCCCTCCATTTCATCAGCAATCAAGGGATTGTTCCCACAAAAACTGTTCTTGAAGGAATGTGAATAGTGACAGAAGCACGCTGCATGAAATCCATCTCAAGGACCAAAATAGATTGCAGATGTGTAACAACAGCAAAACGCTGATAAAAGCGCCCTCCCATGAATCCAAAATTCAACCAGGTAACGCCAACAGGATCGCAAGTACTGCCATTGGCCAGAAAAATTGGTGAAGTAGTCCATGGTTTAATGTTAGCCTTCAATTTAGGGTGAGTTTGAACGATATCAGCTCGAACAGCCGAAAGAATTTTCCTGAGTGTCTGCCAGAGGAATGTCCATCATGTGTGGCCCTATGTTCCGGTAAGTTTAAACTCCCAGAAAGAGTAGGCATCATCTGAGCATCTATAGGTTTAACGTGACCTGAATCTGTCTCAGAATATGAATTACATTGATGAATTACATTGGTGAAGCCAGGAAGTAAGCATTTGAAGCAGTGAATTTCCGTGTTCATCTTTGTTTTTTCTCTCACTGTGTAAGGAAGACATGCACCTCAGCCCAAAACAACATGAAGCTCATGTGCTCTAAGAAGGAGATCTATTCCGGAGGAAACAGATGTACCATAGAGAGAAATTCTGTACTTTTTGAGTGAGTGCTTACAGATTAAATCTACTTGCTCACATTCAGGTGGCGGAGTTTTCAATTTTTTTAACTCACTTAACATGTGAGCCACAAAAGTAGGGAAAGGCTCCTCAGGAGTTTGAAAACGGTCCAAGATACCCCTCATGATTTGTTCTTGGTTATCAGATGGAAGAAAAACCGTTTTGAACAACTCACAAAATTGTGTCCATGAAGTTATGTGTGAACTAAGAACGGAAAACCACTTCTTTGGTCCCTTCCCTAAAAATTAAGATAGGTTAAAGAGAATTTGTGTGTCATTTAAGTCAAGTGAAGTTCTGTACCCATTGACAGACTGTAACCAATCTTCAGGATGCACACGTCCATTACCTGTAAACACAGGTGGCTCCAGTCTTGACTGATAGAGCACAGATGCCAGAATTCTACTGGTATTGGTCACATCAGATGAATTCAATTGTGGAGAGAAAGTTACATTTGTTGCACAAGCATCAACAGTATTCATACCTTGATATGGCGCACGGTCCGAAGGAATGTGCGGAGTGGAGCTGGCCACTGGATTGCATCAACACCACAAGGTTCAAGATGTCTCAATAATTTCTGCTGCAACTCAAGAGAATCACTTAGACATTTTTGCAAAACTGACACTTCAGCTGTTAGAGCTTCAACTTGAGATTTTAAGCTTTTTTTTGTTTCTGCGACCTCTGCTTCTGTCTCCAGGTAGGTTCGGATAAAGGGTGAATCGACTCAAAGTCAGGGTAAGTAGCCATTGCTGTATGTATACAGTCACTTAAATGACAATGTAAATGTGAAACAATAGAAAATGTTGAATATATAACAGAAGAAATAAATTTCAGGCGAATATACACAATGTTCACTTCACTATGGACAATTTAGAATTAAACAGGTCACACAAGTATGCTGTTCAAATGTCACAGTTGAACAAATATAAAAAATCATGTATAGAAAATGCACTATAATGTAATCAGAAACTGTAAATAGTTTAATTTAGGGAAGTTAAATACAAGTTGGAGAAGAGAGAGAGCAAAACAGACCAGACCGGTGGAAGTTTCTCTGCACAGCTCTGTTCGAGTAAAGCACCAAAAATAGATCCAAAAATCCTCAAAAGCAACAAATGTTCACTGAAAAAAGTTCAGCTTTCAGCTTCGCAAAAATATCCACCGGCAATATAAAATGAGCCGTTAATGTTAGTTCATGGGTGAAAAATATGAAAATCAGGCAATAAACTCTTCACAAGGCATTAAAGTCTACTCCAAAGTGAAATAAAGTTGAATCCAAAATGAAACCCGAAGCAGGAAACCAGGTAATAATTCCAATTAAAAGAGTCAGACAGAGAACAAAGCACAAAATAGAGTTATAATACTGAGTCCAATACCACAGAGAACACGTCCTGACACGTGGAAGAACACATTAGCAAGCTAGTCTTACCGTCCCACACACCATGCGGCGTCACATGAAACTTCCAGAACTTCCGTGAAAAAAAAAGTCTGTGAAAAGACAAAAATTGGAGCGGGGCAGCACTCCTTAAAAGGGCAACAGACAGGCATACATACATGCAGTGGTATAACGTTGTAGTGGCCGTTATACACAATCAGAGAAAAATACTATCTGCCTTCTTCCACATAGATTCCGATCATCCATGTCAGGAAGACCAGTCAGGGTGCAAGTACAGGTTGTCACAATTTTATTGGTTGTAGCAGTCAAGACAAGGAAAAAAAATAAAAACAGTCGCACACTCTAGGATTCTAATCTGTCACCTTTAGCTTTCATTAGAGCATGCAATATGGTCGCCATGTGAAAAAAAGATATTTCTAATGACTTATTGCTATATAACATTGCTGAGTCTAGATCGACCAATTGATCATAACACAGCCTCCAGAGGCTTGTACAGTGGGCACTATGCATGATAGATGCATTGCTTTATTATCTATCCCTCTTACCCTGACACACACACATCACTCTGAAAGTGGGTAAATTTGGATTCATCAGACTACATGTCCTTTTTCCATTGCTCCAAAGTCCAATCTTCCTCGCTAAATTCAAGCCTTTGTCCTGATTATTCTCACTAACAAGTGTTTTTATTTTTATATACAAATATAAATATATTTATATTATATTTTATTTTTTTATGGCCAAACTGTTGTTTAGTCCTAACCCTGTGAGTTCCCATTACATTACGTACTTATGTGGAAATGCTCTTACTTTCACTATTAAACATAGCTATGGTTTTTATTTGTTGATTTTTTTTTTACCTTGCAACTTCACCAAGTGTTTAAGTGATCTCCATTCATGATTTTTTTTTCCAACCACATTTCCGACGACAAAGTGTATAGTGTATAGCACCATCCTTCCATGTTATGATAATGTGCTGAACCCAGTTCCGGTCATTTCAAACCAAGAGCAAGATGTTAAACCAGAAAGAAAATCATGAAATGTGATAACATAACCTCATAAGCATTAGCTAAGTGCCCAGTTGTTTCTAGGCCTCCCCCTGGATTGTGTTATTTATTCAGTTATTCAAGTGGTTGGTATGAAACTCTTAATACACAAGAGGTTCGCATACTTCGGGAGGTGACCCAACAGTTGTCTTCCAATCTATTCATCTATTAGGTAGTTGTACAGCAACTATGTTTATATCTACATATGAATAGCATAAACAAAATGTATCGGTTAGGATTTAGGGCTCATAACAGCACAGAGACGGTGCTGGTTAAAGTAGTAAATGACCTCGTACTGGACACTCATCAGGGTTGTGTCGCTTTGCTTGTGTTACTTAACTTAGTTGCAGCTTTTGACACCATTGATCATAATATGCTCGTTAATAGATTAGAACTGCAGTCTCCTGTCGCAGATCTCATTTTACTGATCGTTATCAATTTGTAGAGTTAAGCGGTGACTAGTCTGAAGTGAAGTTTTGTCTTCCACAAGGTTCGGTTTTAGGCCCATTGCAATTTTCTCTTTATGCTTCCTCTGGGCAAAATAATTATAAGCACCGTATTAGTATCATGGCGGCACGGTGGTGTAGTGGTTAGTACTGTCGCCTTGCACCTCCAGGGTACACCTACAGGTTCGATTCCTGGCCAGGCTCGATTCCTGTCTCTGTGTGAAATGGGGTTTGCATGTTCTCCCCGTGCTTGGTGGGTTTCCTCATGGTACTCCGGTTTCCTCTCACAGTCCAAAGACATGCAGATTAGGCTAATTGGCATTCCCAAATCGTCAATAGTGTATGAATAAGTGTGTGAGTGAGTGTATGTATGTGTGCCCTGCAATGGATTGGCACTCTGTCCTGGGTGTGCCCTGCCTTGTGCCCTAAGCCTCCTGGGATAGGCTCCAGGCCCCTCGCGACCCTAAATACTGGATAAAGCGGTATAGAAGATGAGTGAGTGAGTGGGTATTAGTATCCACTGTTATGCTGATGACACACCGTTATATGTCTCAGCAAAGTCAGATGAGAAAAACCTGCTTTAAAAAGGTGAGCAATGTGTGAAGGACATTAGACACTGGATGCTAATTAACCCTGACAAACAGAACTACTGGTACTAGGACCACTTTCTTACTTTAGAAGTAAGTTTTCTGATCACACAGTGACTCTGGATGGTCTTTCTGCTAGTCCTTACTAGAATTACACACTGTATTTGCTCCCAGGGAAATTTCACACTGATTTTGAAATACTACTATTGACCTAAAGCAGATGCAGGACTTTTTTATGAAAAGCCCCCAAAAAAGTTATGGACTAGCCTTCGAATTGTTTGGGACTCAGACACAGTCTCCGTGTTTAAGTCTAGGCTGAAAATCTATTTGTATTTAGCTATTTACACTCACCTAAAGGATTATTAGGAACACCTGTTCAATTTCTCATTAATGCAATTATCTAATCAACCAATCACATGGCAGTTGCTTCAATGCATTTAGGGGTGTGGTCCTGGTTAAGACAATCTCCTGAACTCCAAACTGAATGTCAGAATGGGAAAGAAAGGTGATTTAAGCAATTTTAAGCAAGGCATGGTTGTTGGTGCCAGACAGGCTGGTCTGAGTATTTCACAATCTGCTCAGTTACTGGGATTTTCACGCACAATCATTTCTAGGGTTTATAAAGAATGGTGTGAAAAGAGAAAAACATCCAGTATGCGGCAGTCGTGTGGGCGAAAATGCCTTGTTGATGCTAGAGGTCAGAGGAGAATGGGCCGACTGATTCAAGCTGATAGAGCAACTTTGACTGAAATAACCACTCGTTACAACCGAGGTATGCAGCAAAGCATTTGTGAAGCCACAACACGCATAACCTTGAGGCGGATGGGCTACAACAGCAGAAGACCCCACCGGGTACCACTCATCTCCACTACAAATAGGAAAAAGAGGATACAATTTGCACAAGCTCACCAAAATTAGACAGTTGATGACTGGAAAAATGTTGCCTGGTCTGATGAGTCTCGATTTCTGTTGAGACATTTAAATGGTAGAGTCAGAATTTGGCGTAAACAGAATGAGAACATGGATCCATCATGCCTTGTTACCACTGTGCAGGCTGGTGGTGGTGGTGTAATGGTGTGGGGGATCTTTTCTTGGCACACTTTAGGCCCCTTAGTGCCAATTGGGCATTGTTTAAATGCCACGGCCTACCTGAGCATTGTTTCTGATCATGTCCATCCCTTTATGACCACAATGTACCCATCCTCTGATGGTTACTTCCAGCAGGATAACGCACCATGTCACAAAGCTCGAATCATTTCAAATTGGTTTCTTGAATATGACAATGAGTTCACTGTACTTAAATGGCCCCCACAGTCACTAGATCTCAACCCAATAGAGCATCTTTGGGATGTGGTGGAACAGGAGCTTCGTGCCCTGGATGTGCATCTCACAAATCTCCATCAACTGCAAGATGCTATCCTATCAATATGGGTCAACATTTCTAAAGAATGCTTTCAGCACCTTGTTGAATCAATGCCACGTAGAATTAAGGCAGTTCTGAAGGCGAAAGAGGGTCAAACACCGTATTAGCAGGGTGTTCCTAATAATCCTTTAGGTGAGTGTATCATCTGTAGCCCTCCCGGACAATGGGATACTATATCTCATTTCCTCTGCACTGTGAATCAAAAATTGCTTTCACCATATACTGTATTGATGTCTAACAGTGTTGGGTGAGTTGTGGTGGCTCTTTGAGAGGATCTGGATTCACTCGGTTAAGACATGACAAATGCAGGGGCTATACAGCTGTGCTGTGGTAGTTCTACTTTGCATGTCATGTTATTTTACAACCTTGAATGGATGCACATAACGATGTAGCAATTTCTTGCAACACTTAGTCAAGTGTATGTCCCTGGCAGAGAGCCATACCCAAGCTCATAAATTACTGTCTCCCATTGACAGCTATGTGCAAACCTCCTGGTGGCTTAGGTAGCTTACCCCATATGTTGATGTATATGTTCCAATATTTATTCAATTCTCCGTAACGAGAAATCCACTTTGGGTGAGATTATAGGGAGTTTTATGAAGTGTGTGTGCTTAAGTTTTATATGTACTTTGCCCAGTGAGCAATTGTGCCCAATCCCTGGGATTCCGCAAAAGGTTTCCTGAAATCACAGATATCTTGGTTGGCCCTCTCTACATGACCAATCCCTAAGAGGTGATATCCAGAAGTTAGACTCACCGACACCACTAGGCTCTCAGTTAAAGCCATCCTCCACTGTTCACCCACAATGTCCTCTGGGAATGCTAAGTATCTAAAGATGTGGTTGACGATCAATTGTTAAGTTTTAAAGAATGACAAGAGAGACAAAAGCAAACAAATTAAGGGGTTTGGAGAAATAATCAACAATCATCATAATCATTGTGTGGTTCGATGGAAGAGATTTAGGCTGATAACAATTTAAAATGTATGCTTATACAGTGAAACCTTGGATTGCGTGTAACCCAGTTTGCGAGCATTCCACAAGACAAGCAAAATGTTTTTTTAAATTGAAATTTTGACTTGATAAACGAGCGAGTCTTGATATATGAGTATCATGTGGTACGTATGCCTGTCAAAACAAAAAGCGCATGCATGCAACATGATCGCAACTGAGCCAATGGTTCTCGCTCTCACGCTATGGAATTATGGATAATCTTCTTTTTTTTTTAGTTTACTTTTCTTGATAGCAAGGATGAGCAACTGTAACTGGTAATAAGCAATTTCCCCTTGGGGATTAATAAAGTTCTTTGAATCTTGAATCTTCTCCCATGCTCTGTCTTCAAATTTAGCTCCCATGCTCTGTCTTCAAATTTAGCTTGTAGGCAAAATGCTCGCAGACCGAGTTACTTGCAATCCAAGGTTCCACTGTACTTGGACTGTGTGTCAGCGTGTGAGTCAAACACTGGGAAATACCCTAAAATCCCATAAGCCCTATAAGTAGAGATAAGGAAAAAGTTTGGGGAAAAAGACTCAGAAATTATACCACCAAAAAACACATCATCTAGAATTGTAGTCAGGTTACAGGAAACTGTCAGGCAATCAGCAAACAGTGGTTGCAGTAGTGGCTCAGAGAGTTAAATCACGGGGTTACTGATCGGAAAGGCAGCGATTTGAGCCTTTAACCCTATCTGCTCCAGGGGTGCCATATCATGGCTGACACTGTGCTCTGCCCCCAGTGACACTATATGTGAAGAAAATATTTCATTGTGCAATAATGTATATGTGACAAATAAAAGCTTAAACAGCATTTCATGGGCAGGGCAAGTGCAAGATGTAAAAAAATATCAAAAAGTAGCACATGGCAAGACATGGTAACACCAGATAACAGTGACAGAGCATTCTTTGCAACAAGTTGGATGTGTGCATGATTATGTAAAGGTACATGTGATTAGTATATGTGTGGATGTGAACGTGACAGAGTGATGGTTGTAAGTTGTTTCTTTGGAGTTGGAGTTTGTTGCCAATTCAGACATGGATGTGACACAGATGCCCACGATTGGCGAGTGTCACTATATATGACAAGGAAGAGGTAATGTACCATCTCTTTCACCCAGAGGGCATGACTCCCAGAAAAGGGAGCATTGTTGTAGCATTGTTGAGATTCCAATTTGTGATCTCCAGATGACAGGGCAAACACTTTTTCTCTAATAGAGTCAGAGCATTCACCCCAAATCATTGCAAAACTGAAACTGAAAAGTTGAGAAAAGACATCAATTAAAAAAGCAACCAGTGATCCACCTATTTAACACAGTTGTTTGAAGTGTATCAGCATGAAAAAACTATCAACAGAGAATAAAGAAGAAGACTGACAAGCAACAGAGTTTGTAGCTGGAAAACAAACATGATAAACTTAAAGATTTATAATGAAGTATATGGTCAGGTGTGACCAGGACATTTGAGGCTTGGTGTCCAGTGACTGGTCTGGGCCCCAATTTTTCGCTCCTCACTCACTCAGGAAAACAAAACTAACCATCTCATTCAGCACTGCAGCCGTCCCATCAGCAGGAATTCAACAGGGCTGTTGCAGCCTGGTAACAGCGACAGCATGCTGGAATTTAGGAGTAGTAGCCAATCATTGGCATCGATGGAGGCAGGCTAGATTTGGACTGTGACAGCCACGTTGGCTCCCTTGCTTCAGATTCCAGATTTACTGCTTCAAACAACCAGTGTCTATAATTGGCTACTAAAGAGGCTACCTCCTTAGATTTCAGCATACTGCAGCCACTACAAGACTTTCTTTTCTCAATTCTAGCCTGCCACATCTGCCATGGATTGGCAAAAGGCCAATCATATCCTTTTGGATATGCTGCCAATGAGCTTGCAACCGCTGCTTTCCTATTTAGAAGCATACTCAGTTTAGATGCAGGCATGATGAAAACCTGATGAATCAGTGATAAAAATTTTTTTTAAATCCAAACCGCACAAAGCAGTGAAGTCACCTTTGGTGTTGATGGGACAAGCCAATGGCCACTGGAGCTAGAGGCAGGGGCTAATGATAGTTTGAATAGTAGGTATGATTTCATAGTTCTGTGCCACCTGAGTGGCAAACTATCCATTAGCTCCATCCTTGTGTTCTTTCTTTCTGCCTTTTAGTTATTTCTTTTGTTTATGTTGTGCTATTTTGCTCTTTAATATTTTTTATGATCTGTCTTATGGACATGGCATCTACATTTACACACTCTGTAAATGCTGTAGCCCTCTCATTTATTCTAGAGAAGAACTTCTCACTCTGAAACAAACTAAAACACACCACTACTGTGCCCTGTGTTCCGGAGGAATTAAGAGTGGGAATTAAGGCTGTAGAGCCATTGCTAAGCTAACTGATAAGCAGTGGAGAAACAATCCCACTACTTATTTTGGTTATTATGGGGAATGCTTGCCATCAAGATGGATGAACTACTGTCCTTGGTCAGCAAGGACTGGGAGTGCTATTTTATGTGCTTTATTGAGACATGGCTAACCGGCAAAATACCAGATGCTAACATGGACATCCTGGGTTTCACTACTGTGAGAGCAAACAGAGATGCTAAGGCATGTGGTGAGCACAAAGGAGGAAGACATTATCTGCTGTTGGAACAGTGAACGTCTAGTGGTGGGTCTCATGGTACACTCCCAGGGAATTCTCACACACGATTATCGTTCATGTTTCCATTCCACCAAGAGTGGATGCAGATACAGCATGTAATGTCACTCTCTCAACTATTGCAAGACTTCAAACACAACACCCTGACGCCTTTGTAGCCTACTCTCACTTCTTTTCATCTGTTTGTCATAAGTCATACTGAAGGAAATGTGGAGAAGAAATGCAGGAGAATAACACGAGGGAGATCTGGGAAGATATGAAAACCATTATAAGCTGCAAAAAGAAGAACTGTAATATAATTTTTGGTGATGCTGTGAGGGCTAATGATTTAACCTGGTTCTTCAACAAGTTTGATTGTCCTGCCCCTACCACTGCATGTGCACTTCTCACTTCCGCTCCACCACAACCACAGTCTCTAAAGCTACGTTTACACTGTCAGTTAAATGTGACCCAATTCCGATTTTTTGTTCATATGTGACACATATCGGATATTTTCTATGTCCGTGTAAACAGGAAAAAACGCCTGCACTCTGATATTTCGAGATTGGTTTCAGGCCTCCTTCATATGTGGAAATAAATCAGATATAAATCAGATATGTGCTAATGTGATTGTCGTGTAAACAGACAAATCGGATTTTCTGAAGCATTGCGTTCTGTACTGCGACTTCTTCGCGGTTTAATTACGTAATCAGGCAAACAGAGGCGCTGCTCATCCCAAACAGATGCGCCAGTGTGCGGTAGCCCGCACCTGTTGCAAGCCACCAGAGAGCGACCCCGATACGTCTCGCACCCAGACATTCCTCTGAATGCTTGAGGACACAATAAATGAAGCATATGCGCAGGCTGCAATGATGGCCCTTTTCCTCCTTCTCCGTTTCGCAAACTTTGCGTATATCGCAGAGCTAGCATCAAGCATATTTTGCCTTCGTCCGTCTTGGCTAGTATGCAGTGCAAGAATCTCCCTTCATGTATGCGTGATGTTTCAGATGGTATGGCAAGTGTAAACACTTGAATCGGATATTGGTCATAGTTGAGATAACGTGTAAACAGACGGTTAGAAAAATCAGATATAGGCAACAAATCAGAATTGGGCATCAAGACCTGCAGTGTAAATGGGGCTTAAATCACACATGTCGCATCTTGGACCCCTCCTCCCCCCCAACATTACTCTTGATCAGGTCAAAGAAAGTGTCTGAGGAGGCTTCACCACAGAAGGGAAGCTGGCCCAGATAAGGTCTGCCCAAGAATGCTGATAGCCTATGCTGAAGTCTGAGCCCCTTCAGCACATTTTCAACATTAATTTGTATGGTCCCTGACCTCTGGAAAACATCTTGCCTTATCGTAGTCCCTTAGAAAAGCTGCCCTAAAAAACTTAACAATTTCAGGCCAGTGGCGTTGACTTCTCACATTATGATGGCCTTTGAGCAACTGATTCTTAATCTTCTCAGACCTCAGTCTGTCATGAACTGGATCCCCTGCAGTTTGCCTACCAAAAGAAGGTTGGTGACGGTGAAAGTTGCCTATGCCAACCTATACCTTCTCCAGCAGGCCTCCCTCCTCGACAAAGGAAAGGGTCTTGTTAGGATCATGTTCTTAGATTTCCCCAGAGCTTTCTACACATCAAACCACCCTGCTTAGAGCTAAACTGACTGATATGCAGATGGACTCATATTTGGTGACCTGGATTACAGATTTCCTCAGCAGGAGACAATACACAGGATGAGAGACTGAACCTCTGAGACCATGGTCAGCACCATGGAAGATCATCAGGGGACTGTACTTTCTCGCTTCCTGTTCACACTGTACACTTCTGACTTCACTACAAGGGTTGGACAGGAGGGGAGTACAGGAGCCTTGTGGAGGATTTTGTGACCTGGCGCAGGTCAAATCACCTCCAGCTGAACACCTCTAAGACCAAGGAGTTGATTATAGACTTTCATAGGACTAGGTCCTATTTACTACTACTGGTCACCATTGAGGAAGCTAAAGTCAAGGTGGTGAGGACATATCAATACCTAGGGAGGACCAATTGGACTGGTAAGCAAATACAGAACATCTATACAAACAAAATCGGAGTCAGATGTGCTTCCTGAGATAACTGGGCTCTTTTAGCATCTGCAAGAAACACCTAAAGATGTTCTATCAATCAGTGGTCAAGAAAGCAGAATCTGTGTTAGGCTTTAAGCTGTACTCACTGGAGCTGGTGCTGGACAGGAGGACCTTCACAAAGTCGCCCTCTGTATGGACCATTTGCCAAGCAGAAAAGCATGTTCAGTGACAGACTTCTATCAAAGAGCTGCTTTACCAATTGACTTAGAAAATCCTTTGTTCCCAGGGCCATTTGCAGCTTTACCACCTCTCTGCAGTGCATTGGGACATGATTGGAATTCTTGGACATATGGTCCCTCAACCACTACTTACATCTATCTATCCTTAGTCACTTTATTTAGGAACAGCTTTTCTTGTTATGTCTGGAGGCCACCATGTTTCTTCTGTAGAAAAAAAACTGTGCAGAGGCTGCTGAGATGGGAAGATGTATGGAGGTAATTCAATGAAATTTCCATTTGAATTTGGGACTTATGGTACTATTATGTAGTGGATTAAAGGCACTGAACATGGCACTGCATTGGCCAGTGTGTGATTTTTGAATACTATTTGTGAGTCAGGGTTTGTATTCACATGAATCCCAGTACCATAGTAAATTAGGTAGTGACTGATAAAGAATTAGATGCTGTCCTGTGGGTCATCCATCCAGGTCTTGCACTTTTAGCAAATATTGCATTTTGATTTCCCAGAAATCTGTTAACACTGTTAGACAAAAGACATTCATGCATGAGACAGCTCATGCATCACACTTTGCCACTCGGTGTAGGGAGCTACCACAGTAAAATCAATTGCTCATGGCACCATCAGAAGTTGGTACTACAGGAGCCTGTTTTAATCACAGTGTTGAAATGGATAAGCATGATGATGACAGCATCAAGAGATCTATTCATCACGGCACCTCAGCCCCTTAATCAGATAATTTTTAAGCCCTTGACAGAATGCTGCTTTTAGCACAAATTTGGAAGTGCTTTCGTTCCCATGCTTTAGTAAAAAAGAGTTGCTTTTCACCTTTCTTGCCCCCAAAGAATGGTCATACTTGCACTGGAAAAGCTGCCTTAGCTAGCTTCTTGGTGAGCAAATCCATTAATTTTCCTACCTTGATGTGTTCATTCACTCTGAATTAGGTGATCATTGTCATATAAAGCCCTTCCATCTGGGTGAGTTGCTGGGGTACTTGTTTGGCTAGCGCCAAAGCAGGGAGAACTGTTGTGCAAAGAGTTCTTTAATTTGCTGATGCTGCGGTCCTGGAATGCTATCACCTGACACTACAACCCAATTCTGGAAAAGATGGGATGTTAATTAATGTAAATTTTAATAATATGAAAACTAAAAGACTTTCAAATCATATGAGCCAATATTTTATTCACAATAAAACACAGAGGACATACCAAATGTTTTAACTGAGAAATTTTAAAATGTATGCACAAAATGAGCTAATTTCAAATTTGATGCCTGGTATAGGTCTCAAAAAAGTTGCGACAGGGCTAAGAGTAGCATCTCCTCCTCTTTTCAAGACAGTTTGAAGGTGTCTGGGCAGTGGGGTTATGAGTTTCTGGAGTTTCAGTGTTAGAATTTGGTCCCATTGCCTGATATAGGGTTCCAGCTGCTGAAGAGTTTGTGGTCGCTTTTGACGTATTTTTTGTTTAATGATGTGCCAAATGTTCTCTATGGGTGAAAGATCTAGACTGCAGGCCTGCCAATTCAGCACCCAGACTATTTTACTATGAAGTCATGCTGTTGTAATAGCAGCAGTATGTTGTTTTGCATTGTCCTGGTGAACTATACAAGGCCTTCCCTGAAAGAGACATTGTCTAAAACCTTTATATACCTTTCAGCATTCATCGTGCCTCCAAAACCAAGCTGCCCTTACCGTATGCACTTATGCACCTCCATACCATCAGAGATGCTGGCTTTTGAACTGAATGCTAATAACATGCTGGAAAGTCTCCATCCTCTTTAGCCTCACAGCATCTGAGATTTCCAACAAGAATGTCTGACCATGAACACTTTTCCACTTTGAAGCAGTCCATTTTAAATTAGCCTTGGCCCACAAGACATGAGGGTGCTTCTGGACCATGTTCACATATGGCTTCCTTTTTGGATGGTTAGACTTTTGTTGGTGATGGCATGGCAGATTGTGTTTTCTGGAAGTATTCCTGGGCCCATTTATTAATGTCATTGGCAGAATCATGCCAAAGAGTGACGCAGTGTCATTTGAGGGCGCAAAGACCATGGGCATCAAACAAAGGTTTTTGGCCTTGTCCCTTACACAGAGATTTCTCCTGTTTCTATTAATCTCTTGATGATGCACTGTAGATGATTATATTTGCAAATCCTTTGCAATTTGATGTTGAAGAACGTTTTTGAAGTATTCCACAATCTTTTTACACACTTCCACAGCCAGGAGAACCGCTGCTTATCTTTACTTATGAGTGACTCTGCCCTTCTAGGACATCTCTTTATAGCTAATCATGTTACACACCTGATGTCAATTAACTTGGCTGAATCTTTTGAAAATGTATTGCTTTTTCAACCCTTTGTTTCCCCATCCCAACTTTTTTGAGACCTGAGAAACAAATTTGAAATTAGCTTATTTATTTATGAATTTAATGACTTAAGTTCTATTGTGAATAAAATATTGGCTCGTGTAATTTCAACGTTTTTTCGTTTTCATTTTATTCAAAAAAAATTTTTAAAACGTCCCAACTTTTCTGGAATTTGGGTTGTAATTGAAATCACCTGCTGTGTCCATGGGATGGTAAAGTATTCTGTCACGAAGGCAGGTATGGATGCAAGTGCAGGTTGACAGATTTTTTAATCATAGCAGTTAAAACAAACACAAAAATCATAATTGTAGCCAAGGTGCAGAAAATGGTCAGGTGATCAAGCAGCATTTTGGCTCCCTGTGAAATTTCATATTGATCCTAAAATACTACTATTGACCAATATGGTCTCGCACTGCAATACCTGAGTGAAGTTATTGTTTTATGATACACCACACCTACTTCGATTAATGGATGCAGACTGTTTGTCAGTACCTCTTATTATGAAAACTACACCAGGGGGCAGAGCTTTTTCTTACAAAGCCCCAAAACTATGGTATAACCTTCCAATTAATTTTTGAGACTCAGACACAATCTCAGTGCTCAGTGTTTAGGCTTTTTTTTATATCTATTTAGCCAAGCCTTTTGTGAATAAATTTATATTAGGTAAAGGTGCAGATCAGGGGTACTCATGGTTACTGGTATGTTTGGATGCTGTCTTTCCCACTCTCGCTGATCACTCAGGTTTGTTGATAGTGATGGGACTGGTTGCTTTACTTCTTAGAGAGCCCTCATGTGTGTGTCTCTAATTTTTAATTGCTGTCATAGTTAGTCCTGCTTGTGTCCCTGCTTGCACTCTGCACTAAATATACATTCACCTTATACATTAGGTGACTGTTAGAATACCTAACTATATTCTCTCAATATGTTGAGCTACACATGGCACCCATGAGCTACCAGTGACCCAGACCTCCTCTGCTCTCCGGACATGTGTGACTCATCCTGGTGCCAAATTTCATTATATGGAGTCCTCTGGCTCACAGCTGAGGATGGTGTGGTCTGCTTGGAATGCATGTGGTGACTGGGGATGGCCGATGCAGATACCAGTCCTCTGATGACCTGTGACTGCAGTCACTCAATAGTTCAGGACCGAAATTCCCACAAAGTTTTGTACTTGTTATGGCTGTAAGGTCTATCTCGGAAATGGAGTTTGTCACTGGTTTAGACAAGGATTGGCTAGTGTCACTGTGTTTTAG
Source organism: Clarias macrocephalus (assembly GCA_011419295.1). NCBI lineage: Eukaryota > Metazoa > Chordata > Actinopteri > Siluriformes > Clariidae > Clarias > Clarias macrocephalus. The sequence goes on along the minus strand of JAAGKR010000318.1, from coordinate 54,598 downwards.
AGAGAAGAGATAATGTACCAGCTCTCTCACCCAGAGAGCTAGATTCCCAGCGAAAAGAGCATTGCAGTGGCATTGCTGAGATTCCAATTCTTCCAATTCCATCTCTGGATGACAGGACAATTGTATTCATCCAAATGCAAAACTGAAACATATTAAATTATGGTTTGTGTGAAGTTATGATAATTTCATAACATTCAAGTTTGCTTCATCTGAATAAATATATAAAACTGTTAATATTTTAAATTAATAATTGCTGAAGCCAGTGACACTGATATAAAGCACCCCTACTGCCTTATTTATTTGTATTTATTTGTCAGTCTGAATTTCTTCATGACCTCGCTGATGGTTTTGTTCAAAATATTGCAGTTAAATGGAATGAGTGCCAATGTAAAACCTTACCCTTTTTTAAAGCATTTATATAAAACAGCTTAATCACCTGGCTTGTCTATGTTCACACACACTATCTGGCCAAAAAAAAAGTTTCACATTCTAAGGTTGAATTAAATCACCTTTATGCTTTAATTACAGCACACAATGTATGGTGGCCGGTTCATGTGTGAAAATAATTCCTCATGCTTCCAGAACCGCTCCTTCACAATTTGAGTCCTGAAATATGCCCGCACCATTATGGAAGAAAAATGTCATTAATGTGATAACCTGGACATTCAGGTTATCAAATGACTTTGTTTTATTGCCACATAATGTTGCTGAGCCTAGACGTGACCAACTGAAGTAACCCTAGATCAAAATGCTCCCACCAGAGTGGAGTGGGCAATATGTATGATGGGTGCATCGCTTCATGAGCTCCCTTTCTTATCCTTATGCACCCATTGCTTTGAAATAGGGTCAAACCAAACTCACCAGACCACCTGACATTTTCCAATGCTCCAAAGTCTAATCTTCCTGCTTGGTCCTTTTATCCGTTTAGTCTTACTATCAAGTGGTTTTCTTAAGGCCACACAGCTGCTTAGTCCCAATCACAGATTAGCTAAGTTTTTCCAGTCTTAAACTCCCCAGTTTTTGTGACCTGTGCACAATGGAGCAATAGTAGCATGTTCTTAAAGGATGGAAGTGGAACCTGAACTGGGCTTCTGCTGTTGCAGTCTATCTACCTCAATTTTCAAGGTGTTGTGCATTTAGAGATGTTTTTTCTGCTTACCACAACTGCACAGAGTGGTTAATTGAGTCACTGGAGCTTTTGTCAGCACGAACCAGCCTGTTCATTTTCTGTTAACCTCCCAACAGGCTGTTTCAGTCCATAGAACTACAGTGGAACCTCGGATTGCGAGTAACGTGCTTTGCGAGTGTTCCGCAAGACCAGCAAAGATTTGTAATAAATTTTGACTTGAAAAACAAGCAAGTCTTGGTTCACGAGTGCAGAGTATCATGTATCACGTTTGCGCTTCTTGTTTCCACACCGAGCGTCACGCGATCACAACTAAGCCAACGATTTTTCTCTCTCGTGCTGCAGAATTGTGGGTAATCATCTCCCCTGCTGCATCTTAGTGCTCGTCTCTTACTGGTATAATCAACATCTTCCTCTCTGTTTCAGCGTGTCGTTAGTCCTGTGTGCGCGCACGTAATTTGATACCGTGCCCCACACACAACCCGACTCACACACTCACACTCGCCTTTACATCCCCCCCCCCCGCCCCGGCTTCTCACACACATACAGACACACACACTCTGCTGTCGAGTTTCTTTTCAAAGGTAAAGTGCTGGTTCATTTGTTGGTTTGTTTTTTTTACTTTTTTAAAAAAAAAATTTTACTTCCGTTAGTATGCGCTCACGCAAGTGTCATTAGCGATGTTCCTTGCAATTTTTTCAGATAAAATAGTCTTTCTGTTAATGTGTGCACACAGCGCCTGCGCGCATAAATGGAAACACATATGTCAGAATTTATTTTTACTTTTTTTTAAAGGTAAAGTGCAGGTTAATCGTTTTATTTTTACTTTATACATTGTATTAATTATTTTTATGTATTTCTTTTTTGGGGCTGTGGAACAAATAATTTACATTTTCATCATTTCTTATGGAAGAATTTGATTTGGTTTATGAGTGTTTTGGAATATGAGCCCTCTTCCAGAACAAATTATGCTCGTAATCCAGAGTTCCACTGTTCTGTTCACTGGATATATTCTTTTGTTTTCTGCACCTTTGAGAAAACCCACAAGATAAGAAATTATAGTAATACTGAAACCAGCCAATCATGCACCAACGAGCATCCCACAGTTAAAAATAACCCATCCCCCTTTCTGACCAATTTCAAGTGACAGCTTTGTTTTTCCATTTTAAATACCTTTATTTGAAGGTTGTTCTTTGGGCGTCTGGTTGCCAGACAGAACGTTACAAAAACATTAATGCCACCATTGTTTTTCCATGTAGCTTGAAACCATGCTGTTTATGGACCATATGTGCAATGGATTGAAAGTCATTTTATTAAAAAAAAAAAAAAAAAAAAAACCTTTCCTTTAAAAAAAAAAGAAAAAAAAGAAAAGAAATGAAAATTTTGGAACGGACCAAACACAACGTATAAATATCTGACCTATTGGTTCAACACTTAACTGTACAGTCATTCTACACATGGAAAATACCATTTGCGGCACAATTCAGGCCGGTGCCAACTTCCCATTTTCCTTAAAATAGCGTCAAATTACTGACTAGTGTGCAAGTCTGTGTTTCGGTAGGGTATGTATGCCTATTTTAAATCATCCTATCCAATTTGGGGACCTTTGCTAACTAAACAAGCAGTCTGATGCATCATTAGCAGTTCAGTCTCTCCCACAGTTTAGTTATTTTTGCCAACTACTCCACATTTTTCCATTGCTAACTAACACATTTCATCACATCAACTTAGGATGCTGGGTTGATGACATCGGTACACTGGGGCTCGCAAAACGGCCCAAAGCGGCCATACACGTCTTTGGCCCTGACAGCAAAGTAATACGTAGAACCGGAAACAAACTGGGTGAGGGTGCAGGCCATGGGAAGTGGCAGTGCCTTCACTTCACCAATCTTTTTCCACAGTGAGTGTGTGGTTGGCTGTGTGGATGAACTGGCCGATGCACTCTGCTGATCCTGGTGGTAGGCATAGAGGTGGTAGCTATCCACAGGTGCACAGTTTCGCTCAGTCTCAGACACGCACCACGACAGTACAATGCCATTCTGACTCTGCACACGTGCCAGCTTCAACTGAGGCTGCTGAGGAGGAGAGGTGTGTGCTGCCTCTGAGGGCAGACGAGCTGGTGGGGCAGGAGCTAATGGCAACGGAGGAAGAGAACTCGATGATGAAGAGCTTGTGCGTGATTTAGAGGGAGAGTCCTAGAAAGATGAGAAATGGTACAACTTACTTGTATATATAAACACACAAACATTATTTGCAACTGCGATGCATGCTCATAAGCTAGACTAATATGCAACCAATTAATTAAATCATACACACTAAGCAAACCCTGAAAAGGTTCAAAGCATTTCCAAATGTTTTTTGTAAAAACTTCACAAATTTTCCTAACATCCACTTACCACTGAGGGTCGATGCTGCACTGCAGAACGCCCTGCTGGAGAAAATAAATAAATACAATTAACCGTAAGGCGAGGCGATAATATTTAGAGGTAATATCCAGCATAACAGAAGGACAAATTCTATGACAATTAAACAAAAGTACTAGAGACAAATTACTTTTATGGCAGAATAAGTAAAGGAAAGAAGCAGAGAACTGGAGAAACTCACCAGTGGAGGTGGAGCTCACTAGTGATGGGGGAGGCCCTTGGGGTCGCTGGGCATTGTTGGGGACAGCAGAAGCAGTAGCCTTCTGCACCCCAGTAACTACAAACACACATCAGGCACATAAGGGAGTGAAGGACCATACAGATAATCGATTATGTAAGACAGAAGAGCAACAAAACAAATGGAATTGAAAATGTACCTTGCACATCATCATCATCCTCAGTTAGGTCAATGACTGAGCCCTTTGGACGAGCAGGCTGCGCAAACGACAGGGAGTAATAAATATTTTACTTTGCAACAGTACTAGCACTGTAGTCAATTCTGGATGGTCTACCATAAGTAAATATGAAATATCACCATTACTGTATTATTACAGTAATAACTGCATTACAGTTTCATGTTAATTATAAAAAAAAAATTAAAATATATATATTTTCAAAAACACGCGCGCGCACACATACACAAATTGCAGTTTTTGGTTGTACCAGGCAATTGGTTATTAATCATGTGTACAACATGAGGTTTTAAAACACGGCACTAGCATACTATGCTTACCTGAGCAGGTGATTTGGCTGGAACAGAATGAGTAGCTTGGTTATCTGAAATGAAAAAAGAAAGTTATGTTACAGAGAATATAGTAGTCAACAGGTTGCTGCAATTAGTGTGGAGACCTGTAAAACAGCACACACCTGTTTTGGATGTCATTTCAGAAGCCGATGGCGGACCAGCCGCGGCTGCAGCCGAGCCTGTTGCAGCAGGGCCTGTGGTTGCAGGTGATGATGAAGCAGTGGCCATTCCAACTACAGTGGCACACTGTGTTGGGGCACGGGCTGTCGTCACGGAGATACCAGCACTAGGTGAGCTTGTTGTGCCCGTGCCACCCTGGTACACTGGCCTACTTGGTGGCATCTGTGCCACTGCTGAAGAAACGGATGAGGCCAAAGAAGAGGGAGCGGACGAAGATGAGCTCACAACATTTCCTGCAGTCTTCTGCAAGATAAAAGTCGTGGCTGTTGTGGTCTTCGCCTTGCTAAGGCTATTAACTGTGGCTAAGGAGGACACAGGAATTAAGTTTACTCCTCCGGCTATGGCCCCACCCTGGCCGTTAGCTACAGCCAATGGCAGCTGGATCAGCAAAGGCTGGATGGACATCGGTTGGCCTGCTGATGTGGCTGTGCTCGTTATGGCTCCCGTGTTGGGGCGGGACTGCAGCAGCAGAGTCCCTGTCTGCGCCTGGCCACTCAGAGAGGAGCTGGAGGAGGAGGGTGTAGAGTTTGTCGTTGTGGTTATGAGCTGAAGGATCGGCGCAGGGGCGGCTAATGCTGAGGAGGTTGGTGTACTTGGAGTGGAGTGAGGTTTGGGCTGAGTCGGGGTAGCTGAAGAGGGCGAGAAACGCTTTAAGTATCGTTCATAACGGAAATCATAGCTTTTACCACTTTTTTTTAAAATAACGTTTCAAACCAAGACTTTAGAAGCTTTGAGACAGGATCGATTTTGAATGTTAAGTCACTCACCGGTAGAACTGGATGATACTACAGAAGCATTCTGTGCCTTTGGGTCCAGCATGGCCCTTACAGTGCTGTAATAAAACAAATATAAAACTTATATTTCAGTCTGCCATCTAATGTTTACAGACTCGCCTTTCATAATCTGCACCCTCAATTTTACTCCATCAGCACAACAGAGCAATAACATTGTAAAATCTATATTCTCGTGTTGAAACCTGATTTGTTATAATAACACAACAATGTCATTTTATTAACAAAAGTTAACTCAAGGTTGAAAGTCTTTTGGACAGCTGTTTACGCTGCAGGATATTAAATCGTGAACACCTGTCTGATGTTTATTCTCTTGATAAACATCTGTGCACGGAAGTGTAACTGGTCGAAGTTGCATCATTGTCAGCATTATTTACGTTCTGCATGGATAATGGAGTCTTTAAACAACATGCTTTGTTCCAAAAGTTCTCTTTGGAAGCCAAATTTGAAGAGCTCTTCCTGCCTTGCAACATATGCCCGAATGTGTGTTTCAGACCATCAGTTCATAAATCATGATGTCAAAGTTGAATAGCTTCTACTTTACTTAGCTTTGTTGCTTACACTTACGCAGCCTGAGAAAAACAGGAAAGAGCAATTCTCTCTGCCATTAATTAGGAAAATCCTAAATGGAATGCTCACCGTTGAGTTGTTGGGGTTGTCATGAGTGCGGGCGTAGGCTTAGCAGCAGCGACAGCAGCAGCCTATAAAAGAAAGGACAAATACTTACTTCCCAAAGCAAGCTGTTCATTTTCAGATAATGGAAAATTTGTAGGATAGGTGGGATTAACCAATTTATTACCGATTGTAACCTTTCTGCTTACCTCTTGAGCTTTTCTGGAATTCTCAGACGCCTGATTAGCAGCTCCAAACTTCTTGGCTAACCGTGCAATCTTACTCTGAAACAAACAAATTAAATTTGATATTCTATAGAGTAACTCAGGTTTTTCTTTTTATATACAGACACATTTAAACACAAGGTCCTCCATGATCAAAACACAAACACCTTCTACATTATCATCCAATTACTGCACTGATTCTTTAGGACTTTTTCCTGGGTAAGCCGGCAAGCCTTGTACCGCCAAATTACCTTGTAAAACTAACCCAAAAGGTTTAACTTGCATACCACTGTTGTTAACGTTTTACTTCATTTAATTCCTGGTTTGGACACTTGGTGTCACTCTCATAACAATGAATCTACAAAAAAAAAAAAAAAAAAGCCTTAGCTTCTGATCTTTCCGTTTTGCCAATTTCTCACTTCAAAAGTTTAAATGGTGTAGTTTTTAATCCCACAATAATATGATACAGTTTTTGTGTAAACCCTTTACAAGACCATACAACAGTTTTTTAATTTTTGACACTGCCATAACTAGCCCTGTAATGCGAATTAAGTATTCTTTCTATTTCTATTGCAAAACGAACATTTATATATATAAATCACAAAAAAACTTACATTTAATTGCTTAAGAGACATTTGAAGTAAAGCTGACACTTTGATTTACGTTGCAACGGCCTAGAAGTTGTTTGATTAAATTGCATGCATTTGTATACCTGTAGAGTGTGTTGGACACTTTTCTGCTGCTTGGAGGCAGCATCGATCTTCTCCATTCTGTCCTTGAGCTCTTGCAGACTGTGGTCGAACACAGTCAGCTGCAGCACATGCAAGCGCTCCTCCACCAACTGCTGCACCACCTGAGAGAAATAAATAAATTGAAGAAAGGAGGTCAAATTTTTTTTTTTATAAATGAATGGCTGAATTGATGAAGTGTAAACCGATTAAATCAGCCCATGTACGGATGTGCCAAAGATCAAATATCAAACCAAAACGCAAACCTTTTCCAGTTTCAGACGGCTCCCTGCGTTGGCCGTGATCTTCAGCTCTAACTGAGCTTCCAACTGCACTCCCTCTACCCTTGCTCTCTTCCCATCTCTCTCCTCCTTGATCTCTCCATCTTTCCATCCATCCTTCCCCTCGACTGGTGACAAAGATCTCTTTTTACCAGAAGGAGAGCTAGGGCCTGAGGACAAACCAGTGCATTTGGTTCAGGCTTGGGAAACCAATTCTATGTTGCACACACATGTATGTGTATGTGTCTATGTTTGTGTGTATACATACACATACATGCAGAAAGAGACCTGTTTTAGACATGTTATGATGCTATATTTCAAATAAAGCATGAAGCTCAATACAACAGCAGGTAATCTTTCAGCTACATCTTTCCAAGCACAGCTGGTGGGCTCAGACAGCAGTAGTTTAGGGAGAAACTTTTACCTGTAGAACAGCAAGAAAACGCACGATCTACTCTTCCCAGAAACTAACCTCCGCCATGAACGATGCCTCAAACCAACATTTGACCCTCACTCTCAAGACCATCAGGATGGATTTGGAATCTATATTATTAGCTAGTCTTGTGCCAAGTATGATTTTTTCCATCATTGCTAGTGTTATTTCGCATATTCAGAGCCCTGCCTCAGTAGGACCTCCCAGTGGTACTCAAAAATATATTCATTTTGAACTTTTAAAAGTGAAATTTCAGTCTTCACTGCGCCACCAGGCAACATGACCCATCAAATTGCCAAATCGAACTCGTGCAACCAGTGCCTTTCCACTGGGCAGGTGTTTTATTGACAGTTGCTTAGTACTCTAACACCAACTTTAACCACTTCCAGTAATAAGATTTCTATTTAATCTGAATCTTAAACCAGAGCAAAAGGTGTGAAATAAATACCACCTACTCCAGCAAAAGAGTATCTTGCATCAAAGCATCCTACATGCAAGTTTGAGCCTTTACACTGTTGGGTTTCGAACAATCTGAGCTAACAAATGACAAGAACTCATATTCCACGATCCTTTGAGTTATAGAGGGGGGGCGGGAGCGATTACTTTGACAAAACAGGTTGCACATGCAAAAGCACCTCTTTTTTCCTGACAACTTCATCATAATATTTGGAAAACTACAACTCTGCACTTAGCCTTACAAAGCTGAACTATCTGCAGTTCAACCGAGTTCAACACCAATTTTCATTCCAGTCATAGGCACAGTATTATATGAGTACCACCTGCAGAAACTCAAGCTACAAATGATTACTTCTTTATTGGCATCACGAATAGGCACTAATTACCTGTGCCATCTGCCACATTACACCCTTTCTCTCCCTCTTTCTTGTCCTCTTTCTCAGGATCCACATCCATCTTCTCCTCGTTTCTGTCTTTCGCCTCATCTTGCTCTCCCTGACCCTCATCTTCCTCACTGAGGCAGAGAAAGCCCTCTTTCACTTCTGGGTCGCACTCCAAGCTGGCGGCTGGAGAGCCGTAAGGAGACGAGGAGGAGATGCTCTTACTGCTTTTCTCTTCCGCCGAACCGTTGTCAAGGGAAGTGCTGTCTGTATCCATGGGCAGCTCGCCGTTCAAGGCTTGGTCTGTGGAAGTCTTTTTCTGCTCAGGCTTCTTGTCTGATGGAGAACCGGTGGGTGCAGTTTTGGTGGTCTGGAATAAAAGAAGGTGAGAAAGAAGGGAGTGACAATACTATAGGAATAATTCTGTTTGGTGTAAAGGTCCTGGAAGGAGTCTTGGGTCAATGTGTTTATTCTGTTAATTAGCAGAATTCTAAACGCTTTAGGGTGACATAAAAGCTCTATTTTCTTTGGATAAACTTTGATGTTTTGTGTTCATTAAGTTTAAGGTCTTGGGCATAACTCACTTCTATATCATCAGCTTTGACTTCCTCCGCCTTCTCATCATCCTTCCTGTCTTGCTCTCCTTTCTTCTCTTCACCTTTACCTTTCTCCAAGCCTTTCTTCAGAGAAGGTGAAGGTTCTCGATTTTCGCTGTCAGATGGAGAGGGTGATCGCGAGTGAGAGACAGAGCGCGATGGAACAGGTGAAGAACGTGATGAGGGCGAGACAGGAGACTTTGTCCCAGTCTCCTTGTCCTTCTCTTTGCCCTTTTGTCCATCCTCCCCGTGCGTTCCGTTTACCAGTGGTGTCTGGGGCCGCGAAGAAGAGTTGGAGCTTGCAGTCACCAAGGTGTTGTGCAGCACCTCCAGCTGCTGACGATCGCTCATTTTCATGGTTTTTCGAGCACGGAAAATCTTCTTCTGAGGCTCTTCTGGAACGGCAACTTCCATTTTTTTTCTTCACCTGGTTAAACTGAAGACACAGTCAACCAATTAGTTCAAGTCAATTGTTAAACTTGATTAGAGAAAAACTTAAATCTAGATCAGCTGCGCCTCCTTTATTGGACAAAGACAATTATCTCTATGACCACTAGGTGGCACTCTGCACCCTATAAGACACTTTGCTTTAGTCTAAATACTAATGTCCTTTAACACAATATCTCTATAGCTGCCTTTGTCCCAGTGTCACTGATCAGCAGTTCTCCACTCAAAAATAGGGTAAAGTCTTTAAAATGAGGTTCAAAAAACAAACAAACAAACAAAAAAAAACCTACACAGACTTCTACAACTCTGCTTACACTGCCATCTTCAGCAAATCTTCTTTAAGATCGAACTAGTCTGAAGACTGCAGTTAGATTTAGCCAAGTCTTAAACAAAAACTAATCCACTTCCTCTATCAAATTAGAATAACAAGTACACTTCCTCTACTGAGGCAGAGCAAAATGCTTCTGTCAAGGAAAGACCGGGAGGGGTGAAACCCAGCACTGTGTCTCCTCCCCCTTCAACCTCACTGGTCAGAGGCAGAGCCAATGAGGACAACAGGATACGGAGTCTGCTAGCGACAACAGTGGCTGATTAGGTAATGTTCTGATCTTTTTATCAAGTTTGATTTCAAGATCGTCTTTGACTATTTCTGTCCCAGTAGTACAGAAACAAGGTGATCCAAATCCACAGAGTCAACAGAAACAGGGTTGTGCATGTGTGTGTGAGTGAGTGTGTGTGAGAGTGCCCGCGCACACATGACTTTCGGATTTTTTTCATAGAAATGCATGAAATTTTTTTTTGCATTTATCACAAAGCAAATTAAAACTCACGAAATGGAGCTCGTCTCACCTGATCGCTGTGTTCCTCTGTACCTCCTTGTTCATGGAGGGATTTGCCCACACGATTTTACAGAAACCTAAGGGGGAAAAAAAGGATTACATTACTGTAATATAACAGTTTAACAATATTGATTTCATTAACTACATTTTAGCCAAATACCCAAACTGGCTACTGATGCATGTTTTTGGTACCCCAGCACTTTTTGTCTAAAAACAGCGTTGACAACTTATGACGACAAGACTCAGAAATATCTTATTCATAACTCCAGTGACCATGAATACTGTGACAGCTATTTGTTCAGTAAGGTTACCCTCCTGCTAACTAACATTAACGCAAATACTTTATCCCCATCAAGTCTAAAACTTATTGCATGGTGACCAAAACTGATTTTCAAAATTCTGTGTTGAATGAGATTTGCATCTCTGTTTCAGTCTAACCCATTTTCGGCAAAATAATAGGAAATCAGTATATAAAAATGACCTGTTTGGACAGGACAATGCCGGGCTTGTTTCTGTATACCCAATTTTAAATCCTATTAGTGCCACTTTACTCTCGTCTGTTCTCAGCATGCATAAACATTAGAAAATCACAACAACCCTAAGAACTCAATGTTAGCCTAAACATTTCATTACATGCATGCTCGGAACTAGCCGCTGCATTGCTGCTGCAGTTCTGCTACTGCGCAGGGTCTTCAGCCTAAATATAGCAACTTCTCGTTCCGAGCCACATGCACAGAGCCTCTTCACTTCCTGTCAAACTGCTCTTAATCCACCTACAATGTGGAATAACCGGTGACCATTACAACAGATCTGAAAATTTGTACATATACCTCGTCAATGCAGAGTTGTTGAATCCAACAAGATCAAGTAAAATTCAATTACATTCAAATAAATGTAATTAAATAAAAGAATTCATGCTTAAGAAATTTTAATCATGATTTATGAATTAGCTATTAGTGTGTAAGAAAGAATGTAGATTTGCCTTATGGGCCATCGAAACAATGCTAAACATCGTAAGCCGAGGAAAATCAGTTACTACACACACCCACACACAAGGATTATTTGTAATGCAATGCGCACAAATTTTGAATACCAAATGAAACAAAAATGTTTTCCTAAACACTGAACTTAAATCACAAGAAAAGTAATTAAACGCAAAGAGGGTTCTGCGCACCCTTTAGTGCTTGGGCCCTAATAATTAATAAATTAATAAATTAATTAATTATTACATTTATTAAAAAACGTAAATAACTTATTCCCCAATTCTCCTATTTATTCTGTTACACAGGAAGCACCAAAAATGAAACGTGGCTTGTAACAAATCAAAAACGAAAAAAAAAAAAAGTCTACTAGACTCTTCCTTCCTGTATTACTTCAATCTGATGTTTACCATTTGTCTGAATAAATCAATCAATAAAAAAATTAAAAGGCCCCTAGCTGGTAGCGTTGCAATGTTGTGCATGGGACTTAATGTTTGCACTCCCCTCCCCCACAGTATAGCGGGAAGAGAGTGTAGCTCTCCTCGAAGAGTCTCAAAATGGCCACCAGGGCTTGGCTCTCCGCACCTTTTTCCGCCCCATCTTTAAACTATTTTTATTTTAGAGGAATATTGTTCATCTCGTCACTGCCTGCTATTTTTACCATGATACTCAGAATACACAATACCCTCAGAATAGCCATCAAGGCTTATCACAAGAAATATTTAAAGTAAATAAACTTCTTTTTATTTTAGTTAGAGGCCACATCTGAAGTGTAAAAAACAAATTCTTCAGCTTCCTCTTTCGTGGATAAATCTTAATCCGCTGAACCTGACCGCTGTCAATAAAAAGGACATTACAAACCCTGAAGATCTACGGAATAAGCTCATGTGAGGGGGAAAAAGGAGACCTGCGACGTTGACAAGCATGTGTGCTCCCAGGCGAGAAACCCAAAAACCACTGAGAAGCAAATTGATCTAATGCACAGAAATTGTTTCCCTTAGTCATGTATAAACTAAGCTGGAAGGTTGTTGTTCAGTGCAATAACATACCCAAGCCTGTAATACTGTAGGATCTGTAGGAGGGGTATATTGTCTTAACCAGATCAAGCAATGACACTAGTAATATACAGTTTTATAAGAAAATATATCTATAAATATTTTAATGCTGTCAAATCTATAGCATGTGATAAACCTGGAAAAAATGCAATCAAGTGTATGACAGCCATAAAAAGATAATCCATTCAAAATCAGCACCCCCCCCCCCCCCCCCAAAAAAAAGATGATGACGATGACCATGGCTAACTAGGAAGCTTTGAAAGATATATTTATTGTTAGCATCTCAAACTGAGAGCAGGGTATGTACATCAGAAAATCAGAGCATAGTCGAGGATGAGGCGTTTTAGTAGCTTTGGTAGCTCAAACTCTCAAGGTCTTTCCAATGTCAAAAAAAAAAAAAAATCCCACCCCCCCAAAAAAAGAACATATAAAAAAAATAATAATAATAAATTAGTTGATACCATTCTGCAAAAATTACTTCATGTCTACATTCTAAATGTTATTTTATTATATATAGCACAAAAACAACAACTAGGAAGCTTACAAAGCTTAACCCCTCCCCCACTGCTAAACACCGTGCGCACACAGCAGCTCCAGAATGTTCCAGCTACATGCAGACTGTACCATTTGGCCAATTAAGGGGGGTGTTTGAAACAACTCAGTAGTAACAGGGAGCAGAGAATACAGTCTCTTCCTGTAATTCTTTACAGGGAAACTAGTCTGTTTTCAATCAAAAAATATATATACACAAAACCCTACATAGAAAATTATAGAATATTCTAATGCTGTATATAAATTGCGCCCTGACTTCGGAAACAAATTGATTTTAGCGACCAATAAGTAGCCATGATCGGCTACAAGTACTGTGGGCCAATTTCTCTTAGACATGAAGAGCTTTCGATCAGACACAAAAGAGAGCCAAAGGTGAAGAACTAAGGCATCGAACACCACATGCTCCTATGTGACTGTATTAAGTTCCCACAGCATTTAGAAACGTCAAGGTGGTTATAACATTTAGGCATTTGGCAGACTTACAAAAAGTGCTTTAATGTTTACATCACTGGATAGATACTTACACTGGGTTAACTAGGTGCCAACTGGGAAGAGTTTTTTTTTTTGGGGGGGGGGGGGGGGTTTAGTTATCCAGTTTTAAACATGAATATAACCAAAAGGACATGACTAAACTAAGAGAAAATCCCCCACACAAATGAAGACTAAATTATAATAAAAAAAGAACTAGCTCAGGCATTGAATAGATCTTTTTTGCTTAAATGCTTATTTTAAAGGATGTGTAAAATGTCATAAGAAAAATGTAAAAAGTTCACATATTTAAAGGTTGAAATCAATCCCTTCCCCCACTACTGCGCAGACAGAATGGAAAATTACAGCCGGGCACGGATCATACCATTCTCATAAAGCAGAGGGTGTTCTGGCTTAACACTAGAGACGCCAAACTAAAGCACAAAATCACATTTTAGCTAGGATGTAGCTGCACATACAGTCTATGCGTGGGAGCAGTCCAACATCTAATCTCTCTTCATAATAACTAGATTATGGATTTAAAAAACTCGCCTGCAACAGTGTTTTACTTTTTTTTTTTTTTGCATTGTGACATACCCAAATATCTGACAATAAATCAAAAAGAAGATTATGGAACAATGTAACACACATACTCCTATGAAAACTATCACCACAGTAAGAAATTCCCAATTTGTAGCAACGAACAGCTATATGAATAATGTGTGCACAAAATAGCAAGCTAACTCCTGTCAGAGCTGACTGAATACCTCATGTGTGCGTGCGAACACACACACACACACACACACACACACACACACACACAAGCGCGCGCGAGAGAGAGAGACACTGTGGGAGGGGAACAAAAAAAAACAATACTATATGTTACTGGGTGGAGCAGCTTGTGTTCAGAAATGTATTTTTATTTAATATGAACCAAAATAAAATTAGTCTTTATAACTAATGTGTTAGGTTGAAAAAAAAAATGTTCTCTTGCTTCAAATAACAACAAAAAAAATTGGATACAACATGGTAAAATCTACCCCTCCCCCACTGCTACAACAAGAGTGGAAAATTACAGCTACAAACAGACTGTACCATTTTCACAAAGAACAGGGGTGCGCAACTGCATTGTTCTGTCTCAACACAAGAGGGAGCATGACAAAATTTGACAAGTTTGAATACAAAGAAAAATATACAATTACCTCCTCAACAAAACAATAAATTGGTTAAAAAGGCAATAAATAAATAAATGTGGAATAACATCTTAGACTGCAGCATGCGCGCACACACAATAACAGAAACATGGGGTGGGTTTAGACAAGCAAACACAAGGTTACTGGGTGGAGCACATAGTGTGGTGTTAAAACCGACCTGAACACACTATTGTAGGAACAACTCTAGGTATAAAACACAGCCTCAGGTGTGTGATGACAGAAAAAAAGATGTGTGTGTGGGGTGGGGGGGGGGGGGTCATGTAAAAATAAAAAAAAAACCCATAAAAATGACTTAATTTCTAATAAACCGATCATACATTTTAAAGGACCAGGCTAACAAGTGTTAGTGTAAACATGTAAACTAACATCAAAAAAGTCAAAGACCATGTGATCTTAAACTGGATCCCTTCCCCCACAGCTTCACAAAGAGTGGAAAATTACAGCAGGGCATGGATCATACCACTTTCATAAAAGAGAGGTGTTCTCAGCCTTAACACAAGAGGGAGCTTCACAGGAATAGGTCTTCACTTATAGGTAAATGATTAATTCGACATGGTTTTGCTGCCATGTAGCTATCTGTTTACCCTGTATGTGGTATTATGGCACAGCACATCAAGACTCCCTTAATGTGAACGACTGTCACTGCCACCCCACAAACAAGCAGATACGATGATTTCATAGTCAAAACCTTACAGAAGGGAACTTGACAAGAAGCATGAAGAAAAGGGACAAACATTTTTCTGAATTATCACTTGGAAGTTGTGGTTTAGTGAAAGTCTCATAACTGAAGAGATCCTTATATATGTATAGAGAGAGAGAGAGAGAGAGAGAGAGAGAATCTGCACAAGATGGCAACTAAACAAACAGTCACTAGGTGAAGCAGATAGCGTTAAGGCGTGACCCACTGACACAACATATAGTGACAGTACAGACACACTACCACCCTCAAAAGAAAAATTATGTCCAAATCTTATTAACACCTTAGAGAAATGTTAAAATCTTAACCAAAACCTGTAATCAGTGATCCAAAACAAGACTGTGAAATGCAGAACTTGATCCCCTCCCCCATTGTTGAACAGAGTGGAAAATTACAGCCATCCACAGACTGTACCACTTTCACCCAGCAGAGGGGTGTACCACTGTCTCAACACAAGAGGGAGCATGTCCGTTTCCTTTCTAGTCTATAACTTAGTCTGTAATATTCAGTTAAATTAACAAAATAATGCTTTCTAACCTACCATAGGAATTCAGACAACAGATTATTAAAAATCCCATAGTTTACTGGTTTCTTTTTAAATAATGCTTTATTCCAGTCTTCAGAAGAGCCTGCCTTTGTAATCTAACAATTCAAAGAAAATACAAAATTAATTCCTGCTGTCATTCAGTTGACTTTAACCACTTTTTGCAAGATCAAGTCCCAACAACTACAGAAATGTTTTGGAATGGGGGGGCACAGTTAGCAGTGCTGTCCTGCACCTTCAGGGTTTATGGTTCAGATATTGCCCCCAGTCTGTATGCGTGCGCACACAGAGTTCACATATTCTCGCTGTGCTTTGTGGGTTTCGTCCAGAAAGTCTGGTTCCCACCACAGTCCATGAGACATGCATTGTATTCTGATTGGTGTTTCCAAATTGACTCTGTGTGATTGGGAATGTTAGTGGGCATCCTCATGTGCCCTGTGAGCAGTTCGCAACCCATCCAAAGTGCCCCTTGCCTTATGAAAGGAGCTCCCTGGAATAGATTTCAGGCCCCTTTAATGATTCATCCTAATGTCTCATAATTAACCAGCCAGAACAAGTAAACATGTTTAGTCATGTACTGTAAAAGTTTTCAATCAGGGAAATAATGACTATACGCATGTACGCTAAATATTCAGTTTATAAAAGCGACAACAAACCGAAGATACCTGGGCTTCTCACTCAGAAGCTTGTGCCAATCAGCTACGAGACAAGCGATGCACATGAGTGAGCTAACGCATGAGCCCTGAAGAGCTCCACACACACACACACACACACACACACGACAGAGAACCAGAGGCGCAGGAGGACCAGACAAGCAACCAACACCACATGTTCGTGGGTGAAGCGCATGGTGTTCAGGTGTCGCCATTAAAACCTCACATGTAGGACTATCAACTCATTGCAAGTGAAAACAACTAAATTAGACAAGGTCCAATATATATAATATTTTTAATATACATTCAAGAGAACAAAAAGAAAATAAGGTCTTGGTCGAAAGCTTTGTCAAGATCATTAAGCAAAATAGTCAAAAACCACATGGCAAAATCTTGAAATCAATCCCCTCCCCCACTTCTGCACAAAGAGAGTGGAAAATTACAACTAGGCAAAGATCGTACCATTTTTTCCCCAAATAGGGGTGTTGTGTTGCATAGCTTTGTCTCCACACAAGAGGGAGCAGGACAGAAAGAAGATAAACAATTATTTTAATAACGTCTTAAGCTAACAATCACAAATACCAGACAGCTGAACCACTAACTAGCTGTGTCAAATTTGTAATGGCAATGTAAATTTACACTGCCTAGTAAACATGCGTTCATTGCCTTGCAGGCACCTCTTAACAAGCTGGCCAAAAAGTACCAAAGACAAAAGTTCTATTTGAACAGTACAGCAGAAGCAGAGAAAATACTGCAACAAGCTTTTCCTGTGGTGCCTTAGGTGAAGCCTGTAAGATGAATGGGGGGGGGAAAGGGGGAAAAAAAGAAGAAAAAAGAAAAAAAAGAGCGCCATACATGCTGGCATGCTTAAATTCATGTATCATAAGTGACCAGCCAAAACTTAGCTTGTTAAAATGATCCTGGTCTTAGGGTTGAAATTAAGATTTTAGTTTCCTCTCTATAGTTATACACAAAGAACATATCACTGAATCAAGTGGCACGAAAAAAAAAAAAAAAGGAAAAATGCTTTAAACTATTTTTTTTTAAAAGTCCAGCAGTAGTCAATCTCGACATGGTGAAAGGTAAATCCCTTCCTCTACTGCTGCACGAAGAGAGTGGAAAATCACAGCTACAAATGGATCGTACCACTTTTACCAATGACACGGCTATGGAGCTGCACAGCTCTGCCTTGACATTAGAGGGAGCAGGGACAAAAATTGTCCTGAACAAGGACAGCGTCTGAAGACCTCTAAGAAAACAACTTGGGTACCCCAAAACCGACATTTTTTTTATTTAGTCCAGGCTCATTAGAATAAAAAGTGTGGCATACCATAAACTGCAGGGACAAGCTATACCTCCTGCTATTTGTCCAGAATGCTTCAGAAATGCACTAGTTCATAATTGTGGCCTTAATTCATTAGAGCCTGTAGAATTGTCAACACTCTGCAGTCTAGATGTAGGTCTTCCGCGTGCGTGTTTTTCGCTCACTCCAGATGTGTTCACATAGCCAGTAATTCCATGTGGCTGCATCTATATCTGCAACACATATTTTCCCACCGAGATTTCCTGGCCATGTGGAATATTCATGTGATCTCCATGCATCCCCACCTCACCACAGCATAAAATTTAATTGGGTGTTATGATTACAAAATCCTTGAACTTGCCAAATTTTGTCTGTGGTATTGACGTGTTCATGAAAAAAAAAAAAAATCTGCATTATCAAGTGTCTAAGTACAAGGAATGTTTGACATTTAAATAACGGCAAGACAATCTTAATATCTGTTTCTCTTAAACAAGCACTCTATAAAAAAAAGTACACTTGTATGAAATCAATCAGCCAGACCATACAAATATCTAGACAGCGTGCAAAAGAAATTATAGACTTTCCTGTCCTTCTGATATGGTCTATAAAATGTTGCACTCAGGAATGCAAGTAGAAAAATCACCAAATACTATAGTATACACTACTATGCCAAATACTATAGTAATTGTCTATACTGCTTTATCATGTATACAAGGTCGCAGGGAGAACATGCAAACTCCATGCACACAGACCTGAGGATGTCCGGGTTTGATTCAAACACTGACTCTGAGGAGGTGCAAGGCGACAGTGATAACCACTACGACACCATCACCAAACACTGGATTTCACCAATTTAATGAGATACTTAATCTCCTGAGTAAGGCACTGAATAATCAAACATGACAATCTTGTGCATATTCAAACTGTGGCTTAGTATATAAAACCAAACCACTGACATGACCGGGATGCTGTGTTAATTGCCTTTTTTTTTTCTTTTTTCTTTTTTTAGCAATTCATTTTAAAAGATCCACAAAACACATGGGACGACAAACATCTCATTCCTCCTGTTCCTTTTTTCTGTGACAGTTTCAGGCGTTTTCACATTAGGCATGATTGATTTGTACCATGCCCAAGAACAGTTGCTACCCACCCCCCAGCCAGAATTCACGTTATTCTTCTCCCTACTCGGGTACACTTGAACTACTTTCACTCTCCAATACAGCAGGTGGCAGTATACACACTTTGTTTGCAAGCCACCATTAAACAAGTCAATCCTCAGGAAGTCACTTCTTGCACTATGTCTGATATTGATATTTTGAAATAAAAATGTCAAGAGCAACGCTCCGGCGTGGCTTCGTTTATAATCAGCTATTGCTGTGTAGGTCAGAAGATGAGATTGGCACATGCTACATGCACATGGATTTCAGAGAAGAAGACAGATGGTACTGATCATGTCACGTTCTAAACAGCAGTCCACTTCCATGTTCAGGTATGATTGGCTTCCATATCTGCTTTTGATCTGTGCCCAAGTGCGTCATACTATGCTTAAGACCACCTTTTTCAAGCTGACTCAGCCATGGTTCCTTAGCCTGGTATGCTTCATTGTACATTGATCAAAATATACCGAATTTTAGGGTCAACATTCTCAGAAACAATCCCAGGTGAATACGTCCTTACAGGGCCATGTTGCGGGCTTGACGTCCAATTGTGTCTGAGCAGTTCAGTGTGAAGGACCTTGCTCAAAGGCTTAACGGCACACAAATAGCAGCCTGGAGACGTTCGGAATAGAACCAGGGGTCCTGCGATCAGCCGGGTTACCCTTGTCCATGCGTATGATTTTAAATATTGGAACCGCCAAAACAGTTGAATCCTTAAGCATACCCCTCTGTCCTGTGCTTGAACTGGGTTCTGCTTCATTTAAAATAATCTTTGAATCCGCCAAATAGTACCACAGAATGTAAAACACCATGTTAAAAACTAAAAAGGTCCAACTGCTGCTGCAAAAAATTTAATTTGTCAATGCAGCATTTACTGAAACCACTTTTTTTTTCTTCTAATTTTCTGGAAAAACTACAGTAAAAATGTCACTCATGCTTGAGCAAATATGTTTAGTTTAATGAGGAGAAATCTACTTCAGTCACTGAAGTCGCCATAGATTTTTTACAATTAAAATTGTTCTATGTATTTGCTTTATTTAAGCATTATAAATGTCAAATAAATCTTAGTGCTTTTTTTGGGGGGGGGGACTTCGTAAGATCTGTACATTGCCTAGCTAAAGTACTTGCTAATGATGCTTTTCATAACGTTAATGGTAAAATTTTTGCTGGCTTGAAACACCAATTTAATATTTTCCAATATTATCCTTGACTGAGGCGGCACAACGGGGGGGTGTAGTGGTTAGCTCTGTCGCCTTGCACTTCCTGGGTCCGGGTTCGATTCCCGGCCAGGCTCGACTCCCGTCTGTGTGCATGGGGTTTGCACTTTCTCTCCATGCTTGGTGGGTTTCCTCCGGGTACTTCGGATTCCTCCCACATTACAAAGACCTGCAGGCTAATTGGTGTTCCCAAATTGCCTGTAGTGTGTATGGTGTGTGTGTGTTTGCTCTGCGATGGATTGACACCCTGTCCAGAGTGTGCCCTGCCTCAAGCCCCAAGTCTCCTGGGATAGGCTCCAGCTTGAAAAGTTGAAATAAGCACAATTGGTAGGTTGTGGCTACATTAAGCAGGTCTTGAGTGAGCTTCGTCAACTTCAAATCTCTCATAGCTGCATCCATGTCCATGCTTAGAAAATGTCAACACATTGTTTTGGCTGAGGCAATGCTGCTTTTACACTTGCACTTGGATATTCTCTGAAGCCTACAAACCCATGATTTAAAACGACTGGCGCGCATATTCTCCATTTTAGTAATAACATCCTCAAAGAAAAAGGTTTTATTGGATATACCAGTTCAAGCTTAATGTGAAATGTGGCAGCATCGATTGAGAACTTGATACTTCTCAGCACTTCAGGTTTCCTGTGGTGATAAATTTCTTCAATAAGCAAAATAAGGTGCAAGTTCACCCCAGGTAAAGACAGGGGTGTACTGATACCACATACTCTTGATCCTGGAACCTCCTCTTCATGTTTCCCCAGCAAAATAACCAAACAGACAACCAAAGCCTTTTCGAAAATAAAGAAATAGAATTTAACTGTATTGTTAATTTACAAATGACTTCATAAGACTTCAAAAAGGGACTAAAAATAAAATCCACAATGTGATCCATATCAGCAGGTTTAAGACAATAAGCTTAAGTGTGTAGTCAAACACATTAACATTTGTCAAGCACATTAAGGAATAAAATCATCCAGTTTACCTAGGTGAGATACTAATGGATCTGGTAAATGGTTGAGGTTACCACAAATTAGATTATTGACCATTTTTGCCCAATTTTTGCAAATTAAACAATACAGATTATTTAAAAAATGCAACGGAGCTTCCTGATTTAATCGATAGGCTTCAAAACTTCGCAAAATTCCAGAACTGGGTATAAACTATATTTTATTTGGATGTTCTGCTAGTGCCTCACTTCTGGTACATCATCTTCTATAAATACATATTTATTGCTTTAATAGCAAAATTTATGATTTCAAAACTGCAAGTCTCACACATGCTGGTAATGACCAAGTTCAACAACCACCATGGAACTCGGACCAAAGTGAAAGATTATACACACACACACACACACACACACACACACACGTACATCATGTTGTAAATTTTGTGCAAAAAAGAAATAAGACAACGTAATCGCAAGGCAAGTACAGGCCAAGTGCAAAATTGTTGTAGGCCTGTAGCTGTTCACACACGGTAGTTGACGAGAAAAAGAATGTGAGCAGGGTAGGAAGCAAAGCCTCAAGGTCCAAAGAGCAAACACCATGTAGACAGGAGCGAGAGAGAGCAAAAGAGCAATACAGAGTCAGAGAAAGAAGAGGGGGAGGGGTGCACAGCTAGGACTCTACCACGTGTTTCAGGGTGTTGTGCAGCAACACCAGTGCCTGGTGTTGCCAACAACCGCACAGCTGTAACCCAAAGGCCAGAAACAATTCAAGTCACCACCTTCTCAAAAGTGTAATATATTCAAGGCAAACATTCAGCAACATGAACAAATATTCGTAAACCAAACAGGCTAACTCAAAATTATGAATTGCAAATGTTTTTAAAGAATATTTATCTTTTATCTAGTAATACACTGTCCAATGCCAACATCAATATACTCAACGCATACCATTTTTACAACCAGAAATGTTACGATGACACCCAAAACTGAGAAACTGAACCAAAATCTTCCTCACTAAGAGAATCCCTGAAAAGATAAACAGGGTGGCAATCCAAACGATACGAAGATCGCTACACCGTTTTCATGCTAACTTCTTCGCGACACCGAACACGCGATAAGCAGAACTGACAAATATTGAAAATCTACTCAACAACTCTAAAAACAATACTTTTCTCTAAATCATAGTGACATCAATGCGAACAAAAAGATCCTGTATGATAAATAATATGTACAAAAAATGTTAAATGTAAACCTGCGTGAGCTTCAGACGTAGGCCATGAACAAGAATGCAAGTGCAACTAGCCTTCCTCTTGCTCACCCTATATATAGGCGAGACAGAGTGAGGGAGAGAAGTGCAGCTGGGACTGTACCACGTGCACGAAGGGGTGGAGCATATCGTTTGTGATCTTCCCAGCAACACCAGAACATAGTGTTGAAACACTAGTCACAATCAAACTGACCAGTTGAACAACAATACAGTACGAATTGAACTAAGAGTTTTGTATGCAAGATTTATCTTCAACATGGCAAATCTGTGATACCTCAGCAATACAAAATTAATTATAATAATAAAAATGAGTGCACCTTTTAAAATGTGAATTAAATGTGTAAAGCAAAATGTATACATCACAGAAAAATACAAGTTAAATTAGAAAAAAAAGAAGAAAATGCATAAAAAGACAAACACTATCCCCTCCCCCACTGCAGCTCTGAGCAAACAGGATGGAAAATTACTGCTAGTCCCAGAACGTACCATTTTCACAAAGTAGAGGGGTGACAGGATGTGCAACTCTGACTCAACACAAGAGGGAGCAAGACAAAGCCATCTTTTTAATAACATGAAGACTGTATATGCTTAAATTACAAAATCAAGCTCTCTCATCATAAGCCTGTGAGCGTTGTTACCATAGAGCATATGGCAAATCCTTACACTACTCAAGGCAGAAAAAAAAAAAAACATTGTTAGGTGACTAGTTTTTATCGAAATTTTCAAAAGAAGACAAAGGCTTCAATTATGTTTAACCAATTTTTAAAAAGTAAAAGAAATAATGAGAAACCTTACTTGATGCAAGTACCACATGTCCTTGAAAGCTGGCAGGTTGAAGCTCTAAGCTAAGAAACTGAAGTTTGTCTTTTTTCTCACTTGTGTTAAACCAGCATGTGTTCACACACATTCAGCATGCAAGTACAGGACTTTAAAAGAAAAAACAATCAGTCTTGTGATTCGACAATAGGAACTTCTTTTTTTTTTCATGAAATAAACATGATTCAGCCAGGAAACATGGCTAAATCAGGATCACATAAGAAAGGCTCAGTGTATGGGTTATATTAAAATCCCCTATTACACTTTCCACAATAAGCTAAATTCAGCACCTTCAGGTGCCAAGTAGGGACATTTGTCTCCCTGCAATAGTCAGGGCCCATTGCCAAGAAAACTCTTGTCCCTTAAAATAGCAGGAGAAAACAGCCTTTTACAAACATTTTAAACAAACTTAGTAATGTAGTATGCCGAAATTTCCTCATACGAGACTGTTGAGCACAATTTGGCAGGGGGATTCAGATTATTTTACTCATGTCATCTTGAAAAGAAAGGGTGCCAAATGCCATTAAGAACCAAACGTTTCATGAGCCGTGATCTCATGGGGAATCATCATTATAATACTGTTTACACGGCACGTTTACACACTGTCACTTCTTGTATCTTGAGGATAAGGATTAGGGATAATGCACATGAAAATAACATGTAAATGCACCCAAGATACACATGCAGCAAATGTAAACCATGTGATCCTTGTGAAATCCATGTGAAAATTTTTAGCCATGTTATACCAGTGTAAAAGCATTAGTCTTTCCAAGCCACATTTAAAAGCCTATCCCCTTCCAACAGTCATCAGATATACTCCATAAATATTGGCACATATAAAGTATAAATAAGATTAAAAACATACAAATTATGTCGAACATTTTATTTATGAAGCAAACCAAGAATAGAAATTAGTGTTGGAATGTAATAAGCTTTGCATATTAAGATGCTATGAAACCCTCAAATTTCTGTGTATAGACGAACAGAGATGTACCAGACTTGATTAAACACATACAGGTCGTAAGGGATGAAATCTTACCAAGATACAATGAAGATTCTAGATGCATGAAATGATAAGTTTACTTAAGTGCCTACATGTGCCTTGATTTTTAAAAAGCATATACAAATAAATCATTCAACTAGGTCAAAAAAAGAATCCAAAAGATCCTGGGCAAGTTCTTCCTCTTCGTTTCTTGTTTAATGGTGGATGGATTCCAGTAGGTTACATTACCATCAACTGTAAGTCTCATTCTCCCTCACCTTCCTGGCCTCTTAAAGCAGATTTTCCAGAAAAGCCTCCTTAAAAAAAATCTAATGTTTCCTTCTCTGATCTTGTCTTGATTTATTGTTTAATCTGTTCCCAATTTTGAGAAACTAACCTACAGAGTCATCCATGTTCAAGTGCAAGGATGCCCAACAGAACTGTGTGCATGCTTATAGAAGTGATCAGAGTAACAGAATAAAACATGGTCCAAATCTTAAAACAGATTTATATTCTTATCCACAAGCAGAGTTAATTGTAGCGATCTTACATAGTCTTTTTTCTTTACCTGCAGAGTTAGTAACAATGCAAGATTTTCTTTAAATCTAAGAATTGCATTAAATGACATGAAATTATCCACGAATATGTTTGTAGAGGTGGAAAAAGTCAGTTGAAGAAGGGTAAGTGAGAAGGCTATACCGGGTGAGTACCGGGCTATACCAACTGTTACCAGGAGTGGGGGGGGGGGGGTCTTTAAATGAAATTTTCTGACCCAAAATTAAAAACATAATATGTATTGAATATAGCCTATACTTCACAATGAGAAAAAAAAAATCATCATCACAAATCACGTTTGAAAAGACTGGTAGCATGTTATTAATTTTACGCATCATGGTGACCATGCTCCTTCCCTGACACACACACATGGTGTACACTAAACATTGAGAGTGTGGCATTCAAAAAAATATGCAGGCAATCTATAGCAGAGGTAACAAAGCAGGACTGCAAAAAATAATACATGAAAAATAAACGCACACCCCATGCTGAGTGCACTAAAGTCAACAAGTCTGCGAGACAGTGCGCAGTGACTAGAGTTCTAGGGTACTAGAACACTCTCATACAGCAATAGACCTTTGTGAGGCAGCAAGTTAAAATATCAAGCCTTGTAAAAAAATAATAATAAAAAAAAAATTTTTAAGAGTAAAACATACTTTGATAAGCATTGGTATGATTACTTTAGCAAACAGTGGCGTTAGAAAAGATTATATTAACAACGTTAGCCAATCAGAGGCATGCAGCAGAAACCAGTTTGAGCCAGCTGAGGCTTGTTCTTCTAAAAACAAAACCCTCCCCCAACAAATGCTCTTCCCTCTATATTCTTCTATTCCAAAAAAAAAAAAAAAATCACTGAACTGAAATGCACTATAAATAGTTAGCGAAAGGCTTTTTTTTTTTCAAAAGAATCTCATCGAAGTCATTCAATTAAAAATGAAACATCTAAATACAATGTTCCTTTTTGTTAACAAAAAAAAGGAACAAACCAAAAAGATCAACACTTCAACCTGTAAAGCACAAAACATCTGAACATCAGCATCAGCTTTAGTGTATGCAGAACAATGTAATTGTAAGATAAGGTTCCTTTAACAGCCCCTCCTACGTTCAACCATTTCAAACAAGCAGCTTGACAGTGCAGTAACACAAAATGGCCACACCAGCTTAGCAAGAGCTTTGGCACTTGCTCAGTGAATGTGAATGAGGACACGCATGCAAAAAAAAAAAAAAAAAAATTTGCAGGAATTTCAAATGCACTGATTTTACCAGGTGTCTGATTATACCAGGTGCAGTTTATCTGAAAGCTGTTTCAATAAAATGGTTACCAATCATTTAATCAAGTACTGCTTGATCGAGAACACTTCACTTTTAAAAAAAAATTTTAAACCATCAGATCACAAAACATTGTCTTCTGGTGCATCACATGTAAACTTGGATAGGCAGGCAATGAACAAGCAAGAAAATGCTCATGCTGTTCCTGTGCAATCAAACACAAGTGCCTATGGTTCAGTGCTTCAGTCTGCTGTATCTTGAATTCCATTAAAACACTTGTTTGTGCTTCACCAGGAGACGGAGGACACAACTGGGGCTTTCGTCTCCGATGCGTACTGGTTGACAATTCTGCTTATCCACTGTTGGGGTACTTCCCGTTCTGATCCGCTCCTGGATGACCACCTGCCTATACATTTGAGTGTTTTCTCTACTCCATCACACCCAGTTAAATTCAGAAAGATTGTTAATTAGCTGATTAGTTAAATCAGGTGTGATGTGAATAAAATAAAATAAAACCACTACAATGTACAGGACAGGTGGTCCTTCAGGACCAAAGTACAACCTGTGGTTGTCGTCACTGTATTTTTAAGAAACTATTTCGTTTTTCACTTGCCCCAACTTGAGGCTACTGGGAAAAAAATCCACACTGATGAAATGGCAAGTCTGGGATTTTACTAAACAACCATAATGTTAGAAGTACATGCTGGCTCTTTGTTTGTACCAATTTTCTCCCAATTTCCCCTCACTTCCCACTCATTTGTTAGCTCTTCCATATCAGATGACAGCTGCCAACCAAGACATAAGACAGCCAGTTCTTTCTAAACACCTGAAGCCAGCCAGCTGTGGCATTGTTAGGAACTCCCCATCTCCTGATCATAGGGCCAAAGTCTTTATGGTATGCCATTCAAAAAACTAGGAGACTTATCTGATTTTATAAATGTATATATTGGTCCTATTAAGATAGATCTCTGCTTGCCATTTGGAATACGACACCCACTTTAACCCGGAGTACATCTGTTTTTGTAGATTTACAGCTAAAAAAATAATTTAAAATCCAAATGGGAAGATTCCAAGGTCAAGCTCGAGTAACCAGCAGGAAGGGATTGCCTCATACTTTTTAAAATGCTACAAGTATTTAATTGTGATAGCGACAGGGTGTCGACAATCTGACCCAGTGGATGTTTGGCTTACATCTTTACACATGCCAACAGCTAGAAAGAAAGAATGTCTTGACAGTTGCAGAATTCTAGCCAAAATTGCTATTGCACACCGTTGTATATTCTTGCAAAATACCACCATCCCTTAACTGACTTGCAAAACAACCACCAAGTCTTGAATTCAATCTTGCTCTTTTCAATAACTATAGTTAGCATTCTGAAGTTTGTTCAGCATCAGGATAAATGTCATGTCATTGGGGTACAGGTCATGTTTTTAAAGCATAATTGCACATCACCAGGTGGTTGTGTGTTAGACCTTACATCATGTAGAATTAACAATATACCAAGTGCATAAAAATGTCAATGTGTGCTTGGACTTTTACTAATTTCCACAGATGGACATCACCACTTTGTAGTTCACATGCTCATGCTGGGAATCTTTAGAGCTGTGCTTTTAATTGATGTTGAACAATTCTATATCAGTGTTTAAGTCACACAGTTTAACATTTTCAAAAATAATAAATTGTTTTCGTGAAAATAAGGAATACTTCTTGGATCCAAGGCTTTTTGTGTTTATTTATGATCTTTCAGTATTGCTGTTCTATTTGCGTTTCTAGGGTTTTATTTTTATTAGGGAATTTATTTAAAGGTGACCCACATTTCAAAAAGTTCTTTTTGTTTAATCTATTAACATTTTTTTCCCATGAACCCTATGAAGTTTTTCTTATTAGTGATATGACCATAATTTGAATTTCATTACAGACTACATGTTCTAGAGTTGCATCTGACAGGCAAGTAATGTTCCCCCCTGTATAACAAATGTGAATAGTGATTGATGAAATATAAGATGGTGATGTTCCATAATAATTAATGTTTTGTTTAAAATTAATAGTTTGTTATAGGTGAATGTGGGCAACAAAAGAGAATTAGTCAATCCATAAAAATAAGACTTACCACCAGCTGTTTTGCGAATTTTAGTGCTGATCAAGAAAAGGTGATCACGATGTATGATGAAAGATGCCTCCTATAAAGAAAAAATATATTAGTGCCATATGATACTTGTTAAACAATTTTAAATAACTGTAATTTCTGTCTATTGCTAAGGATATAAACTTTCTCCTAGGAGTTTGTATCCTCCACTACACATTTAGATTAAACAAGGAACAAGTAACCTAAAGCTTTCAAATCACATGGCGCAAACAGGATCCAGGTGCTCTTCTTAATTGGTAATTTATTATAATTTTTTTGCCTTTAAACATGTGTCAGAGCTAATACAAACTGTATATTAAATCATGCTCGTAACTGAGAGAAAACTGTAAATCTAAATTGCTTGATATTAATAAAAAGATCCCTGACTCACATGTCTTGTATCTCATTTTCTTTAACTCAATACTTAAGAGAAGTTCCCCTCCCCCAGCAGACATTTTGCTTTACAATTTCTGCAGTAACTCAAAATGGCCACCAGATTGGCACGATGAGAGAGGAACTGTTCCATAAAACCAAGCCTGCAGCAGCACTGCAATATGAGGTGGGGAAAAATCTGAACAACTAGTAGTTGCTCCATTTTTTGTATCAGACCAAATGGCAGGATAAAATTCTTAAACATTGATGAGCTTTCTTTCACTCTCACAGTTCTGTTGAATTTTACACAAAAGAAGAAGTAAGAAAAGCTCTAACAGCTAATCTTGCTTGAGCAAATTTGCTAAGCTGCCTTTCACTATGACAGTGTAATTTTGGTATCTAATTCTTAATTTAAATTACCTGGGGAAAAAAACACTAAGATAAATGTAATAAAATATCCGAGAATAACCTGGATTTTATCACTTACAATAGCTAGTAGCTACCTGTATAAGCAGACAGGTTCAGCCTCAAGGTTCAGAGTAGATCTCCTCCCAAATAGATTTACTCAGCTTTGAAGCTTCAACCAATTTACCAAAAAAATTATTTTGAAATGCCACTACACTGCTTGGCCAAAAAGTCACTAATTCGGAAGGGTCAAATTGACGGACAGAGTCAAGTAAAGAAAACAAATAAAGAGATTTGAAATTGCTGCAACTGGGTTAAAAACCCTTCAACACATTACCTGGAAGGAGAATGCTAAACCATCCACTTTGTTCGAGATGTGTATTAAAAATCAGGAATGGAGATCACGTAAACACTTGGTAACGTTGCAATAAAAACCGGTGCTCTATTTAATAATGAAAGTAAGAACATTTCCATTCGCACACAATATGATGAGAACTCACAGGATTGGGGATAAACAGCTGTGTGGCCTGTTGTTAGTAAGACTAATAAAAAGGCTTCAATTTGCTAGAGAGCATAAAGATTGGACTTTGGAACAATGAGAAAAAGTCATGTGGTTTGATGACTTCAAATTGACAGCTGCATCAGCATCAAGGCAAGATGAGAAGCACGTGAAGCAATCATCATGCACAGCGCACATTGTATAATCCTCTAGAGGCAGTTTCATGCTTCAGGGCGTTTTCACAGCAGGTCCCCGGGATTGTTTTTGAGAACACTTGACCCCAAAGTCTGGTTTATTTTGATCAGTGAGAACACAATCGTCCCATACTCGGGAACCATGAAAAAGGTGGTCGTGAGAACGATACAGCATACTTGGGTACGGATCCGGAAGCAATCATACCTGGGAATGAAAGTAGATCACTGTTTAGATGTAAAGTCATCGGTGTCAAGGGTTTCTTCCGAAATCGCTGTGTGCGTGGAACACATGCCAATCTCATCCTCTGAGTGATGCTCTTCACATTGTCACAAAATCGGACCCGGGAACAGAGACCAAAATCAATGTGAACACTGGACAGCCTGGGAAGGGGGAGAAATTGTTCCTGGGCATGGTACTTGGTATTAATTGCGCCTAATGTGAAACACCATCAGTTGGTCAGGTCAAGACTCAGCAACGTTATGCGGCAATAAAATGAAGTCAGATGATTACCTGAAATCACTGAATGACCAGGTTATCACATCTTTGGAGTTTTTCTGTCATCGAGGCACAGGCATATTCCATGACTCAAACTGTTAAGGAGAGGTTTTGGGAGTATGAGGAATCATTTTCACACATGAATTGGCCACCACATTGTGCGCCATATTCAAGGCTAAAGGTGTCCAAATGAAATCGTTGTGAGACATTTTTGGCCAGGCGGTGTAATGTAACAGAACACTTATACGGTGTAATGTAACATACACTTCTAAAAATCCTCCAACCCTGATATCCATACTAGCAATCCCAGGGAACTTTGGGCTAAAGGCAGGTTACATCCTGGATGGGCACAAGCACACTTTGGAATAAGGAAGAAACCCAAAGAACCCAGCAGAAACCCACTAAGAACCAACATCAGACTCCACACACAGAGGTGAGATTTGGACCCAGAGCCCTTGGAGTATGAGGGATCAGTGCTAACTAAGCCACAGGGCCTCCACTTTTTAAATAAAAATAACAACTACTAAGAAAGTTAAGAATTCTTATACTCTAGCTTAAGATGGCAAGCTACAAAAACTCTAGACAACAAAACACTCGTAAGTAATCGAAACCTTCTTAATTAAAAATCCCTACTTATTTCATATTTTAAATGAACACAATAAAACAAGGTTGTGCTTAATACTACACAGTACTGTTTAGACATGAATTGTGCATAATAAAATTTTGAATTAGAAGACATGCCACTAAAATGCTTAGTTTAGCGATATGATTTACCTAGGTAATACTACAAGCTTTCACTTAGAGGAGTAGAGCATTAATCAGGATAGACAGATGACACAAAGAACTTCTAACATTGAAAGCGGAGAAAAAATAATATTGGGGAGGGATAATGATGTTAAGAATGTACCATGTGCCCCTCTACCACAGGGGTACCACAAAATGATGGTAAAATCTAATCTTATTCAATCCTTGGCTACGTAAGCCTTGCACTTTACAAACTGCAAAGTGGCTGTGGCTTTTCCATTATCCCTTCCAGATTGCGCCAGATATTCGTCAACATGCTCACAGAGATATGTAAACCATAAAACAAAAACAAATTTCCCAGTATAATTCAAAATATATGGGAAAGGATGCGGTTTGGACATAGGAATGAGTGAAGCACCATCTGGCAATTACACAAAAAAGGGAACCGAGTGTAAAAGTGCAGACTAGCATGGACTACACCATTTTACCACTTTGTACAGGATGGGATCAAGCCAAGGATATGAGCTTAATATTAATTATTCAAAAATCCTTTGTGGATTATATGATTTGCAGTTTTATTTTCAAAGCTCATTTCACGTGTTTGATGACAAAACTGTGTAAACCTGTTTGTCAACATTCTAGCAAGCACTCCAATTACATTCCTCTAATAAAAACAGCAGGCTTTTATCTATGTCAAATATTAACAGTACAGTTTCTTAGTGAAGAGAAATGTGAACAGACGTTTTTTTTTACTAGCTTAGCATGTTTCTGACAGTACAATGAGAGAAAAATGAAGTGGAGTGGGGGATGGGCAGCTGTACCATTTTTTTCTAGAAACAGTAAAAGAAAATCATAGCTGAGTACTGTGGTGCTAAACTGCTTTCACACTCTGAGCGCAATTATAACCAAGGCATACTTGTAACAAAACAATTTGTGTACATAAAACATAGGTGTTGTGTTTTATTGCACATACTTCAAAAAGGTCTGTTGCATAAAACTACTGAATATATAATGTCAATGTTGTAAACGAACAAAGCTTATGGGTTAAAAATGTAACTGCATTCACACTACCAAGCAACAAATCAAATAAATAATTTCAAGTCTGCACGAACGACTGGCAGGATGACTTTCAGATAGACTAGACAGAATTTAGGAGCCTGCTAAGTGACAAAAGGCCTATTCTGAGTAGGGGGGTTATTGTAATAATTCCAAGAGAATGCTCAGGGATTCTACTTCCGTCTGAATTAGTGACATTGGTAGTTATTTATGGAATACATGTGTGTATATGGAAAATGTTTGAGCATATTTTACAGCCCATAAAACAAGCAGAAATACTCCCACCAAGCAATTCACTAGAAAAAACCTATATACTTACACATTCATGCAATTGTCTAAACAGCCAATCATGTGCCAGGAGTGCAATGCATAAAATCATACAGATATGTGCCAGCTGCCTTAGATTATGTTAAAATCTACCATCAACTATCAGTAGGGAAAAAATGGTTTTAGTAGACATGATTGTTGGTGCCAGCCTGGCTCATTTTAATACTGGAGTAACTGCTGAATTCACTCAGTCTGTAGAATTTATTCTGAATTGTATAGGCTAGGATAGGCTGGCCAGACTCAAATAACAACTCTGTAAAACTGTTGTGAGCAGATGAGCATCTCAGATGTCAAACCTTGAGGCATATGAGCTATAACAGCAGCCGACCACGTTGGGTTCCATTCTGGTCATCCAAGTAAGGAAAGCCGAGGCTGCGGAGGGCACAGGTTCACCAAAACATGACAGCCGAAGCCCGGAAAAACATGGCCTGGTCTGATAAATCACAATTTCTGCAGGTACACACTGCGATATGGCAAGAATAACATGAATCCATGGACCCAGCATGCTTTAGGTCTATAGTCCAGGCTGGTGGAGGTGGTTTAATGGTGTGGGAAGTTTTCTTTGGGCCCATTAATGCCAATCAATGATCTCTAGAATACCAAAGCTTATTTGTATAGTGCTCCTGACCATGTGCACCCCTTGATTGCTATAATTTGTGCATTTTCTAATGGCCACTTTAAGCAAGTTAATGCACACCAGAGAGCAGAAGCCGTTTTGATAACTGGTGCAAGGTCTTTCCACTCATCAGTTCTGATCCTGTAAAACACCTTTGGCGACATGGTAGAACAGAACGGAACTGGGCCTGGAAAATCTGTAGGAATTGTATGAAGCAATCATGTCAACATTGTCCATCTCAAATTAATGTTTTCAATATTTGCTGAAGTCCATTCCATAAAAATGTGAGGCTGTTTTAGGGCAAAGTAAGGGCATACACGGTTTTAGAATAGCATTCATCAGAAAAAAACCTTGGTGACTCACAAGTGACTCAATTATCCTTTCAGAATGTTTTAGTTAATTCAGTGTTAAGGAACTAATTCAGAACTAAGGTGTTCTCTATCATAAACTTCTACTTGCAACCAGAATGAAACCTAGTATATGCAGAGTTTTGATTACATAACAAAAAAAAAGACAACTTTGAAAAGTACTTGTCCAAAGGCATAAATCATAGTTACCTAAATACATAAGATGTACTCCATTTCTGGTATTCATATACAGATCACTTAACCTGTGTATAGGTTAAGTGACAGCCATGCACTGGATACATTTCTTAATAGACCCGTCTGGAAACCTTATCCTGTTCGAACAGCACTAAAAGTAAACTACAGACCAAATTCCTCAGACCAAGCCTTCTTTAATTTTCGCTCTAAATATCCAAACACCCAAAACTACTAACAGTACTAACACGGTGCTGTGTATAAATGAAACAACACAGTATTCGTTTTGTCTACCAGACAAACTGAGAGTGACAGTTGACTTGTTGTTTGCTAATCACAAAGCAGGGTTAGTCAGGAATGCTGCTGTCATGTTTTGACAAGGTACCCACTCCCCTGTTTTCTGAAATCACAAGCACCTCCGCAAACACCGTTTATAATTTTGCAAAGAGTAACAGATTTCAGTGGAAAAAAAATTTTCGATCAAAATGCTGTCATCTTTGCACAAGGTTGCATTCTCACATATACTACACCTAATGTGGTCCACTACATGATAAGCTATTGTATTGATCGTGAAGAGGGAAGACAAAATCTATACTCATTCATATAGTGAAAAGGGATGATGACAATGAAAAATCACTGTGATGAATCTGTTAAGGTACAATATTAAATGTTAATTAATTCTGAGATATAAGCTACATCGTCACTGTGAAACTTAAAACTGTGTTAGACTGATGCAAAAGAATGCGTCTAATCGAAGGCTACACATGAATTAAGTTGCTAAGAGGACTTTCCCTTCCCTAGGCAGACATTTTACTCCACAGTGCCCTGCAGTAACACAAAATGGCCACCAGCTTGGCTTCGTCGGAGAGGAACTGTTTCACTGAGCCATGCCTGCTCTTGTTTTGTAGCACATAAAAACAAAACATGTTTATTGCACGCTCTGGGGTAAAAATGAAGCATTTATAAAACTGATCATTTCATGGTTGTTTGCAACACACTGATGAAGCTGCTTGAAGGGTTTTTCTATTTTATACATAATGCACTTTCTAAGAGTTTGTGTGTCATGCATTAATATTACTTATCAGGTTTATGATGTAATGCACAGACTTATTATACAACTATTTTTAAACATGTAACCTAGATGGTTTTACAATAAATAATAAAATAACTTAAAAGGTCCAAAAAAAGAAAAAATGTCTTTGTTTAATTATTTAAATTATTGTTTACTAAGCAGAAAGCTCTGTTGCTGTACTACTGTAAACCAGTTTTCCCTTCACTTAGAGAAACACTTTACAATAATTTTATTTGTTTATCATTTATTTTATACCATGGATATATTTTAATTAGTCAATCATATTGACAAAATAATCTGAACTATATTAATGTTTTCTTAAAAAAAAACACACACACACACAAAAATGGTTAAAGCTAAATTAAGTACAATTTTACAAAGACAAAATTCTGTGTACCTTTTAAAGCTTTTGTTCATTTTAATTAAGAAAAAAATTTAATTTGCAGGCTTGATTCTAAATACAATGGAATAGTATGCTTTTAAAATCACCCTCCTCCATGTCATACAACCATTCCTGCAGTAACAAAAAATCACCAGCAGCTTAGCTGACACACGTAATACGTAGCAACTGCACATGGAAAAATCTGCAGTAGTCTGATGATTTTCAGAAAGATTTTTTATTAGATCCCTCTTAAAAACAGAAGGACAATTTCACTAAGAAACAGAACCCCATAACTGATAATGTAATGGTTATAACATAATAGAGACTCATGATGTATATAAGAAACATAAAACATATTTCAGAAGAAAGAATTCAATATAGAGAGGCGTACTTTTCTTAAAAACTCAAATACTGTGCAAATGGTATCTAATGTGGGAATGTGTTAGAAACATGAAGAACTAGTATCAAGCGACTACCATCAAATAACACCAAGACAGCCTATGTTTTATTGCCACTATATTCTGAAACTAATTCAAGTTTCAAGCCTATATTTATAAAGCAGGCATTACACAGGTTTAACACGAGTCTACTTTGATTGTTACATCAAGACTACAAGACACATTCTGAACACTGATTGATCTCAAATGACATACAGCTTTACGTAGAAACAAAAAAAAGAAGGACTGACCTTTGATCGTAAAAGGAGTCTTGCTCTAATTTAATCTTAGTTACAGTTGGACTGAGAGAGCAAGAGTGTGATTAAGTGTTGTGATTCAAGCTCTTAGCCAGACAGCATGTTGGGCAGGAATGAAAAACGTGTGGGTACTGTATTAGGATTGTGATTGCCTTAAACTTGATAGGGTCTGGCTTAAAATCTCTGTCTAAACACCACTGGTTTTGAAGCTATACACATCTGTGGCATGGCTGGAGAAAGCCTAATCAGTTGTCCTAATGTCACTTGATGTTAGCTAAGAAATCTTTTTCTGAGTCCCCTGTCTGTGAAGCAGCATTACATTTATTTGCTATAAACAAGCTTAAAAAAAACAGACTAAAATAGAGATGACAGATTTACAGACAAAATGCAGCACAGTCAACCTGTGCACCAAAGCCTTGCACAGTTATGCCCCTCCCCTTAGTGAACACAGTAAATGCAGAGGAGCGAGTGGAAAATTACTGGAGGATGGGCCGTACCATTTCTGACAGACTAAGGGGTGGCTCAAATTCACGAAGCTCGACAATAAATATAAAACAAAAATATATTTTAGATAAAGGACTCAAATTCCAAAACAAATATATTTTCATAAAATAAAATAAAAAAAAAACTCTTGTGTTTACAACCCACTGCTATATTTTTTAAAACATACTGAGGGGAGTCAAACAATGAGATATGAGCTGTGGTATGTAGGTCTGAGAAAGCAACAAACAGCAAACAGAATGAGAGAACAAGGCACAGTGCCTAGTCCATGTGCTATTGAAATACATAAGCGGAAAACATAAACGAAGGCAGAATAATTTAACAGGATCGGAGCACTGAAAGCACTGCGAGGTTGTGGTTATGGCACACAAGCATTCAAATACTTTTTGATCTTTTTAAAGGTAAACATAATCATGTAATACTACAATGTCTTAGTCACACAGGGCCACTCTACATGTATAAGTATTATATTGGTAGTTATTCATGCCAGGGCTCCAGACAAACAAAAATCTTTAGGAGCCTTTGCCTCCTAAACCTAAAATATTTAGTAGCCTAATAAAATTTTTAGGAGCTAAAATTGAACCCTTTTTACATAGCTATGCAGATTTACACTAGAGCCATGGGTTCAAAACTCATTTATCTGTGCTTTGCTAGCTTGATTAAAAATGAATGCTGAATACTGACTCATACTAGAGGACTAATACTGAGTCTAGCTGGGATGAATTTACCTGAGGACGTTCACTAGTTGATTCACTCTCCGTATCACTTGATGTAGAGGATGTAGGGTTTGGATGGCCAAGGAATAAGAAATCAGTTGTCAGTGCTCCTTGACTAATGTTAGCTAACTTTAACTAGCTAGTCAGTTAGTTATCACAGCACTGGGCGTGTTTTAAAAGCTACCGAGGATTTTTTTTTAATTATCATTAAACTACATTTTACAGCAATCATAAAATACAACCAAATTATGTGTTAAATTAGTTTCAGTTTTGCAGTACTGTGACTTCCGCATTTGCAATGGTCAAGGGGCACAGGTCCAGACACACGTGTTCCCAGTAATATACAGTAAAGAAATAGAATGTTGTGCATTTACTGTGTGAAATGGGTCTCTCGATGGGTTATCATAGTTAAGTATTATTTCCACTCATACAGAAGTGGTCGTGAATAGGGACCGGGTTTAAAAAAGGTGGCAGAACACATTCCTTCCCATACCCGTCCCATTCCCCAGAGTTTATAATACCTGATGCCTATTTGTGTGGAATGTTAAAGAGGAGTGTGTTCAACTGTGAAAATCCGCCAAGAACTGTGCCTGCATTATGCGAGCAAATTGGAGCAAGCTTTGTTCCAAGAATCCGGGTTGAGAATCTGCGTGAACCATATGAAAACTGTCCACAGTGAGGCAGTGCACACTTTGAACATTTATATTACTCATACTGTAGTAAATCAACACGATAATAGTGCGTATGTTAGTTTTTTTCAGGAGAAATAACTCACACACGACAGGTAATATTGTTCGTCTATTCATTTCAGTACATTATGTATACTTTACATGTATATTTTAATATATACTGTACAGTCACTGTGGACAGAGCATGAGAGTACAGGAACAAAGGTGATAGTGCAGCAGAGCTGCGTTCAACAAGGGCACTTGTGAAATGTTTGTGAATGTAGGACACTTGAACGGTTGTTGTTGGTGAAAGACCTCTGATGTACTATCACGCTCACTGCTGTTCTCTTGTGCTGGGCAGGTAGATGCAGCAAAGAAGACCTGTGTATCACAGGGTTAAATAAAATTTAATTGCCACATAAAAGTAGGCGCATTGGCGACCATTGCATTTGCCACCTGGAGCCCTGCAGGCAGTCAGTATTTTAGCAAAAAAAATCAGGACTTCTATTGCTTTCTTTTGATGAAAATCTTCTTTTGATGAAAATTTTAATAAATCCATGAATAGTCTCTTAAATTTTAAAAACACAGGTACCAAAATAATTTAGTGTATTCTGATAAATTTTTGTTGAAATGAAATATTTGATATCACCAAAAACTAAAAATTAATTCACAACTGTAAGGTGTTCTAAACTAGTGGACTTTAGATTTGCAGAGGATTTAATTAACTTAATAGGCTTCCTTTATTTGATGCTGCTCCCCAAAAGACTAGAAAGCAAGTGAAAATAAGCAAGTGACAGAACCTGCTGCACAGCTTTCTAGGAATAAAAGAGTAGGCTGCTTTTCTGCATTGTTGCAGTAGAAACCGAACTGGGTAGAAGGCTTGACAGCTCAGCCCCCATGGAAATGCAGGACCTGTTATTGATAATATAGCATCCTAGTAAAGAGATGGCTCAGACAACGTTACAGCTACCTCCAATACAGCAAATGAAACTTGTGTATCCTAATGCCTGTTTAATTCACTAGATGTGAGCCCCACCACAGCTTCCGTGACCGTTTTGAAGCTCAACTGTGGGACCTATGGTCGTGGAAATCTTAGCAGGAGCCGACTCCACCTAAACCCTGTTTATTCCATAAACAGGCACATGGGCGAAAGTCTGCCTGTTGGTTGGACATTTACCTCCGTTATCACAGCATAGATGGCTTAGCATTATCTTAGTTAAAATGCTAACTGGCTTATGTTAATTTATATGCTAGCACTACATTGTATTTGACTGAACCCGTGTCACAATTGTTACATTTTTGTGATAGGTTAAAAGACAATGATTCCAGGTAGCTGATTAGCTAAAGTGCTGTATAGCAAACAGCTAGCGGTTTGCAATGCAGCTTTCACTCAAATCGACCATTCCCCTAACTTTAAAAATGTAATGGGTCATTTTATATTATTTTTTACCTGGAGAGTTACATAAAAATTCACCTACATACATTTGTCATGAATGGGAAATCTACAGAGTACCAGTCTATAAAAATTTATTTCTGTAGTAAATCTGGGCATGTTAACATGGGGGTCTATGAGGACTGACACACATTTGGAGTCTAGTGGTCATACGTGGAACTGCACATTTTGGCACTTGGGCCCACCTGGGATGAAAGCACTGATAGCCCACAGTCTGGGAATGTGGTGCAGTGTAGCAGCAGAAATGAATAAGCTGCTGGTTAGAATTAAGTTTGAGTATCCACTACCTGAAACAGCTGAGTATATGGCTTCATTTAGCCCAAACAAGAGAACAGGTCTCAATACCTCTCAAATGTTGGGCAGACACTGTGCGATTTTTATTGATCATGCACGATGTAGTATGATGGACCCGAGAATGGTTGAGAAACGATGGGAATTTGGTCTGTCTGTTTTGCAGCAAGAATTGGCAGTATTTGTGCAAACATACTGTGGTGAGTTCACAAAAAATTGTGGAAAATCAGACCATGGACCCCACCAAAATGTCTGATGCACTGGAAATCCATCTGAACACCTGGGAGTCAGATTGTTGATGTTGTGTGATTATTTGGGCATCAGGCGCCTGCTCAGAATCTACGTCAAATAACAACTGTTCATGCTGAAATTGAAGCCTATTACCAAACTTGTCGTAAGCGACTAATCCCAAACTAAAATTGAGCAATAAGAACTGACGTGCTGGTCTGCAAAGCTTATGATACTCTGCTGAGTGTATGATGTATTTCTTAAACAGTTCCTGACCCAGAAATTGCTATGAGCAAATATCTATTTGTGCAATTCTTAATACAGTGTTTGAAGCTATGAGGGCCACTGTCTTGTAAATCACTGGGTGTTTCAATTACCAAGATGGCAAAATTGCCCTACTCAAATACTATTGCCAGAGCCTGGAAAGAATACCATGGAGGATCTCTAACTAGTACCTGGAGAGGTATGTGTCACACAGACCAGAAGTTACACTTTTTTTTTGACTGGATGCCAGCTGAACAGCAGGTTACTTTTAGCTGCCATTGTCTGAAGTCACATTCTTTCTGCTAAGTGGTGTTTCAGAAAAAACATATAAGAAGTGTAAATGTGTGATGTTTGTACCACCCCAACAAACTAGAACAAGAGGTGATCACATGCCAGTGCAGGTTGTACAAGTTGAGCAAACTTCAAGCACAAGATTCAGTGAAGATTTCAGAAGATTTCTGAAAATATGTAGTTGAACTGGACTGGCTTTTCCCATTCATAATCAACATTGTAGCTTGAAGACATCAGGTCAATGGCTTCTCTATCCATTGTCCAAAATCCATGTTTCTCATGCCAACTGCTATCGAACACAAGCAATTCTCAATTGAGTGACATCTGGGGCTTTACAAAGTGTCTGTGAGTTAGTGCCCTTCAGGGCCAGGGTGTGTTTACTGGGTGTACTCTCTTCACAAGAGTGGCAAGCCAAAACAGAGCTCCTGATTTCACATGTGAAACCACAAGAAGAAATACAGTTGCAAGCAACGATGACCCAAGCACCCTGTGCCATCGCCACCCTGGGCAAACCGGTGTGTGTGGGTGTGTGAGACGTCTGTGTGAGTGTTAACATTTGTAATGTGTATGTATGTATGAGGTGTGTGAGACTGTTAACATTGTGATATTCGTGGGTTTGCGCGTGTGTGTGCGTCGTGAGAGAGAGGTGTGTGTGTGTGTGCGTCGTGAGAGAGGAGTGTGCGTGTGTGTGTGTGTTAACATTTGTGATGTGTATGTGTGTTCAATAGGCCACAGATGGTGGAAAATAAGCCTCACACTGTGATGTCACTGAACGTGATGTCACTGAACGCGTCACTAAATATAATGTCACTCAATATAAGGCCACACAGAAAGTTATTAATAAGTTTCCATTGTAAGTTTAAGACATTATCATGGCTGACCCGTTTGAGATATCAAAAATCCCTCTGCAATTTTGCATCCGCAATTTCTTTAGATCACATTGGCCGGGTTTGGTGGCGATCGTATAAATTCCCTAGGAGGAGTATATCAAAATCCATCAGGTGTGCTTTTGTGAACGACCCAAAATAACCGGCCTCCTGTTGAGTTGAGCCCAGGACATGCACTGCGAAAGTTGTTCGGCTCAATGAGCTCTAAATGTGTACCGGGTTTCGCGTCCCTACATGAAAGTGTGTATGAGTTATGCAGCAAAATCTTGTTTGGGGCCCCTAAGGGCCCCGGGTCACGAGACTATCAGGCATCCTAATGGCAGCAGATTCCAACCTGTGTGCCAAGTTTCATGAGTTTTCGAGCATGTTAAGACTCCCAAAAAGTCCAAAAGAATGGGGGAAAAAAATTGTCTTTAGGAAAACTAGACGGTACTGCGCACCTTATAGTGCTTGGGCCTGAAATATAGTCGCAAGCAACGGTGACGCTGAAGCACGCTGTGCCATAGCCACCCCTGGGGCACTGCACAACTTGCACTCATCACACACTACACAGGGCTAATGTCAGTTTTGGCCCTAAATATTTATTGAGTGTGTGTGTGTGATATGTGGATGTGTATTTGTGATGTGTGTTTATGTGTGTGATATATGAGTGTATTTCCGCGTGTACGTGTTCGTCTGTGTGAGTGTTACCATTTGTAATTTGTGTGTGATATAAGTGTGTTTCTGCTTGTGTGTGGGTCTGTGCGTGCATGTGTTTGTGTGTGGGAGATGTGTGTGAGAGTGTTAAAATTTGTGATGTTTATGTGTGTAGAATAGGCTGAGGAAAAAGCATCACACTATGCTTTTTCCACAACGTGATGTCACTGAACGTGATGTCACTGAATGTGTCACTGAATATAATGTCACTCAATATAAGGCCACACGTAAAGTTATTATAAATGTATCGGTGTAAGTTTAAGACAGTATCACGGCTGACCCATTTGAGATATCAAAAATCCCTCCGCAATTTTGCATCCACAATGTCTTTAGATGAAATCGCCCTGGTCTGGTGGCGATTATATAAATTCTCTAGGAGGAGTATATCAAAATCCATCGAGTGTGTTTTTGCGAACGACCCAAAATAACCGGCCTCCTGTTGAGTTGAGCCTAGGACATTCAGTGCGAAAGTTGTTTGGCTCAATGAGCTCTAAATGTGTACCAAGTTGTGTGTGCCTACAGAAAAGTCTGTATGAGTTATGCAGCAAAATTTTGTGTGGGGCCCCTGCGGGCCCCGAGACTCTCAGGCATCCTAATGGCAGCAGATTCCAACCTGTCTGCCAATTGTCATGAGCTTTTGAGCATGTTAAGACCCCCAAAAAGTCCAAGAGGGTGGACAAAAATAATCCTTAGGAAACAAGTGCTTGGGCTCTAAAGACAAGAGAGTCATGCGCACCCTATAGTGCTTGGGCCCTAATTAATCACCATTCAACTAGCCATGCTGCTGGAAAACATCTAAAAGCACTGTCACTTGCAGACACTTGTAAACTGGCTAGATGGAGATCACACTTGGCAGACTGTTTCTGCATTACACTATATGTGTCCTGTGGGTAACATAAGTGATTCCTTTCCTCAATACAGTATCGGAATAATTTATAATGGGGCCCGTGTTAAGATTCCTTGGAACAACTTTGATATATGGCCTCCAGTTGTCTGACTGGAAACTGTCTAGTTTACCTGCCAGGCTACCTGGGTCTTGAATTGACAATAGGCAAAAGTTAAGTAAGGACCTTGTATAAGATAGGCCATGGGGTCACAACAAGGAAAAAACGTGTCTCTTAGTATTTGAACAAGGCCAATATTACATTGGGAACAATACAATGGTTAATTCAGTGGTTCAGTCTTAGGGGTGTTAGAACAGCGGTAGCTTAACAGTTATGACCCTGGGGTACTGGCCAGACGCTTAGAAGTTCTTGACCCACATGACTAAGTTGCAACTAACTGATTTAGTTAAAATGGTGTCAAGATTTAAGGATATATTAGGCAACAACAGGAGGAAAAATGAACAAATGAAAGGATCTGAATTATTGTGGCAATTGCAAAATTGTGCTAGCCATATGTCTGGGTCAGAGCATCTCCTAAACAGCAGATCTTGTGGGGTGTTTCCAGTATGCAGTGGTTAGTACCTTTTAAAAATTGTCTAAGGCAGGGCAACCAGTGAACCGGTGACAGGGTCTTGGGTGCACATGCCTCATTGAATTGAATAAGAGACAAAGGCTTACCCATATGATCGAATCCCACAAAAGAGCTGCTGTAGCAAAAACTGTTGAAAAAGTTATTGCTAACTATGATGAAAAGTGTTAAGATACAAAGTGCAACACAGCTTGCTGCACATAGGGCTTAATAACCACAGACCAGTCAGTTTGCCCAAAGCATCAGGAGTCGTCCACAGAACAATGGAAGATGATGGCCTTTTCTGATTAATCACATTTTTTTTACATCATGGACAGCTGGATATGTGTCCATCACGTACTTGGAGAAAAGGCTGCACCGTTATGCTCTATGTGAAGAAGGTAAGCCGACAAAGGCATCATGATGCACTGTTCAATGTTCTCCTGGGGAACACTGGGTCCTGGAATTCATGTGGATGATGCTTTGACATATACCACCTACTTAAACATAGTTGCAAAACAATAACCACTTTTATGGAGGCAGTATTTCCTAAAGACAATGGCATCTTTAAAGAAATATAGTGCACCTTGCACTATGCATTCAGGAATGGTTTAAGGTACATGACAAAGGGCTCAATTTGTTGAATGACCTCTAAATTTCGCTGATCCAAATCGAATCATGGTGGAGCCACACTGAAACTTACAGAATTTAAAGGATCTGCTGCTATCTAATACCACAGCATATCAAAGATTTTGTGGAGTCTATGCCTTGAACTATTTTGGTGCCACTAAAATTGTCTAAGGCAGGGCAACCAGTGAACCAGTGACAGGGTCTTGGGTGCACACGCCTCATTGAATTGAATAAGAGACAAAGGCTTACCCATATGATCGAATCCCACAAAAGAGCTACTGTAGCAAAAACTGTTGAAAAAGTTATTGCTAACTATGATGAAAAGTGTTAAGATACAAAGTGCAACACAGCTTGCTGCACATAGGGCTTAATAACCACAGACCAGTCAGTTTGCCCAAAGCATCAGGAGTCGTCCACAGAACAATGGAAGATGATGGCCTTTTCTGATTAATCACATTTTTTTTACATCATGGACAGCTGGATATGTGTCCATCACGTACTTGGAGAAAAGGCTGCACCGTTATGCTCTATGTGAAGAAGGTAAGCCGACAAAGGCATCATGATGCACTGTTCAATGTTCTCCTGGGGAACACTGGGTCCTGGAATTCATGTGGATGATGCTTTGACATATACCACCTACTTAAACATAGTTGCAAAACAATAACCACTTTTATGGAGGCAGTATTTCCTAAAGACAATGGCATCTTTAAAGAAATATAGTGCACCTTGCACTATGCATTCAGGAATGGTTTAAGGTACATGACAAAGGGCTCAATTTGTTGAATGACCTCTAAATTTCGCTGATCCAAATCGAATCATGGTGGAGCCACACTGAAACTTACAGAATTTAAAGGATCTGCTGCTATCTAATACCACAGCATATCAAAGATTTTGTGGAGTCTATGCCTTGAACTATTTTGGTGCCACTAAAATTGTCTAAGGCAGGGCAACCAGTGAACCAGTGACAGGGTCTTGGGTGCACACGCCTCATTGAATTGAATAAGAGACAAAGGCTTACCCATATGATCGAATCCCACAAAAGAGCTACTGTAGCAAAAACTGTTGAAAAAGTTATTGCTAACTATGATGAAAAGTGTTAAGATACAAAGTGCAACACAGCTTGCTGCACATAGGGCTTAATAACCACAGACACAGAAGGTGAGGGTAGTAGATTTAATGTTATACACTGATCTATGTATTTTACAAAATGTTCAACTCGTGCAATATTCTTATCATGTGAACTTCAAATAGCTGCCACTCTTCTACAATTTGAAATACTTTAACTAAGAGACACATGGGTGGCGCAGCTGCTTAGAGTTTAGAACTGTCCTTTTGTACCTTCCTGTTTGGGGTTTGAACCTCGTCTCCGGTCTGTGCAAAATGTTTGCATGTTTTCCCCATAATTTGCAAGTCTCCTCCAGATATACCAGAGGAATCAATGTCAAGTCAAGTCAAGTCAATTTT
This sequence comes from Clarias macrocephalus, assembly GCA_011419295.1. Lineage (NCBI taxonomy): Eukaryota > Metazoa > Chordata > Actinopteri > Siluriformes > Clariidae > Clarias > Clarias macrocephalus. Next base: position 9,602 of record JAAGKR010000318.1, on the reverse strand, counting down.
ATTTATATAGCGCTTTTAACAATTGACATTGTCGCAAAGCAGCTTTACACAATAAAAAGAAGTAAGTCTGTATGCAATGTGTATGAATCAAAATGATAAGATTGTCCCTGATGAGCAAGCCGAGGGCGACGGTGGCAAGGAAAAACTCCCTGGGATGGTAATAGGAAGAAACCTTGAGAGGAACCAGACTCAACAGGGAACCCATCCTCATCTGGGTGATAACGGATAGCAGGGATTGATCAACTTAATAATGTGTACTGGAAGTTCAGTGTAACAGGAGATGTGTTAAAATTAAAAGGAGTCCAGTTTGTTCCTGGAGGCTCAGGTAGACTGTAGACAATGTCAACTTAATAGATAGACAAATTTACCATAGCTGTAGGATAACTGCAGCCATTTTGGGCCTTGGCTCCCAGCCTTCTATAACTTTAATTATTTACCTATATTTGTGCCATTCCTTCACAATTTTTTTCCCATATTTAAGTCATACTCCCAGTGCTTAAATTAATGTAGTACCTTTGACAACAATTATTTATAGAAGTCAAATACTGCATTATTGTACCATAGTATTTTGCTACTGAGGTATATTGATTCAAGAAAAAAGAAAAGTAACCTTAATAAGTTTAGTCTAGGGTTTATAAGCCTAGTTGTACATGTCTTATTAACCTCAGATAACCACCAAGGTCATTCTAAAATATCTTGTTACCACCGTTAGGCTCCAACCTGCATATCGACAGATTTCTCAAAAGGTCACATAGTGAAGTTAAACGTACAGTGGAACCTCGGATTGCGAGTAACGTGGTTTGCGAGTGTTCCACAAGACGAGCAAAGATTTTTTTTAATTGACTTGAAAAATGAGCAAGTCTTGGATTACGAGTACCGAGTATCATGTATCACGCATGCGCTTCTTGTTTTGATGCCGAGCGTCATATGATCACAACTGAGCCAATGGTTTTTCTCTCTCTTGCGCTGCAGAATTGTGGGTAATCATCTCCCCTGCTGGGTCTTAGTGCTCGTCTCTTACTGGTATAATCAACATCGGTGCACAAGTGTACTGTTTACTATAACACTGTGACCACGTGTGTGCGCGTAAAACATATTTTATTTTGTGTTTGTAAGCGTGTGTATACAGCACGCGTGTACTGTTTCTTATAACATACGTGTGTGCGTGCATATAAAGCAAAAGCATGTCTCATTAGAGGGTAAAGATCCATTTTCTCTCTCCCTCATATGAGTTTGCACGTGCGTAATTTGACACCGTGCCCCACACACACTCTCTCGCCTTTACATCATCCCCCCTCCCACCCCCGCGTGTGTTAGGGAGAGGTTGTTTTATATATCTATAATGTTCTGTCACGTGACTGTACCAGCAAAAACCTAACAAGGTCCCATTATTGTTGGTGCTTCACCGCAAACATAACATATTTTTCCAAATTAGTTGTATGCATACAGTTTATGGTCCTCCCCTTGCCTAGGTTCTTGTTTTTGCAGTATTGTCCTTGTCACGAATACCTCAAATTGAAAAGAGGACACTAATTCAAATTAACATAGTGGGGCTTTTTGTGGTATTCAGACAGTAGGGGATTTTCTCAAATCATATAAGTAAAAAAAATAATTATTTGTGCTGGCTATCCAAATATAGCCGTGAGGTCATTCGGCATAAACCTGAGCTGACAAACTTGTTTGTTTCTATTTGCTTCAGGGACCACTGAATTAGAGATAGGCACATTTTATTTACCATTAGCTTAACTGCTACATTCTGTTAGCTTCCTTAACTAACAGAATGTTCTAAAGACTCAACAAGATGGCAACATGTTTCAAGGGCCCATCACTTTAACAGGGCGGTACTGCTAGTCATAATGTAGTCATTTGATTAGTAGTTATGACATAGTCATTAAGGCACAGTAATAATGTGCACAAGCATAACAATGTAAAGTTTAATTTATAACATTTAAGTATCTTATACCGTATAATTGTGCTCTGTCAAATGATGTGTTCACTAAAAAATATTATTGTTATTGTTCATGTCTGTTTTGCAACTTATAAGTATTAATTGATTTGGTTTTCATTTAGGAGCTGATATGCTACAGATGGGGGTGAAAATCAATTCAGTTATGAATCGTGATTCTTTCGTGTGAAGATTTACGTATTAAAATCGTACCAGAAGCTATTTTATAAAAACATGTTTACGTTTATATTAGAGATGAACCGGTCGATTGGCCAGTGACCAGAATTGGCTGGTTTTCAGTTTGATTGGCCATGGCCAGGGATCAGATGATCAGCCTCAGCTGTAACTGATTCAGCACAGAGCACAGAAACAAAAATGCATTTTATGGCGTTACATTATCAACAATCATGCGCCCTAATGGCTTCCGATCTTCCTTTTTCTCACAACTCTGCCAACGAATTAGTCTCAGACCCACTCATTACACACTTACACCAGCCCCAAACACTGCAAGCGCTAATTAGTTTTGAAAATCACCTGCGTTAGAAGCCCCACATGCTCGCATTAAAAGCCACTCGCAGATGCATGCACACATGGACTCAACTCGCGCGCTCAATGTCAAGTTGAGTTTTGAGACTCTGGAGGCATCTGAGGTGGTATAACCTCGCAGTTTCTTAATAATCTTGCAGGTGGTGCACTCTGAACTATTTACACATTTTCATCCATTGTGGTAGGATTTAATTATTTTGCTCAGTTTGTTTAGAAACAATAATGAGAGAAATCATTTTAAAATTAATTATTACAGCAGAGATACATGCTGATCAATAACAATGTAGCTTTTTTTTTTTTTTTGCTTAATTAGTTTTCATTAGTTAAATGTTAAGCTTTTGTATTTGAAGTTAGGTTGTATTGTTTAAATGCTGCATTTTTTTTTAATAAAAAAAAGAATGTTATGAGGAACAGGCTACATTTTAACATAAAGGTTTCAACTGTAACAATCTGGGAAATTTAATATCGAATCAGAGTATTTCTAAAACCGCGATACTTATCGAATCGTAATTTTAATCGAATCGGCACCGAGGTATTGTGATAATATTGTATCGGGAGGTGACTGGTGATTCTCATCCCGAATGTGTTTAGAATTAAAATTTAAATAGAGAAAACAAATACAGAGAAGTATAGCAATCGTGCCTAGTAAAGTAATCTCAGATCCTCCGTAACTTACCTTCCTACACCGGCAACAGGGTTAATGTTTATAGTCCGAAGTCATGCACATTTCAGAACTTAAAACTAGCAATGTATCTTGAAACTGAGAAATGCAATAGTCGCACAAATGCAATTTAGAAACTGAGTTAGTAAAGTGCAAAAAAAATAATAAACTCACCCAAGGTTTTTAGACCGGCGATGTGCGTTCACTTTTGCCGGTACGTCCAGAATATATTGAATAAAAGCGCGAGCCTTTGCTTTGTTGTTGTTTACATGCACTGCTTCAGTTCCTAATTTGAAAGTGCCAGGCGTACAGCGTGACTCGTCAACGCGTAAGGGTGACGGAATTACATACAGTCACACAACCATACAAGTGATCTGACTGTAGGCAGTGTGTGTGTGTGTGTGTGTGTGTGTATCCGCGGACTTGGTGGAACAGTGTCGCGAGCGCTCTTCCTCTCCGGCGGTGCAAAGATGAAAGGAAGGGGGGCGGGGGGGGAGTGCGCGCGAGAGACAGACAGCGACTACCTCCTACCTGCTGTAGAACAACTGGCAGGAAAAAAAGCTTAAGCCTTGACGCTATAGCCAACCCGAAATAGTATGAATTGTTGCAAATTTAAATGCATAATTTAGACGGTCCATTAAAGTAAATTATGCAAAAGTATGTGCATTATTCACAAAAGTGAAATCGTCTCATGATTGCAAATATTTGCTATTTTATAGTTTACTATCGCTTTTTACCGCGGTAATATAAAGAAATGCTTCACTATTAAAGTACATTACTGTTCATATGTACTAGTAACATCTACTAATATATGCTAATAGTAATACGATAAAAAATGTTGTTGTTGTTGTTGTTGTTGTTGGAATTATATTTATTCTCATATGTGCCTTGCTTATTTTAATTAAACCCATGAAAGAACGACTTTACAAGGATCGTTTCTCTGTGCCCGGCCCTTCCCCCATCTGTATTCCCTCCATCCTCCTCCTCCTGCTCTCTCACAATCCTCCATGCAGGGGGGTGAGAGTGGAACACACGATATCGGATCCACGATAAATGTGATCTGCAACATATATTTCGAGTCCTATGAAAGTAAACTGACAATGATATAGACATGTGTGCTCACACATGAAAAATTGAAAAATGCACATGTAATAAAACGAATAAAAAATGGAAGAAATAGATTTTTGCTGACAAAAAGGGGGGAAGGGAAACCTGAGAAGATGTGCGCGCATGGGGGGAAGGGAAGTGGGCGGAGCCTGTGTGTACATAATGCAAAATGTTCAAACAGCTCTGCTTCTGTCTTAAATATAGATATACACAAAAGATATACGACAATAATAGGTTATAATTCACAAGATCACAGAATGTGTGTATTATCTTGGGTGTGTTGCTGTAATTAGGTTTGTCATGTTCTTCTTCTTCTTCTTATTATTATTATTATTATTATATGATCAAATGTATTATATATTTATGAAATTATATATAATCTATATATTGAGTATTTTATAACAAACACTACCAGTAAAATGCTTCTAATTCCATGGTCTTTATGGTATTTCCTGATTTTTATTTCTTTCTACATTGTAAAATGCTGAATTTTTAATTGCGCTGAAGGCATGCAAAATATACAATAATTCCCTTTGATTTGAACCAGTATTGAGATGTGTTAGCTACTTATTTTCTGCATAGCCATCATAACAGCTCTAATTTGTGCTGCTGTTAATTGGTGATTTTTGAGGCTGGTATCTCAATGAACACCTATGCATCAGAGGTAAGTTTTGATCTAGGTCTTCACGAGAGAGGGTTTCATTTTGATGGTTTTTGCAAATGCACTTGACAATACTGTTCTAGCAATAACTGTTCCAGAACAGCTGAGCTTTGTGTCTAAAAATAACCAATTAGTGTTATTGTTGTTACTTAATTATCTAATACCATATGTGTTATTTCATAACATAAATATCCAGCACTGTTCTAGAATGCTGAAAAATGAATTCAAACATGTGTCCAAACTTTTGATTGATTGGGTTTGACTGGTTCAGCTCCGGGGTCTCGGTTCAACTTGGAGTCTACAGTATGTACATGTTCTCCTTGGTGGGTTTCCTCTGGGTACTCCAGTTTCCTCCCACTGTCCAAAGATATGGAGATATATAGGTTATATAAAGTATACACACACACACACTAGAGGGAAACACGTGACCCATGCACTCTACCATTACTTGCGAATGGAGTGTGCAGTTAACCCTTATTTCTGTCTGTCTTAAGCGTGGTTGCTGTAGATGCATCACAGTCTGATCCGGGGTTTCAGTAGCTAAGAGATCGTCTGATGTAACCATTTATGTTACTGTTCCAACGCATGTGACATGCTCTCAGAATGACATAAAAGCTGATGATGACGCTGTGTACCATTACATTCAGTGCGGAACGCCTGTGAAAAGCTCATATTATGACATAAAAGTTGATAATGACACAGCCTATTGCTACATTCCTCGAGGAATGCCTGTGACACACCTGTGACGGAACTTCCTGTGGGAACACAAAGCCACAAACCTCTGTCTGCCATAATGAGCTGTCGCTGCAGACACATCAGAGCTTGACCTGAGATACCTGTTTTCTCCAGAGGCGTTCATTAGTCTGCACTGTCATTTTGGCAGCCCTTACCTGCACCTGCCGTATGAGCCTCTTGTTGCCTCTTGTTGCCTCTGTTGGCGCAAACAAACAAAGCCACAAACACGATAGGTCATAAACACATGTGACATGCCTATGACGGAACAAACAAAACCAATCAAACAAAACTGCATACTGTTATGTCATACTGTGACTCATACTGTGATGTCGTACTGTCTCACAGTCATTCAACCACCGAATGCAGTGGTAGGCAGCGGTATCAACAACTGCTGTAAGTGCTGCCTAAAAAAAGCCAATCCTCGGAGTGGGCACTTCACATGCAGAGACGCCGATTGCAACAAACATCAGGAATGCAATGGTAGACGACATCGTCAAGGTAGCTCCGTCACAGGTATTTCACAGGTGTTCCTCACGAAATGTAACAGTAGGTGATGCAAATGAATCTATGGTGGGCAGTGGCTGTTGGTTGTGTATTTGACAGGTTTCACATTGAATGTAATGGTAGACATTGGCATTATCAGTTTTTATGTCATACTTTGATCTAACAGTAAGAATCATCAACATCGGATTTTAAGTCATAACGTTAGCGTGTCACAGGCGTTGTAACAATAGCAAGAACAGCTACTTCAGGCAAGGTTCATAGCTACTGAGACCCCAAATGAGACTGCGACACATCTACATACTCCATTCACAGGTAACGGTAGCACACAGGTGTCAGGATCTGCATGCGGGTGGCGCATTGGGTGCCCTCACTTATATAAGGGTGTGCAATGTCAACTTGCTGCCTCTCCCTACGCTGCTCCAAATCAAAATATTTAGAAAAAGTGATGTTATAGAAAGTTATGTGCTGAAATGAATAATCTATTTTAAAATTAGGTACTAATAAGCTACTATATGGCTTAGTGGTTAGCACTGTTGCCTTGCACCTCCAGGGTCCAGGTTTGATTCCCACCACTGGGTGCATGGAATATGCATGTTCTCCCCGCGCTTGGTGGGTTTCCCCCTGATACTCCAGTTTCCTCCCACAGTACAAAGACATGCAGATTAGGCTGATTGGCATTCCCAAATTGCCCGTAGTGTGTGAATGAGTGTCTTTGTGTGTGCCCTCCGATGGATTGGTGCCCTGTTCATAGTTCATCAGTATTTAAAATGTATAAAATAAAAATTTATATATTTTTTCAAAATCATCTGTTAAACATTTTTTAACAAAGAAAGATGTATCAGTTTTTGCATCATCTTAGCTTTAAAGCAATCTTTCTGTATTAAAATTAGCAATACATAAATTATATGGAAAACATAAAACTGTATGGAAAATCTCAAGGGTAAAAAAAAGTTCATAATTATATAGTCAGCCATTTTGTTTCTGTGCCACATTCTGTTTTAGTCGTGTGCGCGCGCGCGCGTGTGTGTGTGTGTGTGTTCTCTCTGGCCCAAAATGTCTGCTAGCCTATTTATGCTGCAGTTCCACTAAACCCCTCTAGGTTTCCACATTTGGGAAATGTGTACAGTTGTTATATATTTTTTATATATTTATTACATACTTGTTTAGGCCTAACATTAAGTGTGGCCCCAGGAATGAAGTGATTCTTGCTAAATATCCCGCTTGTTGCTTTCAGACAATAAGACACTCAGATTAGCTGTTACTTGGTTAAATAAAAACAGCATAAACATTTAGTTAAGTGGGTTTCAGTTCATTTTAACATTGCTGTTTAACAAACAAACAAACAAACAAACAAAAATTGCAGTATCTGATTAAAAAGAACAAAACACTAAAGAAAAAAGTGTGGTTAAGTATGTAACATGCATCAGCAAGAAAACAACAAAAACAGTCACAAATGTAGAGGCTTTGGGCTATATTTGATAAAAAAAAAAAAAAAAGCTGAACAAATCGTGTGAAAATAGTAAAATAGTGAGCACACATGGAGGAGTCTCCATTATTATTTCTGTTCTAGAATGTTCTTTCTGGCCACGCCCACAACCCCCCTCTAGCACGAGGGAGGGGTTGAGGAGAGAAGCGCGCGCGAAGCAGACTACAATAAGAGGGAAGGGAGGTGGAGAGAAAAGAGAGCGAGCACAAACATGGCGGCAATGCCGCGTGACAGCCATTATCAGCATTATTGTTCTATTATTTTCTTGTGCAGACAAGATTTAATCAAAGTTCCCACTTAGAGCCTGTGGTTAACAGGTTGTCATTTAGGAGTGTCGTTTTCTTCCATGTGTTGTGGCACTGTGTTCAACGAAATCAGTAATATTGTCCGTTTCTCTTCGATATCTGCGATATTCATCGCACATCGAACACCCGCGCGCCTCGACTGTCCTGATTGGCGCGTTTCACTCGTCGATCCGGTAGGGTTCCCGCGCTGGTCTGTGTGCCATCCTGTGGCCATGCGCAACATCTTTGGGGTTATAATTATTGTCCTACGCTGCCCCCTGCTGGGCAGTACGTTATTTTTTAAAGCATGTGTATGTTATTTTTGATCCCGTGATCTGATTTCTGCAACTACCAAATAAATCGACTGTAGTAGCCATATTTACAGCACAAGCGATTAGAATGCTTTAGGTTTAAAAAGATAAATAATAAATAAATGGTGTGTTAACCTTTTGTTATGCACATTATAAATGTATTTTACACAATACATGTATTCTATTATTAAAGATCAGAAAGAGCTTTATTGCCAAGTTTGTTTTGGAGACAGATGGTTGCAGAGCCAACAACAGCAGCGCACACACACCAGACAAAAACAAAACAAAATATATATTTGCAAGCAACGATGACGGGCCCAAGCACCCTGCGCCATCGCCACCGCCAACCCGTGTTATTTGAGTGTGTTAAGACCACGAAAAAGCCATCGCCACTCAGTTGCACCGCACAACCTGCACACATCACACATTGTACAGGGCTAATGTCACTTTGGGCCCTAAATATTTGTTGAGTGCGTTAGTGTGTGTGTGTGTGTGTGTGTGTGGGAGTGAGGGAGAGAGGTGTGTGACGTGTGCATGCGTCAGTCTGTGTGTGTCGAGTAAATGTGGTTTGTGCATGTTTGTGTGTATGGTGTGTGAGTGTGTGTGTTAATGTTAGTGATGTGTGTGTTAGTATGTATGTGTGTGTGTGTGTGTGTGTGTGTGTGTGTGTGTGTGTGTGTGTGTGTGTGTGAGACATGTGACTTGTTAGTCTGTGTGGGTGTGTGTGTGTTTCTGCATGCGAGCATGTGAGACAGCGATGTGAGTGGTAAAATTTGTGATGTGTGATACTGTATACAAGAGTGTGTTTGTGTATACCTGTGTGCGTCTGTGTGAGTGTATGCATGTGAGCGTTAACATTTATAATGTGTGTGTGTGTGTTAATATTTATAATATGTGTGTATGTATGTGTGCATGTGTGTGATGTATGAGTGTGTTTGTTTGTGTGTGTGTGTGTGTGTGTGTGTGTGTGTGTGTGTGTGCGTGCATGTGTGTGTGAGATGTGTTTGTGTTAACACTTGTAATGTGTGTGTGATACAAGTGTGTTTGTGCATGTGTGTGCGCATGTGAGTGTTAACATTTATAATGTGTGTGTAGGTATGTGTGCATGTGTGTGATGAATGAGTGTGTTTGTTTGTGTGTGTGCATGCATGTGTGTGCGTGTGTGTGAGATGTGTTTGTGTTAACATTTGTATTGTGTGTGTGATATAAGTGTTTGTGCGTATGTGTGCATCGTGAGAGGTGTGTGTGTGTGTTTGTGTGTGCACATGTGAGTGTTAACATTTATAATGTGTGTATGCATGTGAGTGTTAACATTTATAATGTGTGTGTATGTATGTGTGCATGTGTGTGATGTATGAGTGT